>OX104059.1:65430035-65467872 GCA_944474145.2 Dicrocoelium dendriticum | reverse complement strand
GATTCATTTATCAACGTTTCTGTTGCATTACTCATGAGCAGAAGACGATAACTAACAAGAGTAATGTCAAGTTGGATCGACTCAGACAACTGATACCTTGAAGCATGGTAGGTTCAAATATACAGCGAACAACCAGATTGTCCGCTTGCGCACGAAAACAGGGGAGGATAGGAATAATGTGCAAAGCAAGAGTGTTGCAGCAGCGCGAACCCTGTCAGAGCTTCGTTTTATTGGTCAAACTGCGGCACTAGAACGTCGAAATGACGTGTTTTCCCCGTATCAAAAGGACGCGTAATCTCCATGTTAGCCCTAACTTTCCCCCCGGAAACAAACAGGGTTTATGGTCATAAAGTGAGAAGATAAAACAGGTCGCCTTGGTTAGAAGCAAAAAACCAAAAGTCATCATCAACGGCGATAAATCAGTGAGTGTGTCGGTGTTTTACAGTCATAGAATCCCCATATTGAAATTGAAATCATTCTACATGTTAGCAAGGGTATAGAAAAACGACCGTTGTTCCACATCCAAATTAAGCGGGTTGATTTTGCTAATAAGAACTGGAGGAGTGCAATAAGCGGAGAACAGTACAAAGAGTGAGCACTTAGTGCCGAACTGCTTGCGCCATGCGAACGTCGTCTCGCCACAGGCATCTGGCTAAAGTGCAAGGATGAGGGAGAAGCAACCATGCAGCTTATGTGACCATCAATGGGCTGCGTCATTGTCGACTTCTCCCCATACTTAGTTAAACAGCACACGCAAAGTACGCAGACAGTCGGATTAGGAGACGCAGTAAGCGGGCCACAAGTGGTGCGCCTTGTGACGGAACAAGCAGAGCACAAGGGAGGTCGCGCGGACTAATACCTGGAAAACAGGAGAACTGACAAGTTAGAAACGGCTACTGAGAAAAACATCAGGATTTGGTTCGGAATATTAAATAGTGGTTCCAAATCTATCTGAGATCCCATGAGGATCTGATTCGTGGGCATTGGATGCGTCATAGCAACATATCCATATAGTAAAGTTAGGAGATGGCACTCGGTAGTCTATATGCGGTCACAAGAAGGCCAGCAAAACAAGGATACAAGAATAAAAGCAATGGATGGAAAGATCTAGAAAAAGACGCACTTTTCGTCGGACGAACTCGGCCGCCGGCTCCCAGCTAGCGATTTGCAAAGAAGTTTAAGAGACCGAACGTTTTTGACGAGGGCATCGGTGACGGGATTGTGCGACAGCTGTGTGGCCGAAGAAATAGCCAGTGTTCGGGCCAGTGAAAGCATATCGGCCAGCTCAAGGGAGCCAAAATTTTCTGGAGCTATGCAATTCCCATTGAACACACCCGATGATGAGCCGATTAAGGATTTCCAGTGTTGGTGAATTTCACGATGTTCGCTAGAAACGTCTGCGTACACCGCCAGCATGTGGTCCAGTTCGAGTGCTAAAGCGATCGCTTCCGCCTGAACCGAAGGAGCCACAGGGAGTGGCGCGGAGGCACTACGGAAAAACGAAAAAAGTCAGAAAAGATTCGAGAGATAATAAAAAAACGTGCGGGGTTGGCTAGGTCATCACAGATGAAATCATCGACTCGTATGAAACTGCCAAACGGATGGCCAGGAGCCACTATCGGAAGTAAACGTGATAATGTGCAGTTGAAGATGGTTTTCTCAGTAGTTCTCAGATCCATGAGATAACTTCCAGACAAATCGGATAAGACAACTCAGACGTATAAATGCGTAATCTTATAATGAAAGCAAAAAACGTTAAGACCCCGGGAGAAACCTGACTTCATCACTGCAAACGATAAGCCTAGTTCATACCCGGTCGCGTCGGCTGGCCAATAACAAGGCAACCGAGGAGATCAATGCACGCACCGGCGAGGCT
Organism: Dicrocoelium dendriticum; assembly: GCA_944474145.2. NCBI lineage: Eukaryota > Metazoa > Platyhelminthes > Trematoda > Plagiorchiida > Dicrocoeliidae > Dicrocoelium > Dicrocoelium dendriticum. The sequence continues at coordinate 65,465,996 of OX104059.1, read as the reverse complement.
CAAGTGGCCTTCCAATGGCGCGGGAATCGGCGATCACTGTTAGCCTACAGTTCGACGGCGAAGCGTAGAAGGCTGCGACGTAGACAGCGTTACTCTATGTAGTTAAAAATACGTTTTTACACAACTCGGTAAGTTGAATGTGCATCTCTAACACACACATAATCACCAAAATGATCAAAAGGGATACAGTTCAGGTACCCGCAATAATACAGCAGCAAAACAAACAATTGTGTAGACCACCGCATTGGTAAAGGTTACCGGCTACTTCTTGGATTATAGCGCTAGTGTCAAGCAAAATATCCAGATATGGAATAGTCATAGGTCAGCGTGCAAACATAAAAGGCTTTATACTTTCATCCTCTCAAAGAAGTAGACACACAGTGTACCGCGCACTGAGTGGCTGGCACCAGTTAGTATTCTCGAAGCAGGTTGTATTCAGGAAGTAACGCGAGTAGATATAATAGTTTGAGCTAAAATCGACTTTGGAATGACAATAGCGAAACAAGCGCTTCAGTGACCTATAAAGTAACTTGATATGCCTATCCAAACAGTCTAAAGAAGCACAGGAGAATAGTAAGTTCAGTGTGGCGGATTGCACGCAGTGTTAACAACAATAAAACGGTAGCAAACGACGGATGATCGCAAGAGAGAGAACACGAGTCTCCCGATCATACCAAACCGCGGCTCAGTATAACTCAAATACTTCACTGAAATGGAGAACATCAGTCTTACCAAGAATGTGAAGTTGGGGATAGTCGATGATGAGTTTCTATTACAGAAACTGCTTCATGCGATGAACGTCATTGCACTTAGATGAATTCAGTGTCAAGCAACGGGATTGCGACCACTGCATGAGTTCATTCAAACTTCGCGGCCTGCAACAACGCGGAATGTCGGTAGGCAGGTTTGACAGTTGTGTTGATTGGCTCGTCGGGCTGGGCAAGTTGGTTACATAGGTTTCATTATTAAGTCCGAGGTGACATCACCAGTGGGGCACCTCGGCTTGCAACAAAATTGCCCAGTTTAATGAGCCAATCAAGGCTCCAACTAGGCAGCTTGGTCAAGGAAGCTGAAGTCAGATGATCCGTGCTAATGACTACCTCATGAGCATCTCTTAGCACGATGGCTTCTTCGGGGACAGGCATGGATCCAAAGTAGGTAGCGAATAAGTATAGTGGAAGAATTGCTCTTTGAAATGCACCGGAAGTTGCCTGAAGTGGAAATGAGCTTCAGTCGCCAAACCTGGTAACCTAAGTGCGTTCGGTGACAGAATTCTCTAGCAGGAAGATTATGGAGGGTTGAATATCAGATGCGAGTAGATTTCATAACAACTACTCAGTTAGCACGGCTTAAAGCGTTGCTGTAGTCAGGGAAGCAGACACGTGTGGACTTTTGCGTAATGTTTGTCGACAAATACACCGAGTGTGCTAAGCAACCCATTATGTTTTGTGTAAACCCTGAACTTTCACAAGTAAACTGATACCGGCCACTTAAACGTGATGACAATCTCGCTCTGAAAGGGAGAGTTTACAACACAGTCATTATCATCATTAAAGGTTAGCAAAAGGTAAAAAACTTCTCAGCTACTCTGCCGTAGTACAAATGGACAAGAAATATGAAAAACGCAGGAAAATAAATTTAACAGAACGCAAAATAAAAAACAAAAACGAGTAACAAAATGCTCCAATGGATGCGAGATCGTTGCCGGATGAGGAGGCTAGGCAGGATGATGAGGGGACAAGGAAACTCACAACACAAATGCCACTGGGATCGGATCTTCACCATGTTTATAATCAACCAAACGTGTTCATCGTCTATTGGGCCCCAACCAGAGGCCAACTTCGAAAGGGCTCTGCGCCAAATCATTGGTTGTCCTCGGTTTCGATGCTTCCAGCTAGATCATGGTCACGCAAACGCACGCCGCGGGAGCCGATGTGCAGGCATTCACACGGATATGACAGAGCCACCGGAACCTGTTGCGTAAAACAATGTTGCTAAACAGCGAGCTCTTCCTTCCTGAACTAAATACGCGATACCGAACACGCCCATTGCTCACGCGGTGATCTGACCAGACATGAGCTAAACAACGAAGGCAGCGATGGTCGGAACTTAACTACTCTTTGTGCTTGTCGATCTGATTGGCTGGGTTTCGTAACCGTACAATAGGGTCGAGCGGACGGCTGTACTGCAAACTCGACTCTTCAAAATGAGAGCGATGTGTCGGTGCTGCAAGTGGCAGAGGTTGGCAAACACACCACGACATTTTGATAAACGATTCATGATCTCATCTTTCATTCCACAGGTGCAGATAGGGCTGACCAGGTAGTTGAATTTCTGAGTGACTTCAAGCTGGTGCACACAAAAGACCAAAGAAGGGTACAGTCACTACTAATCTCGGAGCATAAATCGCATCTGAAGAATGTAAGGCCGTTTGAAATGATTGACACCAAGGGCGAATCTGTCCAGTGCTGTTTGGTAAGTTTGTGAGCTGTCGCGGACTAGGGCAATATTGGCGGCGTATTCTTGGAAGCAAATTCACGCTTAAGTCATGTTCAGTGAACACGATTTCCATGACATCGTCAATGCCGAAGTTAAAAAGGAAAGGTGACAGCGGACATCCTTGTTTCACAACGCCGCACATGTTAAACGGCTGCGACAGTTTGCTATTAACTCTACCAAATGCCGATGTATGCGCGCCAAGCTCCCTGATAGTGGTTACGTATCTTTCGAACACACCTTTCCTGAGCAGAGACCAAGTGCACATCGATCCACCGAATCGAAGACTCCACTGATGTCGAAGAACACGACAGCGGTGGGTGGCAAAATAAATGTCAATGTTCCCAATAACTAGGGTAAAGTGAAAATGCAGTCAGTGCGGCTTCCTTTTTGACGAAACCCGGTCTGTGATTAACGAGGCTGGCTTTCACGGGCGCCAGTCAACCTACGAAGAATAACAAAGACAAGTATTTTGGAGGCAATAAAGATCAGACTGACCCCTCTATGATTCCCGTATTCTGAAGGTAAATGTTTGTTTAGATTGGTCTCTGTGTGAACATCACAATGAGCTCATCGATGCGCAAGCAAATTATGAACGAGCTCGTGGCTGATTTCGAAATTCACATTGTAATTACGATGCGTGCTAAGCATACAAAATGCAATCGTGTAATAAACCACCGTTTCATCAAGGACAGCGTCAGTAACAATTAGGCAAAGACAGTCATCTAAAATGCTTACCGCTTTGCACCACTCTTCCTCGTATCTGTCAGTGATAAACTATTTTTGACGGAATACACTAGTCCATCCACAGCAGCTTTGCATGCCATAACCTCGTTTGGTTCCAGAAACTCCTTTGGAAGATGTTCAAACAAGGGCGCTGAAAGCTGTAAAGTCACAAAGAGGGGAGAAAATGACTCTTGATGGTGGAGAAAGTGAACCAGGAAGAAAAAATCGTGTTATTTCAAAGGGGTGTGTGTGTTTGCACGAGTCACTTTTCCGGTTACATAAGTGGCAGGCACCATTCGTGATCAACGGTATAAGTCGCCGAATGGAAAGTAGTCTGATCGCGATTTCGAATGCCGAGGAATTCGGGAAAAACTGCGCCGCCGATGAGCCTCTGCTGATCGAAACGGACGTCCAGCCTACTTTTGGAGATTTCGGGGCAGTATGAATATGACGAATTTACTTAAGGCTCATTGAATCTCTCTATACTACCGCAGATTCTGTAGCTGCCTGCACTGACGCAGTTGTCTGGGTAGCGTGGAGAACTGTGCTTTTCGCGATCAAACCTGCCTACCAAAAGAAGATGACCAACAGATGACAACAGTTACGTAGGCCAGCGATAACAGCATGAGTCGATGAGTTGCAAGGCATTCCATGACGTTGGTGGTGCCTAGTAGTTAGAAATCTATTAGAGAGAGCATCAGAAGACCAAACAACCCAATATTGGATATCAGTTTAAGCATGCAAAAACAAATCAGCGAACAGAATCGTGAGAGTATAGAAATACCAATCGGAGGAATTGCGCGGTACTATAAAGTGGTATAAGGATACAAAGGTGAGACGAAGAGTGTACCCCGAAAATCGCAATCCAAGGAACAATGGTACATTGGCCAACATCCATGCTCCAAATGATGTCTCTTCCTAGAACAATCCACTCCATACACTATGGTGGTGGGATCTTTGTCTGAAGTCTAACGACGATTATTGTCATCCCAATGGGCGGAAAATGGATCAGCAGAGAACCCACGATAATATCAACAAAAACCACCTACATATGGCACTGTACTCGACAGCACATACCGGGCATTTGGATATCAGCATGGCACGGAGGATATGCCAAAAACACCGACAGCTAGAGTCCAAACAGCTAGGATATAAATCCAAAGCGACAGCAACTCTCATGACAGAGAAACTACCTACATCAACACCGACTGAAAACGTTACGTGTCATCACAGTTAGGAAACCCACTTTGTGTGTTCCGAGGAAGGTTTCTGATCCCAACAATGGCCAATATCGAGTGGAGCGCTCCAAATGCTGTTGAGCTGATAAAAAGTAAGGTAGAAAAGGAAACAGAAGACCAAATTTAGTCGGCTGTGGACTAGAACGGTTCGTGAAAAGCAAGCTGGCTCAATTTATATGAAGCGTATCATAAAATAGCTAGCTAGATTCATCAGCAGCAGAACAACAATAGTCTGAGCTGATGCTTCACAACCATATAACCATGATAACCCAGGGAACGTTCATCTAATGGAAAGTATAAATATCTTAGGTCTCGAACGGCCTGCTCCGAGGAAAATTGCGCTGTCTGAGAATCAAGTCGAGTTGGCGCCACTGATTCAGGCCAAATCTTGTAACTTGCATGGAAAAACAGAATTTCACACTCGAACTCGAGTAGAGATGAAAATGCGAATCAACGTGGGATCAGCGGCAAGTTGAACTCTGAATTTGAACCGTGTGAGTTGTCTTAATTAGCATTAATTAGCATATCCAATATCGTTGAGTTAGTAGTTGTCTTCAACCTATTTATTGCGCTATGCTCTCCTACAATATGAATCCCTCAGTCCGGCAGATCTTGGCGTTCTCATTTTGTTGCGGGTTGGACCGGTTGGAGGCGGCACAACAATTTTTGGAAGGCTATTCGTACAGTCAGTGAAAACCACAACAAAATCTGTTAACCAAACCTTCAAAATCAAGGCACGTGTACCTTAACAATAACACGCGATCACAAGCAGATGGCGATCCTTCGACGATAAGGAGGTAGTGACGAGACAGATTTCCTACGGTTTTCGCTAATCCACGTGGTAACCAGCCTCATCCCCACCTGACGCGGCATCAAACATAATTTAAGCGAATAATCCGATTAACATGTAAGCAAACACGCCAGTGGTGCCGACTGCGAGCAATCTCGATTCTAGCACAAAGTAGTTCGCGTGAACTCCAGTTTGGAAGGCAAGACGAACCAACAGCAGTCATCAATGACCTCATTTCCCGCTACTAAGTCAACATTTGCCCACTCTACGACGTGTGTTCAAAAAGAAACCTAACTTTTGCTATGACATCTTTATTGCTCATTGCACAACATTTTAAGCACTTTCCCTCTCAACGTAGTCCCCTATATTGGCAATGCACCGTTCCCAAGGGTGCTTCCATTGTTAGAAAACCTTGTGGAACGCACTTTATGAGATGGCGCGCAGGCATCTTGTCCTACTGTTCTGAATCGCCTCTATGGTTTGGAAAGGAAGTCCTTTCAACATGGTTTGAGGTTTGAAAAACAGGGAAAGGTCTGCTGGGGCTAGGTCAGAAGACTACGGTGGATGTGGCACAACGGGAGTGTGATGTTTTGCTAGATAGCTGCGGACAAGGAGCAATGCGAGTTTATTCAACACGGCCAATAATACAATTAGAATATTGCCACAACGGATGGAAAATACGATAAAGAAGGAGGAGGAACAAAACCGGTGTTCATGGGAATGGAGAACCACAACAATTCCGCCGTTGCGCACGGTTTCTTGCCATAACCGAGATTGTTTTCAGCCATGCGTGTTCCGGATCCTTTACACTCCAGCCAGAGAGCCAACAGCGCCCGACCACGACACTTTGACCTTAGCTCCTTCACGATCCTGGCCCAAATCATACGTTGGCCACCTTGCTTTCGCTTCCAACCGACTTTGCGTGGGAGAAAAGGGCACGGCGAGATAGACGATTAGTAGGCATGTGAGGAACATGCCCAAGCCACTGTAGTTTGCGAAGAGAAATTATGCTGCTCAGTGGCCGGCAAAGTCTGTCTGATCCGGAAATCCTCTGTCGAACATCTTCATTACTAGTGTGATGTTGCCATCATACACCAGCAATGGTCCGAAGGCAGGGGTGACCAAAAGTAGACAGTCTCTCAACATCCTGTTCGCGGACAGGCCAAGTTTTGCAGCCATAGAGAGGACTGCTCTTACTCTGGTATTGTAAAATCGGCCCTTCAGAGATAAACTCAGATCATCTCGACGCCAGAGATGGCAGAGATTGGCAAAAGCAACCTGAGCTCTGGAGACGCGCAAAGAGACCTCATCCGTTAAACCATTCGCGCTGAGGCAGCTTCCGAGGTAAACGAACTTGTCCACCACTTCCAATAAATGACCTAGAAGCGTAAGATCAGGAACAGCGCCTAGCCAGTCCTGCGGGAACATCTTGCATTTCGATGGTGTAAAGGTCATTCCAAACTGGGAGACAGACATCTCCAACCTACACATTGTGGGCGGCCTGTGAAGAATCGCAGATTACGGCGATGTCGTCTGCGTACTCCAAGTCGTAAAGTCAGTTCCCTGGAAGCAGCTCAACACCCCTGAATCCGCAGTTTTCCAGGGCACTCTCCAAGAGTTAGACTACAGCGAAACTGAACAAGAAGGGGATGCCGCACGACCGTGTCTCAAGCCACTGGCGATACTAAAGGGGGGCGAAATTCCGCCGTACACATGCACTCGGCCCGAGGTTTGAGAGTAGATGGCTTGAAGTAAGGTTACATACTTCTCGGGCACTCTCCTCAGTAGACAACTCCAGAGAGCAGCTCTGTCGACTGAGTCAAACGCGGCTCGTATGTCTAAGGTGACAACGATCGTTGGTTGGCCAAATGTTTGAAGACGCTCGAGTATTTGGTGGAGTGTAAAGATGCGATCGATGCTACTCCGACCTGAGCAGAGCACAGCCTGTTCTCCACGTATGCTCTGTTCGCGTACCAAGTTGAGCCTCCTTAAAAACAGAGCTGCGAACACATTGGAAGCAATCCAGACGAGACTAATCCCTCGGTGTTTAGCGCAGTGAGTTCGTGTACCTTTTCTGAAGACGGGCACGATATCCGCTAGGCTCCAATCAGATGGGATAACTCCACTGACCTATATCTCTTGAAGAAGTTAGCTCCTGAACAAGTGATGACCCACCATCTTTGAAAAGAGCCGGAGGGAGTTCATCTGGACCAGGGGCTTTGTAGCACTTTAAGAGGCAAAGCTCGTAGGCAATCTCAGCCTCGGATGGTGATGAAGCGTCTACACATCAGGGAGCGCTCTAGACTGCAGAATCGGAACTCATTGGTACTACTGGCCAATTAAACTGCCGCTCAAAATGCTCGGCCCAACGCTCTATCCGGTATTTGTGACAGTGGATTGGCTAGCCATCGGTTTCGCATAAAACTTCGCTTACAGTCGGTCGTTGGTCGCCAGTAGATCGGATCAGGAAAAAAAGCTTACGGAAATTCCCTGAAGTGACCGCACGCCCCATCTCAATGACCCGCTGCGTGCACCATGCCACGCAATCTTCCCGGAGAAGCTCTTTGAACTTTGCGTTAGTAGTCATGCGTTGTGAATGGTATTTAACGCTGGCAGGAATTGTTCGACGGGCTTCCAGGAGTTGAAGAGATCGTGCAGTGATCCAGTGGTTGACAGGACTACTGGTGAAGCCACAGACAAGGGCAGCAGAGTTGTACATGACGCCGCGGATGTGTGTCCATTGTGTTTCAATGTCCGTGCATGAGACAATCTTCAGTCGTGAGGCCAAAGCACCCTGAAATGCGCGAAAAGCGTTCGGAGCAGAAAGTTAAGCTACGTCAATTCGTTTCTGGCGCGACCTTGGCACACACCAGCGCGTGATCCGAAGTAAGTACTCCAGATTGATTTGCCATTCTGTATGCAGCCCCACCAGCAATAGCTAATGGCAGTGTGGTCAATTTGTGTCCATGGCTGGCCAGGTGATCGGGGTCTCCAGGTACAGCGTTGGCGCCAGGGTCCCCGAAAGCTAGTGCTCGACAGAAAGAGGACGTAATTGGTGCAAAGCTGAAGTAGTCGATCAACGTTCAGTTCTGTGAGTGCCATGACCGTGTTGACCACCGAGTTCACGTTCGTCAACTTCAAGTCTACCGACCTGCGCGTTCAAGTCCCTGGCGAGCACCACAATGTCGGTGCGGCGGTTTTTAAGGAGGTCGGCCAGTTGACCATAGAACTCGTCCTTAACTGACTCTGGGCTGCAATCTGTGGGAGCATACGCTGGGACAATGAATACACAGCATCTGCTGGTTTCCTGCCTGGACAGTCGCACTGAGGATTCAAGTCGGATCGCGCAGAGTCGACTGTTGACAGGGATGCAGTCTAGTAGCGCGGCCTCAGCACGTGTGCTCAACGCAACTTCCACGCCATCATGACCAGGGGCTTCGGAGGTTGAGTCTCCAAAGAGGCGCAAAGTGAAAATGTTAGTGGAATTCGCAGACGGTAAAACTAGTCGCAGCATCGTGTTAGAGTTCTGTAAATGTGTCTCGCTGAGACAGCAAACAACAATGGTCGTAGTTTCCAGAGTGCGAGCAAGGGCTATCTGTGATCCAATCTGCATCAGCGTCTGAACATTGAAAGTTGACAGCTTGAATTTGGAACGGGGCGCTAGAAATCGCATGTCAACACGACTTGGTGCACCTTCGGACCTAGGCTCCTGACCCGTATGGTGAGAACGTTCGCCCAAGGCGGTACGGTGTTGTGAACTCGAAAACGGAGGGGAAGAACCAAGAATGAGGGTTGAACAAACGTGGATTAAACTGATTAAACGGTGGTGCGGTAAATCGTGGTTTGGCAGGTTCAGCCGCCAGCACCTCGGCCGAGGAGAGCAGTTCCAGAGAGTGAGAGCAGATAGAGCGAGAGCGGAGAGAGTGAGCGAAGATTTGTTGAGACATGGATTCATAGGTTGTGTGGGCATGGTGCTTCCCGGTTGCCCAGGCCGAGGAAGAGGGTTGACTTAGGGGACCCCATCCAGAGCCCTGGGTCATAAAAGACCTAACCCGCAAGGCAGCGGGACGATTGACGTATACCGCGATCGCTGGGAGCCGGCTACCTAGGTAAGGACAAAACGGCTTTCGAGTAGAAACAAACTACACAGGTTGTCCAAAGAGCCCGAGTGAACCAGCAAAGAGGCCAGGATTCTCTGGACTACCGAACTCGCCGCGAAGCACGAAAACTGTTGATAACCGGATGGCTCATACGCCTTCATAGAAGCCGGTGGCCATCGAGGTTGTTCATCCGCCCTCCGTTAAGTACTCACTTCTCTGACCAGAAGTAAGTGGTAAGTGACCCTATAGCCGATCACATTGGCTTTAACACAGCGTCTTGCGAGCTCTTGTGGTATTTAATGAGGAACCAGGTGACCAGCCCAGAACCGCCCCCACACTGTAGGACACTAGCGCTGATTGTCTGCGACTGCTTATTCGTCTCGTCCGAGACTTATTCACAGATACCTTCGCAAGGAAGGTACTCCACGATCCGCAACCTGGGGACGCGCCCGGTGGCGTACAGCCCTGCCAAACTAACTGGTGGTCAGTTCACTTCCGGTGTGAGCCGGCGCATTGTCATAATGCAACATCCAAGTCCGATTTTCCCACAGTTCAGGCCTCTTTCTGAGCAGCACAGCATCTCTCAAACGCGCTAGAAATCCCTGGTAGACTTCCTTTTTGCCATCCGACCATGTAGCAAAAATGTCTGATGGACAATGCCTTTAATAACAAAAAATACAACAAACACCACCTAGATTTTTGACGATTTTTGGACGAGGAGACCCTTACTCCATCAACTGCGACGACTTCATCTTCGTTTCAATATCTTAGCCATAAACCCGTCTCATTTCCTGTTATGACGTTCTTAAGGAAGTTTTCATTGTCATTGGCAGTGGCAAGCAGTTTCTGGCTGATTTCAACACGGTTCTGTTTCTGATCGTCAGTCAACAAACGCGGCACGAATTTTGCACTGACACGACGCATCTCAAATTTGTCACTCAAAATTTGGTGGCATGATGCTACGCTGATGCCCACTTCATCAGCAAATTCTCGAACAGTTAAACGATGCTTTCCACGAAACACAGCACGAACTCTCACGGCATGGTCATCGTCTGTTGATGTGGAAGGTCATCCAGGCTTTGGATCGTCATCGAATGACATTCTGCCGTGTTCCAAAGACTTAAAGCACTACGTGCAGACCATACAGTCTTCCTCGTATGCTTGGCTAAGCAATTGAAATGTCTCTGTAAAGGTTTTGCCAAGTTTGTAGCAAAATTTCACACGCACACACATGTTCTTCAAGCTCTTTCATTGTCTCTTTGGCACTAAGCCAACGAACAGCTTTTGTACACGTGCTCACTTCAGCGGCTGTAGATCGCCAACCAAAAGTCAGAGCGAAATGAGGCAAATGGCAGTTTGTTGTCCAAACATGCCGTTAGGAGCCGCAGCGCGCTCTCTCTGCCGTTTGGTGCGCTATTTCAAAAGTTCGATTTCTTTTTGATAACACGGTGACCGGACATACGTAGCCCGTGCCTAAGCCAATATGACTTGTACTAGTTTATTTAATATTCTAAGAAAGTAGCTTCAGTAGACTACGTAACACAATTTTGTTCCTGTGTTCTAAGAGTTATACTCCAAATAGTGATGTTTAAAGCATAAATGAAAAAATCTATATGCACCACAACAGCTTTGATTTTATGACCAAAGAAGAGTCAAAAAAATCGAATTTTCATTCCAGGTCTACTAGAGAAACGTGCATGTGCTTGCAGAGAAATACTCAGACAAGCAGAAAACCAGAAAAAATCGGAAATGACCATATTTTCTGGCCTTCCGGATAATGTGTAAATCGCTTTTTCAACGAAGCTCCCGAACAAAATTCATCATGTTTTCGTAATTTTGCACCTGGGGACCGAAATGCTCCTCTGAGTAAGCTCTCCTGTTTACATTTAATTTATCGAGATGAGCAACAATGATACGGACGTTCGGGCGGCCAACACACAATATTCATCTGTTTCGGCACAGTTACGGTCCCAGTGACTGAATTGACCGACGTTCACTACAATGTGAATCATGGCCTACATTGAAATTGCATGTCGCAATCCATTCACACAAAGAGCACTTCAAATCGACCCTATAATCGAGCTTTGAAGGATGTTTTGTATTCCATCTGGACAGGTCTCTATTGCCGTCTTAACTGGCTACTCAGAGTTTTTCAGCCTACGATTGCCCAGGAAGTCGTGAACCACTGCAATGAGACTGTTCCCGTCGGTTTTCCCTGTTCTAGTCAGTTTCCCTACGCATTCAGCACATTCTAATATCTTTATCAGTGGCCTGTACCACTGATAATTATCGCCGCCTAGTATTCACCTGCGCACCTCATTGATACGAGAGCGCTGGTGCCAGTCAATATCAAAAATGCCCCACAGGTAATAGTGTTCAAAGATCTGAAGGCGCCACGGATCGTCAGACTTAACGGGACAAGTTTCGTGCTCAAAGTGCAGAACCGTCCACACTTTTTCGTAGATACACAGTCTTTCACATCCAGGAAAATCGCCAGTTCTGGCGACCCAAGTGTCGCGGACTCCAATATAGAGCACTGGCTTCGTAGTAAGTGTTCCCATATTGATCTCTGATAAGGTAGCTATCAGTTCAGTTAAACAGCTCAAATATCGTTAGATAGATTAAAACACCATAGTAAGTGCCTGGTGTAAAGCACTTTGCCCTAGGGGTGCAAGTGCGCAAAGGGTCAATATATTCCGAAATATGCAAAAGTAGGGGCGAGAAACCAAGTATACAGAGACAAGAATGGTACTGATCGACGATTGTCTGGCAGAAGTCAGACTCACCTCGTTCCCTCGGTGCAACGGTGAAATTCTGATGGGCTGAAGCTGGGGCTAAGCGAGACGGTCTAATAAGCTGATTGATGAAAGCCTGAACGCGCAGGTTGGCAGAATTGGGACAGCTGACCAGTGGCTTTAGAGGTGGATGAGCCAATGGACACACAGTGGCCAAGGTGTGTATATACATCACCGATCCATGACAAGTAAGCAACAGGGCCTCGTTACCGGATATTGGAGGAGGCTCAGAGCCAGACGGAAGAGGAGGTAACGCGATTGGAAACCTGTGGGCCAATATAACCGACCGACCTGATAAAAATGTTCAAATGGAAGTCGAGGGCTGTATATGCTGATAGACATATGTCACTGACTGACGTAAAAATAGTCAGAACAGGGATTAGTCCGGATTCAAAATCGACCGGATGTTTAAAAACTGGGGCACGCAAACTGAAGCACAAAAAATTGAGTCCGGATTGTTAGATATTGAGTTCTCTTTGCTGTCCCTCTTTAGATGTTTGATGAGGTAAACTAAGCTGAATACAGCTTAACACTTTACCACTGTTTTCAAATGAAGTGACTAAACGATAGGCATCAGCAGCAGTAAACCGATGCCTCATAACGAAGCCTCGCTTTCAACCAAGCGCAGACGGTTGTATTCCCGCCGGGATGCAGCAAAGTAGGCTGAAGAAGCAGCCTGTGGATTACAAACCACCTATACCATTCAACTCCCCCTACTACTCCACTGTAATCAGTACGCAGGCCAAACCGTTTATGATGCCTTAAGTTAATTGGCGGCTTAAATTTGGTAAGCCCGTCGCTTGATGAGGGGCTACCCTGTCCTCTGCACGGCCTTTACGTGTAAGTCAGTGGATAGTGAGCGGCGCTATATCACACCTAGTAACTAACTCACGATAGTCATTGTCGTATCTCGTAGCTCAGTGGTCTCAACCAAAGGACTGGCAACAGTCGAGTAGCGGGTTCGAGCCCTACCAGGGTCCGATGGAATGCGCACTACTAATGATTCCCGAAAAGATGAAACGCACGTACATTGCTTTCCGGGAGTGTGACGGCTGTCTGAATGAGTCTAGATGTGACGAATTTCTACCTACACCATTCAACTCACCCTACTACTGCTCTGTGGTTACAAACCAGAAGTCTGAATCCCTCCGCCATTAGTTAGAAGATAGAATGCACGCAGTCACTTTCCCATGTGGTCCGATTGCGCTGTGTCTTTTTCACGTTTCTCATCAATTGCGGCGCTCACAAGCTTTAGGATTCTAATATGGTATTCTTGCTCACCCATGTGTACAGCCCATTGTTGCAGACGATTCAATGTCAGGTTTATCAGGAGCTGAATGCGCTTTACAAAGTAAGTGAAAAAGGAACGTACAAAATAAGATGCCAGTGAAAACAACTTTATCCCACTAAAAATAGTGCTTGAATATGCATCATCCCGTTTAGAAAAAACAGCCCGTTGGCATCAAGTTTAAGTAGCATATCCGGCGGCACACATTGAAACATGCAGTACATAATTATCGTAAGATAGACAGATCGAGTAGTCATGAGTTCAGAGAGGTTTGGAAACGATCGGTTGGTATAGTAGTTTGGTAACGTTTCGCCCCTGACACAAGAGCTTCGTCAGACCAGGTGAATCCATGTGCAATTGGAGTGGGATTTTATAGCGAACAGGGGCGATAACCGCGTTACCCGAGACTTGAGCCAAGGTGTCATTACAGTAACAGTTCGTGATGTCACCTCAGGTGGTTCAATCACAGTGGGAATAGTCCAGGTGTTCCTTTGTGCGTCATGGCATTGATGGATAAGCCCATAGTGTTGACAATTGGAGTCGGTTTGCACTTTCCAATCTGATCCACGCACCGATGCTCGTCAGGCTGGCCGGCTTAAGGTCGCTCGCCACGTATTAGAGAGTTCTACATCCTCCCTTCTTTTCACGCAGTCGTCCGATTTGGCAATTTCCACCGCCTCGGCAATCAACCGCTGAGGTGTTGATCGTATACCCATTCTAATGACCTCTACGTTTTCCAAGTCTATCTGGTACCCGTGTCTAATGCATGCACAGCCACGGCCGAGTCTCTTACTATTGCCTGGCATTCAAACTCGTTTCTTGGTGGTCTTGAAATGCGCCTCCTGTGCTCTGAAATTTCTGTGCGTAATTCACTCCTGTTTGGCCTATGTACACATGTGCACAGTCCTTACATTTAGTTTTATAAACACAGTTAATCATCCTATCCTTGGGAAGGGGGTCCTTCAGGGGTACCAGCGCCGAAAGTAACGTTCGTCCTCGCTGAAATATCACCCTTATATTTTCTTTGTTTAGTACCCTCTGAATTCGATTCGTGGTACTGAATTCCTACTGTCCATTTCCACTCGGTTGTGTGTCTTGACTGCCGGTTTAGCACTTTAGGCAATTGGCGTTTGACTAGCCGCTGTAGGTAACCACCTTCGAATAGTTTCTTCATTGCCACTTTCCGCGCAGCCATTTTGTCCTCCTCCATCGTGCACAAGGTTTGTGCCCTGTAGAACAGCGCTGGATCTATCCCAGCGTAAACCTGTTTCGGATGACCCGAAGGGTAGTGGCTTGTGATATATTGTCGTCTATAAATTTCCCCCATTCCTGTGAACCCGGCAGTCAAAAATGGTATTGTATCGCTACAAGATCCCAACTCAATAGTAAACTGTATCCTCTCCTCAATGGAGTTTAAGTGATCAAGCAACTCGTCCTTCTTATCCCGTCTAACGAGTACAAGGGTGTCGTCTACATAACGCCACCAAACTTTAGGTGAGTTAATGGTGTTTGTTAACGCCCTGTTCTAGAAGTCTTCCATATACACGTTCGTTAGTACAAGGGATATTGGCGATCCGATGGCGAGACCTTTTTCTTAGCTGTACAGCTTTGACTGAAAAACGAAGAAAGATATGTCAAGACACTGTCACACCCCCGATTATCTGGTTAACCGTTAGTTTCGTCCGAGCACTCCGAGTGACATCTTCATGTAGACAACGTCTTGCTACTCCTATGGCCTCTCCTTTGGGTCCATTGGTGAAAAGTGATGTGACATCGAAACTGACCATCAACATTCGTAAAAAAAACTCTTATGTGTTCGCTCAAAAGATAGCAATTCTCAAGACTCGATTTGAAATTGCCAAATCTGACGACTGCGTGAATAGAATGGAGGTTGTGGAACTCCAATGCGTAGCGAGCGACCTTAAGCCGGCCAGCCTAACGAGCATCGATGCGTGGATCAGATTGGAAAGTGCAAACCGACTCCAATTGTCAACACTATGGGCCTATCCATCAATGCCATGACGCACAAAGGAACACCTGGACTATTCCCACTGTGATTGAACCACCTGAGGTGACATCACGAACTGTTACTGTAATGACACCTTGGCTCAAGTCTCAGGTAACGCGGTTATCACCCCTGTTCGCTATAAAATCCCACTCCAATTGCACATGGGTTCACCTGGTCTGACGAAGCTCTTGTGTCAGGGGCGAAACGTTACCAAACTACTATACCAACCGATCGTTTCCAAACCTCTCCGAACTCATGCAGTACATAACTTCCGAAGCCGATGTTTACAAGTCATCCGATACGCCCCGCTATTATCGTGCTTTGTTGAGACCATCCGCCATTTTTCTTTGTTGTTGTGCTATGCGAGGTACAAAAGTTACAGAAAACTGGGCTGGCTCGAGAGTGACGCCTTCTAATAACAGCAGCAGTTATTTAGTACATCATGACAGTCTGCCACAGTCCCCCATGACTTAGTAGCATAAGTTCCTAGCTCGTGGCACAAGCAGCTAGTGATCTTGGGTTGCAAACTTGATTGAGCCGAGAGATGCGAATTATGAAGTTCCTTAGGACAAAACGGTCGTCTAGTTCTTTTTCGGGTATGTTGAAGACTAACTGACTTGGAAGGTGGTGCGAATTCCGAATTAATTACATCAATGATCTATTACCTATAAATACAGTCAGACTTGTTTATGGCGATCACCTAAGGGACAGGTGGTCGCCACGGATTGGTTCATGCATACGGACATTACTCATTGGAGAAAATGTTGGGGATGCTTTTGACTGGTCGCCATAGACAGGTGGTCGCCGTAGCAGGTTGGGTTGTATAAACAATTTAAATATTTACTCATGTTCACGTTAAACAGAGCGCACATGCTGAATTCCCGAAACGAGACCAGGTCGCCAATGGATTGTGGCGATATCAATAGCCTAAGTGGACAAAAATAGAAGGAAAATGAAAACAAGGCCTATGGAGCGCATGGTGTCTGAAGGTATGCTAGCTTTTTTAGGTTTTCGAAAAAATTGTAAGTCACATTAACTCATCCTTATACCATATATCTGTGATGCGACAACGCTACGTTGGATTTCACCTCTTCCACATACCTAAAGCTAGCAGCAAACTTAACTGTTCGTGAAGTACACAATATTCGCGTCCTGATAACCCCTTCCTTAGGATATTAGGAACCTAAAAGTAAAACGCAGTCACTATGAACTGAGACGGCCAGTTGGCAAAAATATGAACTGAAAATCACAGTAAGGGTCAAATGATGATCAACAATCCCCGTAGGGCAATTCAATTAATAGAGAGGAACAAACAGATCGGAAACAGGGAGGTAATCATAGGTAGCTGCTCCGAAGTACTGTAATTACTTGTTGAACCAATAATGATTATGCAAAGCAGATGAAACTCATTCAAAAATTTATATTTTTTCGTATCAAGCAGGGAAGACAAGACTAGTTTTTGGACCCAATGCTGCAGGATATAAAGGTGGCTCTCACCGAAAGCCCGCGAATTTATATAGCGGTCAGTCTCTTGGAAGTCAACATAAGGGAACTGGACAGAAAAATAATGCACTTGGTTTGTAACTTCTGCGCCCAAGGTTGGAGCCACCGCTCTCGTATGGGTGTGAGAATTCATGATTTATCTAATCCCGCGTACAATCGCCTGTGGTTACATTACATGAACCCAACGTGTGAACGGAATTACTTATTGTGGCATAAACATCGTCAACCGTATGCATCAGTACTGACCACGAACTGTACCACTCATCTTCGAACTCTCTCCCGTAGGTTGCGTGGCGCGTGTTGCATTTGTGTCACTTCCCTAGTGTACATAAAACTGCGACTCCAAGCCGTCTTCTTCTGTCTGGGAGTTGGCACCTTTACCGCGTGGCATTCTTGTTACTAATGATAATTGACTCAGAAGCATCAACATCAACGCACATTAACTGAGAGTGAGAGACACACACTTCAGCTAATGTGACGCAATACAAAAAATAAGGTGTTAAAAAATCACACTAAAAAAATTCAAAAGCAAGTACTATAATGTAAATACTATATTATGCATTTCGTATGAGATCGGAATTGGAGAGGGAATCTAAAGGGGAGGAGGATGGACAAAGAAACTCAAAACACAAACGCCATTGGGGCCGGCTCTTCGCCGCATCAGTAATTGTGTCCAAGCAAACGTGTTCATCATCATTAGGACCCCAGCCAGCCAGTCGAGATGCACCAACGTATACCAACTTCGAAGTGAGAGTTTTCATTTCTCTCGACCACATCATCGCTTGGCCTCCCCTCCTCCTCTTCCAGCCGCACCTCCGACGCGCAAACAATGCACCTCGTGGGAGTCGGTGGGCTGACAAACGCAACACTTGGCCCAGCCATCGGAGTCTGATGCGTGATATAATAGTGCTGAAAAGTTCACACGCTCTTCCTGTACCAAATACGCGACGTCGAACATGCTCGTTGCTCACGCGGTTCCCAACAGACATGAGCTAAGCTTCGAAGCCAGCAATGATCGAATGTGACTAGCCTCTTAATGTTTGTCAACCTGAGGGGCCAGGTTTCACAACCGCATAAGAGGATTGAATGGACAGCAGCATTATAAAATCTGCGATTCAGGGCTTCAGTGATGTCGCGTCGGCACTATAGGTGGCGAAGATTGACAAAAGCACCTCGAGCTTTCGCTATACGGTTCGTAACCTCATCTTCGATCCCAAAGGCGCTAAAATGGCTGCCCAGGTAGTTGAATTCCTGAACGACTTCTAGATGATCACCAACAATGGTCACCGCAGAGATGGGTCCCTGCCAATCTTGCAAAGGGATTTCGCATTTCGATGGAGCAAAACATGGGGCAAAACGATTGAAAGCCAGTGCTAATCGGTCCAGTGCAGCTTGGCAGGTCTGGGAGCTGTCACTGATTAGGACAATGTAGTCTGCGTACTCCAAGTCAAGAAGTCGTTCACCAGGAAATAGCTTCACGCCTTCTAGGTCGTGTCCAGCGAACGCTGCTTCCATGAATTCGTCAACGGCGAAGTTAAAAAGAAAAGGTGACAGCGGGCAACCTTGTCTCACACTGGAGATATTGCAGGGAGGCGACAGTTATCCGTAAGCCCTCCTCTGCCCGAATTATGCGCGTACATCGCTCTAATAATGATTATGTATTTTCTCGGTGCACCTTCCCTGAGCAGGTAGTCCCAAAGGCACATCGCTCCAGCGAACCAAACGCACCTTTGATGTCGAGGAACATGACTACGGTGACACGCAGATAAACATGGCGTTGCTCCAAAAATTGACTGGTCCCTTTTTACCTCGTTGCTTTGGAACCAAGGTTCACGCCTTAGTGTGAGACGAGAGCGCACTAAATTTCTAACTGTTCAATGGTAGATGTAGGTCTCTCTCAAAATATTCCACACCCGGTCACATGGGTGTGAACGATTGCAGTGATGGCCGTATGCCTGCATCTGGGTAAAGGTGTACTGACGATGGATGGACAAACAGATCTCGACAGATATCAGTTGCCACACCGATATTGAAATGCTACGCCAACATGCCACTCTCGTGCATAGTGACAAGGCTGGATGGGCAGAGAGAACAACCTGCCGGGAGACCGCTGACGAAAGAATGCGCCACACCAATTGATCTTGACACGACCGATGGATATGACGAAGGTTAATAAGCTACCTACAGCCATCGCTGTCTTTTCGCTGTGTGTGTCGCTGGAATCAATAACAAGGAACGCCGCATGAAAGCTACGGCGCACCGCGGTGTGTCTATGTGAACGAGATGGCCGCCTTGGTCACATGCAGACTAACATCCAAAGGCTACCGACCTTGCCGTAGGAAGTTCGAAATGGCGGTGTTAGCGGTCGCGGTTCTGGGTTAAACGTGGAGCATCGTTCAAAATGTCGAAATTGCTAAGGGAGTTGTGGTGGCCAACTATTGTTGGAATATTTTGGTGGTATTTTACAAGCGTGATCAAATAGAGTGGGGTCATGGCTGACTAGCCGAACAAGCTCCAAGTGACGTCAACTGGGTAGTTCGGGTTAATCCCGCTCCAGCAAATGGTTCGGCGGCAGTGTTCCAGGACGTGGTGGGTTTTCGTCTGGCCAGCGTTCTACCTATAAAAAGCCGCAAAGGTCCGTTTAACAACACTGCGACGTGGCGGATGTGACTCGCCACTAAATAGTCAAAGCCTCTTTCCCTTCCGGAGGATCGCCACTCCACAAACGTCATCCAATTCGAACAGTTCCCTTGATCCCTTCATACGATGGAGAACATAGCAAACAAACTCACGAATTCAGTCACATTTCACAAGTTAACCAACCATGCCCACTAACACATGCAGTTACACATATAAAGACATACAACTCCAGTATGCTACTGTTTAATATGCTACATTTTATACAATTATCAGCCATACCTGTTTGTATTATCATGATAATGCTTTCGCCGGCGTGCCCCGCACTGCCGGGAATAAAACATTTATTTACTTACTTAAATGATCGTGAGTGCATACACACGAAGGACGTAAACACAGTGCCTGAAGTTTATTAGCTAGTGCAGTGGGGACCGAGACTGCGTACCAGTGAATGACATTACCTAGCTAGTACGCTCACAGGGAGAAGATGTTAATGCCAAACTTAAGCTGATGACTTCTCAGGTGGGTGTTATGAATGAATTGCAGGAGAGACAAAGGTCGCTGGGCTTCTTCAGGATTTGGTAAAACATCATGATGTAACGGATACCCCCAAACTTTGAGTAACACCCTTCGAAAGTGCACATACCCATGGAGTACACCCCGAGGGATTTTAATATGAGCTCGTAGACATATGATGTAGGCTCTTGGCATGCTTGGTTTCCCTTCCTTTCGGAGTTTAGGGAGCAGCGAGACCTTGTTTCCGCCGGGGAGTCAACACCGGGATGGTATATTCCACGTGAGGTTGCAGACTGGTGACGACTAGACCGAGTACAACAGAAGCGCTGACAAACGTGATCACTCGCACACAGAGGAGGGCCGTAAGCTAATGTCGTTCGCCAGGCAACGGAAGGTGGCTGATGGAGCATAATCTAACATGACGCACTTATGATGGATGCATAAAGGACTGAATTTGGAAGGGCATTTCAGGGCTCGCTAACCCAGAGGAGAAGTAAGATCGTGGACAGTCTAAACGACTGCAATATTGCCGTAATTTTAAGCTGTTCCGGTTGAGATTCCAAACGCGTTGAGCACCCGGGAGAAGATGGATGAATCTGAACTGTCGAGTGCCCTTGGAAACAGGCCAGCATACTGTTTGCCTGTTGTTAAATCGGACTCCCACTGTCTGGAAGAACGAATCGTCAAAAGGAGATGATAGGTTTCTTATTCTCGAAATATAGAGTCAAGGATGCATCACTTGGTTTCCTACAGGCCTGGGTAGCTGGTAATTTGCAATGGAACGTTCTTAAACACACAACAATGGCTGCTGATGATGAAAAGTCCGTTGTAAGCATATATCTCGATATGCGTGAGCCATTTCACCGAGTTGCACACTTTCGATTGCGAAACGTGTCACAATTTGTTGGTATCTTGTAGTTGGTTGTATCTACCGACCCCCTCCCGAGCAAATCACCATGAAACCTAGCAGCAGATGGATGCTACGAACATAGTTCTTAGCACTACCTTCAAAGTTGTAACCCACCTGCGGTTAGGAGCGGCATATATAAGAAATGCGGTAAACATAAGCAAATGGATAAGGCCGAAATCAAACGGAACAACCTTAGGGCTTCTTGTCAACAGGGTCGATATGTTTGCAACGTTACCATGTATACATTAAGCCATATTGAAGCTACAACAGCTGAAGCAAAGTGCCGAAGTCGCCGAAGTCGTGATGAAAACATCTCTGTCTTATATCCCACGTTACATGACAGCGACAGTTCTTTCACCGTGCGAGAACCATGATTGACAGAGGAATGGCGGTAATCATAATTGTGCGACTTGGAAAACATGAGGTTGAGGTCAGATCTGCAACGGAAGTACGTGACCCTGACTTGCCCGAATCGCGTAACAAAGCCTACTGAGCTTCAACGGTTTCGTCCACCCGCGTCAAGTTTACAGAAAACATCAACAGCGACGCCTGAACCCTGTCGCACAATTGAGCGATCGCGCCTTTCTCACGTAGCCGTCTTGTTTTATTTTCTCGTAGCATTCATTTCACCACGACGAAGTATTGGCCCTACTATCCATCGCAACAATGTGCCAGTGAACTCAATCCTTATGCATTATGCATATATTTACATGAATTATGCTTCAAGAGCATAAAAATCAACGCAGAACATAATCAAAATGATCACCGTCGGTTCGCTTGCAGAGCAGTATTTGCCAAATGCTATCGGCTAGCACTTTCTGCAGTGTACACCCACATTTCGCGATATTCGTTGACGATGCTCAGTTTCAGATACGTCGGCCCACAGCTGACACATGAAACAGGTATGCAACATTTCTTTGTAGGAGGATGCTAACAAATGTGAAGTGTTAGTTATGTTTAAAAATCAAGTTACCCGTCACATTCTTAGAAAAAAGATCGGTTCGATAACTTTTCGGCCTGTCAATCCAGCTCATGCCATTAATTGTGCACCCAGTTGCACACGCGAAGTGATGCATTGTCGTGAGTCATGGGGAGCCCAAAGATGCCGCTTATCGGCGCCATGCAAACAGAAAAGTGCCTCATCTGTAAACATGATTGAGTACTGGTCCATAATATCCATATACCATCCAGAAAATTCCAGACGCTTCTCCCAATCGCATGGTTTCAGAACCTGTACCTGCAGTGCACGATACCTAGGGAACTTCCGTTCCTTCAATACACGATGCACAGATCGTGCGATGGCACAATGCTGCGCAATTCTCTGAATGCTCAGATCACCATTTCGGCCAACCTCATCTACAACAGCACAAGCGGACATCACATCCGTAGCGCTACGAGACCGCCCGTTCGCTCTGCATCGCACACGCTCCCGGTTTTGTCAAATTTCTCTACCAGTCGACGCACGTACCGCACGTTAACCGGCCTCATTGTGTAGTTGGTAGCGTTGTAGGGGCGAGCCTACTCGGACGCATTCGATTCACACTCCCCAAAGAGTAGCACAAGGCACACGCGCTGGTGCACAGGCACGATACGAGACTGCTGTCGCAAAAGATGCTCGTTCTCCATTGCTACCGCAGCGATGGCTGTGGGTAGCTTATTAACCTCATATCCATCGATCGTGTCAACATCAATCAGTGCGGCGCATTCTTTCGTCAGCGATCTCCCGGCAGGTTGTTCTGTCTGCCCATCCAGCGTTGTCACTATGCCCGAGAGTGGCATGTTGGCGTAGCATTTCAATATCGGTGTGGCAACCGATATCTGTCGAGGTCTGCTTGTCCGTCCATCGTCAGTACACCTCTACCCAGATGCAGGCATTCGGCCATCACTCCAATCGTTCACACCCATGTGACCGGGTGTGGGATATTTTGAGAGACCTACATCTACCATTGGACAGTTAGCAATTTAGTGCGCTCTCGTCTCACACTAATGACGTGAACCTTGATCCCCGAGCAACGGAGTAAAAAGGGACCAGTGTTTTGGGACTTGCCATACACCTTAAAACACTTGGTGATCTGTAGGATGCTGGCAGAGCGGCTACCTGAAAGGCTAGTTTGCAGCTGAGCGAAATGTGTTTTAGCAACTCATCGGTATGTAAACAATGAAGTTGCCGGTGTGAGTGGATTCACACTGATTTTTGGAAATGGTGCAGCCGTTAGCTATTTTTCTACATTGAACACGGAATCACCGTTCTTAGTACTAACCAAAGTGAAATCGGTCCGAGCACGCATAACAGGGCAAGAAGTGCCACACTTCCCCAAGGAGGTCTACAGAAAATTAAAATGTTTGGAAAACTGGTAGCTCGGGTTGATGTTTTAATTATTCGTTCATTCTCCAAGCTTGGAGGATTGGTTGCAAACGTTTCACTACTATGCGAGGTGGCAACCTCAGTGTAATGAGGCGCGGCGTCGATCCGTGATCGGGCGCGAACTTCAGTCATGGGGAATTTGGGTAGAGATAACGGGATACAAATCGAGACGGCCACTGTCGAATGTCACCTGCAGGTCGATTACGAATCGACAATTCATTCAATAAGATTGCACGTCGCATCTCATTGCACTGAGCATGCCACCTCGCATGGTGGTGAAACGTTTGGAACCAACTCGCCAAGCTCGGCGACCAAACTAACAATTGATTCTACAGAAACTTATTCCCAGAAATTTATCATAGGAGGTCCAATGTGGTAGTCGATTGTGAACTCCGGATGGAATACTCCAGCAGCGCATTATCTAAGAACCATGAAGACAATGAGTGATCTGAAAATTCAGCATCAAAGTATTAGAGCAAGGAGACACTCCCACAAATAGTGCACATTGGCATGCAATCAGAAGACGCAGCACTACAATCACGATAATATTTTCAAGCGGAAACATCACTGTAGATGAGAGTGGAAGGTTATCATTAAGTCGTCCAGTGCATGATAAGCGGCCAGTTAACAGTGTGCCTAAGAACAATGAAATTAGATAGAAGTATACCAAACTGCTGTGAATACACACCGATGAAGGCATTGGGGATACAAGATGGATGTATTCATCAGTGATAGAACGGAACCGAATTAAGATTGGGGAGGCAGAAACAAAGAGACAGGCAAATTGGTTTTTAATACTTTTAACTGCAGTTGTAATTGGTCGCAATGAACGACACATCTATTCAAACGGAAAGGACTGTCTAACGCGGTCTGCGATATGAGGAAAATAGAATCAATCAGGAGAAAAAGTGAACCAATATTTCAAAGAAAAAATTGATGCCTGGGTTGCGTCCAGCATAAATTGGGCTGATAGAGGTTATTCAACATACTGTGACAAATCCTTCGTGTGTGACGTTGTTCCATCGGTACTGTTTACAGACCGGAAAATCCTCTTTATACTAAAGCCGTATGATGAGCTGATAATGGAGGTCAACGTCAACTAGGATACAATGAAGCGAGAAGTAAAAAAAGGATCAGATAGAACATTGTGAAGGTAACAAACGAGGCAGCCACAATAGTCGACAAGTCAGTATTATTATACATGTTAGCTAGAGGTGTAATACACCTCAGCTACTGTGCCGCAATACATAAAGGAAAAAAAGAAAATAAATGCAACAGTTGCGTGCCAGCTGAGTTACCAGCAACGGATTGGCATCGTTCCGGAAAGCTACCAGCCGGCTACTAGGCAATAAAAATTATTACATAAAATTATATGACGTTACGAACTGAGATCGTAGTTGGAGGGGGAGGCTAAAAGAGATGAGGAGAGACAAAGAAACTCCCAGCAGGAACGCCACTGAGGCCGACCCCTAGCCATGTCAGCCAGTGTATCTAGCCAGTCTTTTGGACCCCAACCAGAGAGTCGTGAGGCTCCAACCGAGGCTAGTTCCGAAGTGAGGACCTTCATTCCTCTCGACCAAGTCATCGCTTGGTCACCTCTCCTCCTCTTCCATCCACACCCCCGGCGAGCAAACAACGCATGTCGATGGGAGCCGGTGGGCTGGCATGCATAACATGTGGCTCAGCCATCGGAGCCTGGTGCGTGAAATCACGGTGCTGAGCGGTTCAGTTACATTTCTTGTGCCTAAAAAAGGCGTCGAACACGCTCGTTGCTCACGTGGTGTTCCTACCAGAGGTGAGCCAAACTGCGAAGGCATAGATATCCGAACGTAACTAGCCTCTTGATGTCCGCTGATCTAAGTGGCCAGGTTTCGCAACCGTACAGTAAGGTCGAACGTACCGCTGCAGTGTACACTCTAACCTTCAGGGCGAGTGATGCCGCGCCGCCGCCACAGATGGCGAAGACTAGGAAAAGCACCTCGAGCTGTTGCTATACGGTTCGTGATCTCATCTTCGATCCTAAGGACGCTCATACAACTTCCTAGGTAATGGAATTTTTGTACGACATCTAGCCGATCCCCATCAAGGGTCAGCTCAGGAGGCGATCCCTGCCAATCTTGGAGGAAAGCTTTGCATTTTGATGGTGCAAAGCAAAGCCCGAAGTGGCTGACAGCCAATGTTTATCTGTCCAGTGCAGCTTGGCACGTCTGGGAGCTGTCAAAGATGAGGGCAATATCGTCAGCATACTCCAAGTCAAGAAGTCGTTTTTCTGGGAGTAGCTCCACATCCTCTGAATCGTGCCCAGCGAACGCTGTTTTCATGACTTCGTCAATGGCAAACTTGAAGAGGAAAGGTGACAGTAGGCATCCTTGTCTCACACCGCTGGAGATATTGAAGGGCGGCGATAGCTTGCCGTAAGCCCTCACTCTGCCCGTGCTACGCGCATATAGTGCGCGGATAATATTTACATGCTCAGTCCCAAAGAGCACACAGATCAAAAGAATCGAAGGCACCCTTGATGTCGAGGAACACGACAACGGTGGGCCGCCAATATGTGTGACGGTGCTCCAAGAATTGACGAAAAGTGAAGATGTGGGCGATGCAGCCACGACTCCGACGAAACCCGGCTTGCTGTTCACGAATCTGGCTTTCACGAGCGCCAGTCAGTTTGTGAAGGATTACGAAGGCAAGTAATTTGGAGGCAGTGGGGATCAGACTGAGTCCACAAAGGCTGCTACATTCCGAACGCCAGCCCCCTTCGAAGATGGGAACAATAACGAAGCGGCTCCAGTCATTTGGGACAGTTCCCCGCTCCCATAGCTTTACTAGTAATTCGTGTAAATCATCAACAAGAGCAGGGCCCCCGAATTTGAAGAGGGTTGGATGAAGATCATCTGGTCCCACGGCTTTATTTAACTTCAACACTGCGATCTCACGTTCGACTTCTGAGCGAGAGGGTGGATCCAAAAGGACAGCCCAGGGAGCAGGGCGATCACTGGCCGGTGAGGAATTGAGCAATTCCGGCCGATTAAATTGCTTTTCAAAGTGCTCAGCCCAACACTCCAAAGGTTTTGATAAATAGTGGATAGGCTGTCCACTCTCGTCATAAACTGTTTCGCTAACACCAGATCTCCTGCTGCGCGTTTCACGTAACAGACGAAATAACTTTCGATGGTTACCAAGGGCAGCGAACGCTTTCATTTCTGACGCACGAAGAGACCCCCAGGGTTCGCGGTCTCTCTTCAGGCTAGCACGGAGTTTTACCCGGAGCTCTTTGTGAGTTTCGCTGTGTTCGCTTTCAGCCAGAATATGCCGGCGAAAATCGACAAGTTCCAGAGACCGCGAAGAGACCCAATGTCCACGTTGGATAGTACTTACCATATGAGGATTTGCCTGCTTCTAGTAAGGTCTGATGAACATGCAACCAGTGACGTTCGATTGTCCCCAGTGAGCGCTTACTCAACCCGCAAGTCAGCGAACATAATAATATTATTACTTTATTCCTCATGTCAGGAAATACAAATGCATGGTCGGTGTCCACACATGTGCTCCAAATCGAGCGACAGTTCTGGACGCATCCTCTTCATCGGTAACTTATTGCAATGTGATCGATTTGCATCTAAGGCTGGTGGGCGCCATGTGATCCTCCGGTGAGCGCTGTCGGAAATTAGTGCTCGCAAGAAATAAGCGGGCATCTTCACACAAATGAAGTAACCGCTTACCGTTATCATTACGGGAGCCTACACTGTGTTGACCACCCAGATGCAGTTCATCAGTGGATAACATTCCAACTTGTGTGTTCAGATCCCCAGTCAGCACAACAGTGTCCGTGCTTCTTCTGTGGAGAAGGAGCTCGGTCAGTTGGCGTTTACCGAATCAACGGTAGAGTTTGTGGGTACGTAGGCAGCGACTTCGAAGTTTTGAACGAGCCAGCCAATCGGACCGCACACATCCGGCTACTGATTGGGATCCAAGCAACCAGAGCAGCTTCAGCCCAGGGACTCAGGGCAATGCCAACACCAGGTTGGCCGGTGCTCGAAGCTGCATCGTCACAGGATAGACGCAATGAGAAAATACTACTTGAGTCACCTGAAGGAGATCGCAGAGCTCGAGTCTTGCAGGCGGGTCTCCGATAAGCAGCAGATACCGATCGAGAGGGTCTCCAATGTTCGGGCAAGTGCTGCCTGTTGACCGATCTGTAGCAATGTGCGTACATTAAGGTATGCCAATCTGAAGGAGGATCGAGGGCTCCAAATGGAAGCCGATAAACTGGGGTGGACTGCTTGGTTGGACATGGGCTTGTCGACAGGACAGGAATGACGCTCCACGTTTACATATGAGTTGAAACTAGAAGATAAACGTATAGCAAAGCATGTTGGGGGAAGGATAATAATCGGGGGGGGGAGGTTAAAAACTGTGGGGATATAAGTAAAGTTGGAACGGGACCATAAGGGTGAAAAAGTGTAAGAATAAGAATAAGAGAAGGAATAAGATGGGAAGGCTTGAGCAGTAGCATCCAAACCCTACCCACTCTGCTCGGTGCAACAGATAGGGATCCGTTCAGTATCCTCTGCGACGGCCAGAGCAACAGGAAACTGTTTGAAGAGAAATTCATTGTATTGCGTGAGCAGGATACTGTCAGGTTGCCCAGGCCTAGACAAAAGAACGATTAGGGTTCTCAACCAAAGCCTTTGGTTCAAAAACCTGACCGTAAGGCAGCGGGTTTGGCGGTGGGCTACAAGGAGTCCATCTTAAGGAATAAGGTGCCACCCTCATTCCAACCCCCAACCTGGAGGACCGGGAGGCTGAGTTTGTCTGGCCTCTATCTATTGACCAATCTGGTATGAGTGGTTCTGAAGGTAGAAAAGCACCACGCAGCATAGCTCAATGGATCTCTGAGGCACGCAAACCATCGCACCACGGTAAAGTCCAACCTCACTGCAATGGTAACCAGTCGACAAACGCTCGCCATGGATGTGGTAAAATGAATTCATAGAGCACTGTCTCCGAAATGGCGTAGACTATGAGATGACTCCGTGATTTTGAACAGCGGCCTCAATCATATACATGTGAACAATAGGCTCAAGAGAAATAAGGCCACATGAAATCATTTGGTAACCAATTGATAGTGCGTTTTGCACTATTACGGTAGGCTGAATGTCGCTGTCAGATGGTTCTGAATGCAGAGGCAACCACTTCCAAACGAGAACAATAACCTCAAAGAACTCGAGGATGCGAATCTTGTATGCATGAGGACGGTGAACGATATACCGTGATTGCTGTTGTGGCTTTGCTTTTCGACTCGGTTGTACATTGAGATGCGCTTCACGAATCGGACACATTCCTGACGAGTACAAACAGTCAAAATGATGCGGCACATTCACAAACACAAGCTACACAGCTACATTCATACACAATTGGTTAGCGACATCCGGTTTCGGATTTGCTTGTCACTGTGGTCAGCCACATACGTATAGACACCCATACGCACATTCGCTGCAATATCAAACATGTATTCTTGTACATTTTTGATCACGCTGTGTTAACAAGATCATGCTTGTAAAGATGTGTCTCGCATTGTCGGAAATAAAAGTTTATTTATTCATTTAGTTATAAGATGACTTTTTACAAGCGAACAATAAGACATAAGTTGCATCGATGTTGTTGGCTTCACATAAGCAGTGGTCTTGTCGACACGAACGACCGTATGCGTTTTTGGCGAAGGGTTTGTCCGTTAAGCGATGTCTTTCATGGTATTGTCACCATTGAACGGTAAATCAACAATAACGGCTTTTTTTTGAACAGTTGTCACTCGGTCACAATTCATTGTGGCACAGTAGCCGAGGCGTTGCGGCACAGTAGCTGAAGTGTTCCCAACGTGTATAGCGTGTATACTGATGATGATAATGGTCACGATTCGTCGTACACGGAAGTGTTTTATGAAGTACGACAGGCAGGCGTTGGCTGCAGCGAGCATAAAAGTGAGTTATCTCCATATGGTTGTTGATACGGAAAGCCCTCAAAAAGTAACAAGTTTAAAGGGAAAAACAACCAACATAGAGGCCAAAAGGAAATAAAATAAGCGCACCAAGCGAGAAATACTCACCCCCAAGCACGAACTGAGCCAGACATACCGAAGCCCGATTGCCAACGTCGGCCAGAGTAACTCGATATGCGGCACTGGCGTAGCGCAGATATGCTGTGAAAACATGGCAATAGAGAAGTGATTAGTAGATCATGAAATGAAGACGACGAAGCCTACGTAGGACAGGTTTACCGCGTAAGGTCAGAAATGGCCGGTGTGGTGTTCGGCCCAGGGAGTGTGTAGCAGTGGCCGCTCGCAGAAGCCGAGTACAACAGCGAACATGCCAATCAAAAACTCGGCCGCTGGCCGAAGAGGAGGGTGCCTGTCGTGTAACCCTAAGACCATCGATTGGAAGCTGTGTAGGCGAAGAAGACCTCGCAGTATACTCGGCTATCGCACGGCTGGCGGTGGTCGCGAACCGCCGGTACGGTGTACCGGTGCACTGCTTGTGCCAATTTCATGTCGGGCTAGACAATCGTCTGGAATAGACGAAGAAATGTAACGGCCTTTCAAGACCCTTCGCACCCAAAAGGAGAAAAAGGGACACAACCTCAGAGGACCTCACTAACGAGCGGCATCAACCAAGAAGGGCGTCACTTGAACAATAGTGTATCAGCTGATACAGTAAGGTCTGTTGCCAAATATCTGATGATTAACTTCAGGGTCACTCAATCGGCTCTCGTCAGGAAGAAATGATTCTGTAGTGTGCCTCAGCTACTACTTTAGAGCAGAGGTAATATGAGTCAGTTACATAGGAACAAACTGACGGAAGCGCTTGGTGGCCAGGAGCAACTAATGGAAAGCGCGAACTTCAGATTCAACCAATGAGAGCAAGAGATGTGCCAAGCAATTTTAGAAGGAATATTCAGTAAGGTCGCAAAACACGCAAAACAATCAGAGCCATTATACTGCTATGCTAGCCACATTAAAAACTGACGGCCAAGATCATGGTCTTACGAAGTGACGAGCTAGAATACGCAGCACGCATATTCTGTCACCTACAAGAACAAAGCAGTTCTCCCACCAAGTAGGAGTAGGCGATCAAACACACTCCAACTCTTATTGTTTTCTGTGAGTAGCTGTCACAGAAAGGTATCAGCACACTGTACCGACGCTTCGCTACCACGCTACAACCAACAGTTGCGCGTGGACTGAGTATACCGCGAGGACGCCAGCACCTATGACGATTCGCACCGATGACTTCTGGAGTACGAGAAGAGCGCGTAATCCTTCCGGCCACCGGTCGAACACAGCTGTAACAACCATCTGGTAAACAAAATTCAGCGCTATGCTTGGTTCATTCTGAAAATGTGCAGAGAAATTTAGAAATCAAGCACCACGAAAGCAAACCGATGAGGTAAACGAAGATGCGAATCATTATGTGCCTCAGTGATGGCAGAAACCAACCTGAATCGGATGACTTGGGAGTAACCCATTTGATACTTAATGTCCTGGAGAAGCCAGAATTTGGACGTTGCAAGGTGGGAAGCGCGTTTATATCGTCATTTGCGCCGACCTCGGTGCGAATAGTCAACTGATCTGCCAAACCAACGAGTCGCAGTAGATCATGAGCTTCGGCACGATGCAATAGCTCAACACCGTACATGGCACTGCTGGAACTGGTGTTCGCCTCCTCCTTCATGGGGATGTCTTGGACGAGCGTACTGGCCAGATTATAGTGTAACTCCGCTAGTCGAACTAGACCGCGGTATAAATCGGTTGCGTTAGCTGGCAATTGAAGGTAGAAGAAGTGGTGCGGACCCCGATTTGATGACTGAAATACAGAAGGATCGTTAGAATTGATAGAAATAGCGAAAAACGAAGATCGGAACTGCATCATAAGCTTGTGTCCTCAATAGTTATATGCTAGAGGAAGCCAAACTACTGACGCAAACTACTCACTAAGATCTAGTCTTGATATTACTGAGTTTAGTGTCAGATATATCCAAAAAACCGAGGTTACGAATAGAGCAAGCAAAGCTGAGTTTCTCTACTAAAAACTAAGAAAGGTGAAAAAAGAGAAGCAGAAAAAGGAAAAAAAACAACCAAAGTGATCAAAGACAGAAGAGTCCAATTGAACGATTTGTGGTTAAAAGTGAACATAACGAAGTGACTGACAGTGCACCCGTCCACACAGCGTGATGTCAGTGGCGAAAAATTAGACAGGCAAGGTAAAACCCAGCAGGGGAAATGAGATGTCCCAACGCGATTAGGGTTTTCAGTAATACTACTTTTTTGTCACATGAAGTAAGTCCGGCCATGAGACGGATGATTAACAGGAGCGAAGAGATTAAGACTCAACCAATGAGTTGTACACCATGATCCCCAAGCTACCACTTCAAGTGATTAACAGCTTGTCGGCCCAGTGACATTGTCTTGAGTACAGAGGATGCTGCGGTGTATAGCATTATGCCACCTGACAGCGCTTATAAATGGCATGAGTTCCATCCGTCCACACGTTTCCAGTTCGTGAGTTGGTTGAGCCTTAGCTCCAGACCCAATCAATGAGCTGAACATCACATTCCCCAAACTATCTTTTCAAATAATTGACAGCCTGTCGGCCAAGTAACACGGTCTCGAGTACAGAGGATGCTGCGGCGTATAGCATTTTGCCAACTGACAGTGCCTATGCATGACATGAGTTCCACACATTTCCAGTTGGTTAGTCGGTTGAGCCTTGCCATCAGAGGAGGCGGCTAAGAGATGGCGGATCAGGATCAGCTGCATAACAAATTAAAAGTGTAAAAACAGCCCATATTTGACGCACCCAATTTAGTGGTGAGTTCGAAACAGTGCTGCTTGTAAACCGTTATAAGGCCCCGAGAATTAAGACATATCTACTGAAGAACAATGAATTTAGCTGGCCATCACTTAAACATAGATGCCGACACAAATTGATGATTATTGGACCAAAGAAGATTACCGTGACAAGCCATCTGAAGGTGCGGCGTTGTTCTATGGTCTCAAGAACTGTTGAAATATGGTAAAAACATCACTTAGTAAGGTAAAAACAAAAGTGGCTCGTGGTGGAAGATACTTATTTGGGACATAATGCTTGTGAACAGTTTGTAGCTGATACCTTTGACAATGGATACGAAGATGTCGGGTCGCAACCGACGCCTTCATCACACGACCGCAAGAACTCCGGGAAGGACTTGTATGCATCAAATCACACAGGTTTTTATGGTTTTGAAAAGGTTTTGTGGGGAAAACTACTAAAATACATTTGAGCCACCAAAACAAGGAAAAAGCTAAACGCAACAAGCAAATGAGAAGATGTGGAATGAAGAACGAATCACTTATGTCCTTGGAAATGGTATTATGGTACCCAAAAAGTAAACTGAACATCCATTCACAACGACCGGTGCTAACCAATAAGAATAATGAAATAGGGTCTTTAAACAAGGGTCACGAAACAGGCCATAAGAAGGAATTCAAACCCTGAAATTAAGAACTACTACAAAATGTATGTCAACTAAACATTAGCTTAACATAACCAGATAAAAATTTAAGAGTCAAAACCAATCAGATAGGTTCGTGAAAATAACGCTGTTGAAAGTAATACGTAAGGTGAATGCCCATTAATAACGACGTGCGCCTGCCCATCTGATTACCAAAGTGGGACGTTTAAACAACAGTCAAGAGGTAGATGATAAGAGGTGTGAAAAACGGCAACTAAGATCGTTCACAAAATGATTGTCAAATAGATTCTACAAGCAGAAAGTAACGAGAAGTCCAGTCACTTTGCTAAACGTTGTGAATGTCTACTAGCAACATATGTGGTTACGCAAAGAGGACAGAAAGGTCATAAATGTAACGCCGATTAATACTAATAAACACCGATGCAGGTTGCGAGGACCGGGTGCTCTTGCTCAGCCTGTGTCAGAGCAGCTCATTCCAGATCCGATAGGTCACCCACACGGTCAGAAGACCGCATTCATAGGAGAGCTGAAAGTTGCGCGCGTCATAAATATAATAACACACCATCAGCTACAGGAACAGCGACAACCATACTTATGACAACCGCAGCAGAACGGGAGTCGTTTTTGGCCGAGTGGAACGCGCTAGCTTGAAGCGCATACCAACAACGCGTAAAAATGTTAAGGTTTCGTTACTGTGAAGTATGACACCGATCAAGGTGATATAAGGGACGCTATCTCACGAGTTCCTCAAGCAACGGTTGCTCGGCATCCCGTTTTCTTAGCATTGTGATCGAAATGAGTACGAATGACTTCTTCCCCTCGGTTACTTTGGGAATCGAAGTTCTACCGAACAACTAACTGGCAAGCATGGAGAACTTAAACGCTTCGGTAAGTGTTTCGCATCTTTTTAATAAAAAAGCACCGTTGAAGAATGAGTCTACAAATCACCGATCCTAACTATCATTGAACACGGGTGCTGAGCAACGAGTGGGCGACAATGAAGTTCTCCGCTATTATACCGCGTTGTCAGTTGAATTCGAGTAGCTTACGTTAGCTGACTGGTCCCTCGTACGCATATCTATCGCGTACAAAATTATGCATCGTTTGCTCTTACTGCACCCAGTTGGATGAAACCGAGGGATAGACAACAGAGGACGTAACAAAGGTATAAACAAGTTGACTGAAATATTCGTTTGTGCGCGTGTGTCGCTTTGGTGAATTGGATACTCGAAGCCGGCAGCATCAGTGCATGGAGTTTACATCCAATATACTGTAGTGCCGCAGTTTCGGATGTCACTGTATTCGGTTTCATGTATCTAGTCGTTAGTATTTCAAGCCAAAATTTTACAAAATTATTGTCTACCCCTCTTTTCCTTGGGTTATATTTTTCGCTCACAACAAAAAGGCAAACGCGCCAGCAGTGTGCCGGTCCTCCGTACGGATGCCTCAATGTTACACAACCATAAACAGTCGCACCTGCGCTGGGTATTCGGCAAGGCCACTCGTATCTATGCGGATTCAAAGCGGTAGCCTCCAGGGTACAATGCAAGCGCTTAAACCTTTCGGCCACCGGCCGACAACCTCACCATCGATACGAGACACAAGGCACACGGGTGTCAAGAACACGGTTGCTAAAGCCAAGTGAACACAAGGATTGTACTGTAAAATAGTGCATGTCAAGTCACACTCGTGTCCCGGGTGAAGTATCCGACTTTTGGAGAGCATTCGAATCTAACAGCGATCGTGAAGTAATGGTGCGTATTGTTGCTTCGAGGTCAAACACAGGAGTGAAGTAAAACCTAATGCAGGATATGAAAGCGGTAAATCAAGCGCTACCAGAGGGATAAAGCGTCTACAACATCCGAACATTACACAGCCACAGGCCGATCGTGAGACAACTTACCCGTGGCCTCCAACAATCCGCTACAAAACAAACCTAAGTCTACAATTCAGTCAGCACTATACAGACGCTAAACAGGTACCCGGTTAGGTTTAACAACTAAGAACTGTGTACAGAAATGCGGTGGATCCAGATGCCATAAAGGGTCAGAAATGAGGTTGAATAGCAAAAAAATGCAAAATATGAAAGTAAGAAACAAATGCGTTAGACTAATCAGAATTAAACGAAAATTAACAACCAGATGCAAAAAGCCGAATGCGGGAACGTCACTGACTTCGTGACTGAGCCACGTGTTATAGGAACTCCAACTAATTATGTGACCAAACCCGACGTCCCTATCTATGAAGACCCATACACCACACTGACCAAGTCTCTCAATCAATTTCTTCAGGCCTTTATGGTACGACATGGATTGGCCACCTCGTAGTTTCGCCAAACTTGGTGTAGCCACGGCGTATAGGGCATGTCGAAGAAGTCGGTCAACGGGCATACGTAGAACATGGCGTAGCCAACGTAAGCGATTAAGATTCAGCAAATAACCGAGTGAGGCACTACAAGGCTTCT
The DNA here is from genome assembly GCA_944474145.2 of Dicrocoelium dendriticum. Classification (NCBI taxonomy): domain Eukaryota; kingdom Metazoa; phylum Platyhelminthes; class Trematoda; order Plagiorchiida; family Dicrocoeliidae; genus Dicrocoelium; species Dicrocoelium dendriticum. The sequence continues at coordinate 65,430,653 of OX104059.1, read as the reverse complement.
TGGCAAAAAGCAACTGGCGGACCACAGCGTTGTTCACCGGTGTTATCACAAGACGTGAGCAATACTCCGCAAAAACAGGAGTCCTACATGGTCAAGAGACTAATGTCCTCAATGCGAACTGGTCACGTCTCTGGTCTATACAAAAACACCGGCCTTATCTCAGCGTTATACACCCTACCTTTCACTGACCGGGTGATATCCCGCCGTCTCCATAGATGGTTGTGCTTCTGAAAAGCCACACGGGCCTTGCTAATAGGCGAAGTACCTTCCTCAGTGATTTGACCACCACAGATGACTGAGCTACTAAGGTACGTAAACCGATCCACCATTTCCAGTGGTTGTTCGGTGATAGCTAGAACCGGACGTGTGTCGGTCCAATCCTGTAGCAGTACTGTGCACTTTGGAGGTGCAAAGCACATACCGAAGCGTGCGGCGCTACGCGTCAGTCTGTGCACTAATGTTTGCATAGACAAAGTATCAGACCCAAGGAGAGCTGTCATCCGCATACCCCAGGTTTGTCAGCCGGTCGTCTGGCAGAACTGTCACTGCTGTAGAGTCCGAAAGAACCGAGTCACTCCTGGTTATTTACATCACAAAGTTAAAGAGTCACAGTCTGTG
>OX104059.1:65412322-65429964 GCA_944474145.2 Dicrocoelium dendriticum | reverse complement strand
GAGTCATTCCAGCGAATGATTATCTTGAAGCACCCACCAGTATCCTCCCAGTGGCCATCTTTTTCAACATGTCCAGTGTCGTTCTAAGGTCACAAGTCACGATAACCCGGAGATCTCTCTCGTGAGTGGTATTCCTGAGCAGAAACCCACTAATGTGGTAAGCACTGTACCGTTCAGTGTTGCCCATGGGGAGAAAGCGCATTTATCTCGGTTTACTGGCAATTCCCACTTGATGGACCAGTCGTGTAGCTGGTCTGTCCTGTTGCCCTCCGGGAAGCAAGAAGACTAGGTCGCGATCACGAAGTCATTAAGATTATGCTCGGATATCTATAGAGTATATACACTATTTACAACAGTCCGTTTCAATGGCTCATCCCTGTTATTTACATTGTGTCGCTGGCTCCTTGGCCATGGGTTATGCTTTCTCGCCACGTTCACTGTCTAAAATCACCGACTTTCTTAGTGAATGTACGATTGGCGGGATTAGGCTCGCGCGCTCCTTCCCACGGTCCAATGCCACAAGCTGTCGCTCAAGAGTACACGAGTATGCGCCCCTTCGCCTGATGGCGACTGATGGGTCACTTGCACGTTCAGTGAATGGTTGCAGGCTGGACGCGATCACGGGCCAACTATTTCCTGATTGGCTGACCAATCTGCTTCCGGCAACATGCTCACTCCCTATCGGTCTGGCCTGTGACGTTCGATCGGCATTACAGCATTTCCAATCACCAGCATTTCCAGCCCCCATCACATCCTTTCCTTTATCATTTTTAGGATGGCGTTACAATATGTTCCGTACTGCCTACCACTTCGTGTGCGTTTAATGTCCTGGGCTTGGGTAGCACTATTTCTCTCCGGTTGTTGTTGCCGACCCTCTCTCTGCGGTGTCCATTTCCGACGCACTATTCTCAGTTGCACCCGATTCTGTCGAATGAGATGGCCCCCAACCTTGACTTCATAGCTCCTCTCTCCCTTCCGGCCTTCGATCACTCCTTTCCGCCAGCTTCCACCGGATCCCGGTAATCACTGCACTCATACTTCTTCTCCTTTACCTAGTGGTGGGACGCTTTTCGATCCGCGATCATAGTACTTTTTACCTTAGCATTCTGTTCCGTAGTCGGTCGTGTAGAACATTGGACGGCGCTATCTCGGGCTGCAGTAGAGTTGTAGCGGTCGGTATTAGCGTTCTTGTTCGGCGACGCTGTGCAGGACTCGCTCCGATATCAGTAGATGGCGTATTCCCCCGATCCAGTAGCATTATGTACGGATCTTGCTGGGTCTCCTTGGCTTTAGTAAGCACTTTCCTCGCCTCCTTCACTGCGGACTCATCCTTACCGTTTTATCGGCTATGGTATGGGCTGATTAGCCGGTGACAAAAATCCCACTTCTTGCTGAATGCACGAAACTCTGCACTATTAAAGTGCGGCCCGTTGTCTGAAATCACCACCCCAGGTATTCCATGCCGAGCGAATCGGCACCGCAACTTGTTCACCACGGATTGCGTACTAGTCGTCGTAAGCGCATCGATCTCGAAGTAGTCACTAAAATAATCTACCACAATCAAATAGTACCTTCCATCGTGAGAAAGTGTCTAGTGCAACCATCTGCCAGGGTCTGTCAGGAACGTCACGTAGCATCATCGGTTCTTTTGGCTGGTGTACGTCGTGTGCTCTGCATGTTACACAATTGGAGACGTAGTCACGTATTTTGCTTGTCATTCCGGGCCACAACAACAGCTCTTTAGCTCTTGCCAAGCAGTTGTTGGTTCCTAAATGTGCACAATGTATCAGCTCCAGCATCGAACGCTGAAGTACCTTTGGAACCACTAGCCTGTTGCCTTTGCATATTAATCCATTCTGAGTAATGAGTTCGTCACGAAAATGGAAGAATGGAGTCAGCTCCTTTGGTAACTTTTCTTGTCTTCGGGCCATCCGTTCATGATCGTGTGCTTCAGTAGCCTACACAATTCGTCCTCCTCAGTGTATCGTTGGAGATGGTGTAAGCGTTCCTCAGTGACGGCGATCAGCTGTGTTGCATGAACAAAATATGGGTCTTCTTTCCTGGCGCGTCTGACAGGTGCGTTCTTGACAGCGTGTCCGCAATGTGCATCTGGGATCCTGGCCGGTAGACAATCTCTAGATCATACTTCTACAGACGAATAAGCATCCTTTGCAGGCGACGTGGAACAACATGGAGCGGCTTGCTGGCGATCGACACTAGGGACTTGTGGTCGGCAAAGGCGGTGGATTTGCGGCCAAATGTAGTCATTGAAACGCTCCATAGCGTAAACCAATGCAAGCATTTCTTTCTCTATTTGCGCGTAACAACGCTCAGTCTCTGTCAGTGTCCGGCTGCGAAAGCCGGTAGGCTTACCGTTCTGCATGAGTACGGCTCCGATACCATACTGACTGCTGTCACACTGGAGCTTGAGCAAGAGTGTTGAGTTATAGTAAGCGACAATGGGGGCGCCCGTGATCAATTCCTTTATTTTCTGAAATGCACTCTCCTGCTCCGCGTCACAATGCCACTTCTCACTCTTATGCGTCGGTTTTCAAATCGATACCATTACATCGGCTAACGGCTTTCACGTCAGTAGGCGGGGGAATCTGTTTGATGGCCCTGACTTTCTGTGGGTCTGGTTTCAGTCCTTCGGAGCTTAACACGTGCCCATGAAACACCACTTCCGTCCTACGCAACTCGATCTTCTCTCGTTTTAGCTTGATGTTCCTTTCAAAACAGCGCTGCAAAAATCGCTGAAGGTTCTGGTCGTGCTTCTCTCGCGTTGCGCCAGAAACCAAAACGTCGTCTGCTACACAGGACGTTCCTTGTAAATCGTCTAAAGCCTGCACCAGTCGTTTCTGGAATATCTCGCTAGATACCTGCAGTCCAAACGGAAAACAAAGCCAGCGGAAACGCCCGAAAGATGTCCCGAACGTGGTCAGGTAGCTTGGCCCTTCGTCAAGTAATACATGCTAAAACGCAGAAGTAAGGTCGATTTTAGTGAATATCCTAGCTCTGGATAGCACTGGACGTACGTCGTCTAGCGTCGGTAGCGTATAATGCTCCCTCCTGAAGGCGGCGTTAAGTGGTTTTGGATCAATGCACACGCGTAGTTCTCCAGCTTTCTTAGGAACGATCGCCACCTGGCTAACCCAATCTGTCGGCCCCTCAACTTTAGCTATTACACCCAAACTAGTAAGAGGCTGCAGCTCGTCTAAAAATTTCTCACGTAAGGCAATAGGCGCCTTTCTGGTCGGCAACACTACTGGCTTAGCGGATTCGATTAAAGATAAGTGAGCACACCCTTCGAATCTCCCTACGACCCCGTCAAACACGCTTGGATAGCTGTCAACAATATCTATGTTATCTGCACACGAATGGACGAAACTTTCATAGTTAAAAGAGACAAAACCGAGACTCTGAATAGAATCAATACCCAAAATGGGCATAAGGTCTGCTGAGACTATCAGAAAATCGAGTTGGTGTTCTGTGCCGTTTTTCGGATTGATGGCCTTCAACGTGGCGGTACGTTTCGGCAGCAGCTTTGAACCATTCCACATTCTGAGGCAATTCTGCCTCCTGTCACATGTCATTAACACACAGTGTTTTTCAGGTAGGATGTTGACAGTAGCCCCTGAGTCTAGTTAAAAGCCCACCAGTCGTCCTCGAGTCAAAAACGCCGCGAAAACACGCTTATGTTCGCCACGATTTTTCAAGTTGCTTATCGAAAACTCTTGTAACTCTTCGTTGATGCTCTCGACTACTGGGCTGGCCTTAGCGAATCTGCAACAGCTGACAAAATGGTTCTTCTTGGAACATTTTGTGCATGTTCGACCCCAAGTTGGGCAGCTCTCCTTTCTTCTTGGATGTACACGACCGCAAAACGGACAACCCGGACCCTGTCCTTCGGGTGTCTGTGACGGACTATTGCTGGTTCGGGATACCGCGCACAGATGGGTGTTAGTTTCGGCTCTCAGATGCTCGAACTGCTGCGCCGTCCTTGCTTCACTCAAGCAGACGTCCACACATTGTTCCAAAGATAGGTTCCTTTGTCTCAGAAGGCGCCGAGTGAGCCCATCATTCTTTAGTCCAATGACAATACGATCACGTATCAAGGAGTCTCGCATGCAATTACAGAAGTTGCAGTTACATGCCAACAGTTTCAGTTCTGTTACGTAAGTCTCGAACGATTCGCTTGGGGATCGATCGCGAAGAAAAAATAAATACCTCTGATACGTTTCATTTACCTGTCCGTTGCAAAACGCCCCGAATCTTCTCAGCACTTCCGAAAGTTCGACTTCCTCACCTGCCTTAATGAGCTCCAATGTTTCGAGCACCCTCCTGGCTTCATCACCCACAGCGTGCCTAAACATCGCCAACTGGTACGCCATTGGTTGAGTATGCAACTGGGTCAGGGTGACGAAATCCCTCCACTTCGCCTTCCACATTCTCCAGTTCTCTGGCAGCATGCTTTCAGTCATCTGCAGAGCGGTCGGCAGTGTGACCGACGGCTGTCCACCAAAAACGAGCGGGTTCCAGCGCGTCGGCTTCTCCTTTGTCGAAATGTCGTGTTGCCCTCCAGGAAGCAAGAAGACTGGGTCGCGATCACGAAGTCATTAAGATTATGCTCGGATATCTATAGAGTATATACACTATTTACAACAGTCCGTTTCAATGGCTCATCCCTGTTATTTGCATTGTGTCGCTGGCTCCTTGGCCATGGGTTATGCTTTCTCGCCACGTTCACTCTGTCTAAAATCACCGACTTTCTTAGTGAATGTACCATTGGCGTGATTAGGCTCGCGCGCTCCTTCCCACGGTCCAATGCCACAAGCTGTCGCTCAAGAGTACACGAGTATGCGCCCCTTCGCCTGATGACGACTGATGGGTCACTTGCACGTTCAGTGAATGGTTGCAGGCTGGATGCGATCACGGGCCAACTATTTCCTGATTGGCTGACTAATCTGCTTCCGGCAACATGCTCACTCCCTATCGGTCTGGCCTGTGACGTTCGATCGGCATTATAGCATTTCTAGCCCCCATCACATTGTCCAGAACCCCTTGTAATCTGTCCCCATCCTCAAGGCTGGATACTGTTGTCCAAAACTTGAGGTCATCGGCGTAGATCAAGTAGTCGGTTTGAAGTGCAGTCGGCAGATCGTTAATGTACAGTTTGAAGAGCTCTGGTCCAAGCACCGATCTTTGGGGAACGCCACTAGTCATAGGCACTGGAGCAGAGAGGGTTTGGTTCGCTTGTACGCGCATTGTCCTACCTCTTAAGAAATCGGCAATCCAGGAGAGATTTCCTGTAACGCCAATTCCCTGGAGTTTATGTAGCAGTCGTACGTGTGGAACTTTATCAAAGGCTTTACTGAAGTCAATGAACATTACCTTAACTTGTTTTCGGATGCTGCCCATATTTCCCTGGCGATGAGTAAGTTAGAGATGCATGAGCGTGCTCTCCGGAAGCCATGTTGAGCAGGTGAGATGAGGTTTAGGTTCAAACAGTGTAGCTGGAGGGCGCACTTGACTATTTGTTCCATGGTTTTGCATATGACTGATATAAGGCATATTGACCGGTAGTTCACTGAGTCTTGTTGGTTCCTCCCCCTGTATTTGGGCAGGACGGCACCTGTTTTCCAGTCTGTGGGTAGGCAGCCGACTTCGAGGGATTGCCGAAATACTTGGCAGAGAGGGGCGGCGACGTACCTAGTTATCATTCTGAGGAAGCTAGGATGCAATCCGTCCGGGCCTGGGGAGGAGTTCGGGTCCAGTTCGAGGAGTAGCTCAGTGACTACCTCGGGGTTAATTTCAATTTGGTCCATAGAGGAGTAGAGCGCAGGCAAACAGTTGTTGAGAAGCGGAGATTCCACTGAGTAGACCGAGGAATATTACATAGCCAGTAGGTTTGCTTTTTCATCATCACCGTACCTTCCTTAGAAGAGGACAGAGTGGGGATTCCACTACCCGTTTTGGCACTTTGCTTCAGGTAGGCAAAGATTTTGGGACAGTCTTTGGATTCTATGGCCAGTTCATGTTCATATTGTAGCCTTTTATCTCGTTTTCTCAGGGTGCAGTGACAGTTTTATACTCTAAGTAGCTTGATGTCAGTCCTGTGCTCTTGAAATGAGCCCATAGTTTCCATCGTTTTTTCATTAGATTTCTTACTTCTTTATCAATCCATGCGGGTCCTATTGATGGTAGTCTGCTCTTGCAGTTTGGAACAAACTGTTCAGTGAGCCGCATCTTCATAGATCTTAGGCGTTCCCATGCGTCAAGCTTCAAGGATTGCGGAATACTCCAGTCCATGTTACTGGGCTGGTCAGTGCGCCACAAATTTTTACGCAGTGTCCCCTGATCGTGGATTGTGAGGCGTCGTGTCCAAGAAAAGGAGACCGTACGGTGGTCACTTCCCGAAAGGTTGGAGGATCGTTAAATCTGAGACATCAGATGGGGCCGAGATGAAAAGCAGGTCTAGAATGTTTGGTATCTGACCAGGGGCCATCCGTGTTGGCGTCAAGACATGCTGTGTCAGGTTGCACTCGTGAATGATATCAAGGAGATCAACTTCAAAGGAGTCAGGTGGGAGATCACTGTGAAGGTCCCAGATTATGTCAAGGTGTTGAAGTCACCCATAAGGAGGCAGTCTGTTCCTCTGCTGTGGGTTCGCATGGAGCGTGACAGGTGTGAGCCAGGTCCTGCAGGGGCTCTGTAGACAACTCTGACCATCAGCGATTGGTATCCGACATGAATTGGACACCAGAGCATTCCTGACATCATTTTTGTCACAATCGGCTTCAACAATAAGGGTACTGAGGCAGTTCTTTGCGTAGAGGATTACTCCGCCTCCAGACCTCCCACCAAAGCGATCGCATGGAAGCAGCTGATATCTTGATACATGAACCTCCGAGTCAGATATATCAGATGACAGCCAGGTTTCGGTGAACGCTATTAGGTCCGGTTGCTGTTCAGAGATAAGGAATGAAATCGCATCTAGCTTGTTTCTGAGACTGCGCACATTTGCGAGTACTACCTGTAATCCGTTCATTATGCTTGAGGTCCTGGAAGAATGAAGACTGGCCTACATGTAGCTTTCTGAGTTTTCTGACTACGCGAAAATCCACTATGTGTAGATCTGTTTCTCCATTTGCTAATCGGGTTCACAGCTCGCAGACAGCTTGGCTCATTCGGACTGGGTCCTCCAAGGAGCAGTCTTTCGGAACGTAGGTTTCTCCCTTGAGGCGAGAGGTCCATCTCAGGATGCGTTGACATTATTCTTCATCCTGACAGACACTTCTCAGAGGACAAAAATTGGCTGGATCCACTTGTTTTTTGCCAGGGCGAAAAAGTGAGATTAGGTTTATTCCTTGCTCACCTTCATCAAACAATATGGAGATCATTCATTTATGGAAGGCTTGATCGTCAAGTATCCTTTCAGCTGGTGTCTCTTTGTTGCATTCTAAGACGTTTGTAATTATCAGGGAGCGGTTACGAGCAGGCGGTTTGTCTCGTTCCCGGGGATGCTGGCTTTTGTGTGCGTTTCTTTTCTTTGACCAGTTGCTCAAGCTGCGTTAATCTATTTAGGACAAGCTGTAGTTCTGCGTTTTGTGTTTGGTTTTATCCTGGGCCCTGAGGACATCATCTTCGAGGCTTTGTTCATAGCTATGGTTATCCTCGCTTTTGCTGAGGTGCTGACGCTCGCGACTGTGGCATAGGACAAGGACTAATCCATCACCCCATTCCCGTTCTCACTGGGCAACGGTGTTAAGTCCAACGCGGTGGACGCCCGGCTTCTTTTCCCTTTCGGTGTAGAATACCCAGACGACGACAGACACACTGATGAGATAGGAAGCTCGGTGTCTGAGTTAGAGACGATTTGCGCAAAAGCAGTAGGTACGTTGTAAGGGTTGGGCAGAAGTTGCTTGTCGCGGACCAATGGTAGACACGGGTCACAGTGAAAGTGGACGTCTTTAGATGTAGTACGCTGAAGACATTGGTTAAGATCATTATCAATGCTACAGCAAACTATGTGCATCCATCTGTAACAGCGTGCGCATTGGACGGCCTTTGAACGTGAGGTGACACACCTAAAGTTCAAGTTCGCTTGAAATCAGAAAATAATACCAAGGCATGAAGAAAAATAGAGTAAAGAAAGTCGTAGTATGAAGACGCGAGTTAGTCAAGAAAAGGGAAAGATTCAGATGGGATTGGAACGATAGGAAAATCCCTTGAGTGTTCCATCTTGAGCGGATTGTTGAGCCAGGTAATTATAAGTTGCTACGAGGTCTTGATGATCTAAAACGAAACACCCGAACCACACCCTGGTCAACCCATTACTGCCCACGTTCCCTGCACTAGCAGTCCCCGCTGTGTAGGTCACGTGAAGTAAGTGTAGTGGACTAGGACCCAAAGAGAAATAAAGATGAATAAATGATGATCAGAAATGACAAGACTCACAGTAGGGTTTCGACGTGGGTTAGAAGTCCAACCACATAAAACTTCCTAGTCCTCTTGCGTCAGCCACTCCGTTGGATGACAAACGACGATGGTGAAACCAGTTGAGACGGAACGAGATCTGTAGATGGATATTGCTCTAGGTTAGAACGTAGTGACCGACAATGCCATAAAATCCGTGGCACAAGAACACAGAAAGAACACGTCGATTTGCCCGCGTGGTTCAAAAAGTGTGTTATTTATCAATCAAAACAAGTATACAAGGTTAATGTACAAGAATTGGTTGTAATAGGAAAGGAATGTACAATGAAAGATAAGTAAATTTACAGGCGCTACAGAACTCCCCCTTAGAGCGTTGGAAAGAGAGAAAACGCTCGATAGTATTATTGTGTGTAGTCGCGGAAACGCACAGGAGTTTTGTTAGCCCTACCAGAACGAGTATGTGTTGTAGGGGGTTGTGGTAAACAGGTAGAGTCTGTAGGCGTAGTTGTCGTTGGATGCATACGAGTACATTCGGTATGAGGATCAGTAGTAAAGGAGGATGAGTGTGAGAAAACCGGAGTGGAGCTGGAACAATCATCCAGGTAGGCAACTTTCAAACGATCGAGACTGACAGAATCAGGCGTGCCGTTACGATCGACAACGTAATACTTGTCATGTCGCGAAATCACTTTGAATGGCCCTTCATAAGGCGGTTGCAGGGGCTTGCGAACAGCATCAACGCGAACGAATACGAAGGGGCATGAATGTAAATCCTTATGAACTTGAGGTATGCGTGATGTCCTTCTCGTCGGCGTTGGCTGGAGCTGACTCATATGATGTTTAAGCCGGGCGACATATGAAGTGAGATCAGATTTACCGGTGATTCTGAAATCGATGATCATCTCACCAGGAAGTCGGAGCGTTGTACCGAAGGTAAGCTCAGCAGGAGAGCAGCCGATGTCTTCCTTGCTTGTGTTGCGTATACTGAGCAGTACGATAGGTAAGGCTTCGTACCAGGATGTAGCGCTGGCTGTTAAAGCTGCCTTCAACTGTCTTTGGAAACGTTCCACCAAACCATTAGAAGCAGGGTGATATGCGGTAGTGCGTAAGTGGTTGCATCCCATGAGGCGGTTTAAGTCACGAAACAAGGTGGATGTGAACTGTGGTCCTCTATCGGTGGTAATGGTCGCAGGTACACCAAAGACAGATGCCCACGATTCAACGAAAGTGTGAGCGACAGTTGCGGCAGAGGTATCACGCAATGGGACTGCATGCGGCCATCTTGTGAAACGATCAACACAAGTCAATATGTGCGTAAAACCGTTTGAAGGAGGCAATGGTCCAACTATATCCAGGTGAACGTGTTTGAAACACGCGTCTGGAAGTGAGAAAGTTCCTGGAGTGGTAATGGTATGACGATGAACTTTACTCTTTTGGCATTGAATACAGGATTTTGCCCATTGTCTGATGTCAGTATTCATGTTTGGCCAAATATAGCGATCGTGATGAGCTTAACGGTAGAACGGATGCTCGGATGGGAGAGGCCATGAAGATGATCGAAAATTTTCCGCCGGTACGACAATGGGACGTATGGACGCGGCTTACCGGTGGAAATGTCACAATGTATTTTCGAATCACAGTGAAGCAAGGGTAACTGGACGAACTTCAGTGCTTTGTTATTGCGAACAGATTCGAAATCAGAGTCAGTGATTTGTGCAGCAGCAATGTCCTCTAAGTGGATGGACGATGTCGACAGTTGGTGAATGTCGGTGCGCGATAACGCGTCAGCGACAATGTTGCCTGGCCCCTCGATGTAGTGGATGGCAGAGATAAACTGCGAGATATAAGCAAGATGCCTTGTCTCCCGAGGAGAATAGCGATCAACTGGCGAGTTAAATGCGTATACAAGTGGCTTATGGTCAGTTAGAACGATGAAGTGGCGTCCTTCGAGGATGTGGCGGAAGTGCTTAATGGCGAGGTAAATAGCAAGAAGTTCACGACCGAACGTGCTGTACCTGGTTTGAGCCGACTGGAGCTTCCGTGAGAAGAAGAACAGAGGCTGGACTTCGTTGTCTATGACCTGTTGTAAAAAGGCTCCGACGGCTGATTGCGACGCGTCGGTTTTAAGTACTAACCTGGTGCTGGTGTCTGTGTTCAGATGGCTCAGCGAAGTCGCGGTTGCTAGCGTTTGTTTGGCTTTTTCGAAAGCAGCTAGAGTGTAGGGTGACCGAATTAGCTTTCTCGCGTTACGCTGCAGTAAATCGGTAAGCGGTTTTAGGACATCGGAACAGTTAGCGATAAAACGACAGTAGTAGTTAATGATGCCGAGGAAACGTCGGAGGCTCTTTATGGACTGAGGCACAAGGTAGTCGGTGATGGCAGTGACCTTGTCCGGAAGTGGAAGTATACCTGTGGAGTTGATGTGATGTCCAAGAAAATCGATGCTAGGCATGCCAAAAATGCACTTAGCAGGGTTGATTGTGACACCAAAATGAGCTAGACGTTGGAAAACCTGGTGTAAATGAGACAGATGTTCCTCTTCGGTTGCGCTGGCCACCAAAATGTCGTCGATATAGGCGAAGACAAAATCAAGGCCACGAAGGACTTGGTCAATAAATCGCTGAAAAGTCTGGGCAGCGTTTCGGAGACCAAAGGGCATACGGAGAAACTCGTAAAGACCGAATGGCGTCGTGATTGCGGTCTTAGGTATGTCTTCTGAGGCCATCGGAATCTGGTAATACGCGCGGACTAGATCAATTTTAGAGAAAAGGCGTTTCCCGTATAGACTCATGGGAAAGTCATGGACGTGGGGAATTGGGTATTTGTCTGGAACAGTGGCCTTATTTAGAGCGCGATAGTCGCCGCACGGTCGCCAATCCCCTGTGGATTTCTTTGAAACCATGTGAAGTGGGGATGACCATGGGCTATTCGATGGACGAATAATGCCTAAATTCATCATGTATTGAAATTCAGATTTGGCAATGGCAAGTTTGTCGTGAGCAAGACGTCGTGGTCTGGCGGTGACAGGATTGCCTTTAGTTTCGATGTGATGGCGGATTTCGTGTTTGGGCTGAAAGTCGTCGCTGATCGGTTGATAAATGGACGGAAACTTGCGCAGAAGAGCAGTAAACTTGTTGTCGGAAGGCAGAGCCAAACGAATGTCAATCGAGTCGATAGCGAGGAATTTGCCGGAGACAGTAAGTGAGGTGACGCTATCACGGAGTTTCCTGTTTCCGAGATCAACGATGATGCCAAACTTCGTCAAGAAATCGATGCCAAGAATGGGCTTCTGAACGTCGGCGATTAAGAAAAGCCAAGGTAGTCGACGTCGGAGTCCCAGATCTAGGGTTAACAGTTTCTGACCGTACGTCTGAATTTTCGTACCATTGGCCGCGTGGAGTGTGACATGCCCCGGAGAAAGTTGGCGTTTGTGTGTACCTACGGGTATGGCGCTAACTTCGGCACCCGTATCGACGAGAAAACGGTAGCCGGTTGAGTTGTCAAACACGTGGAGAAGGCGACTATGGTGTTGGCCAGCGGCAGCTGTCGCCATTACTGGCTGGCCGGCGAGTTTCCCTGTTGGTCCTGTAAGCGAAAGACTTTAGGGTGCGAACACCACGGCCTACAGTTCCGTGCAGCATCCCCAAATCGTTTATGAAAATAACAGAAACGATTCAGTTGGTCACGGTTGGAGGGTAGAGCACGTGTGTTACGGCCAGGTGATACACTTCGACGGCGGTTAAGACGTTTGGTGATGACGGAAACGTGTTTACCCCACGTGCCTTGGAGTCGACACCTATACCAGCTGTTTTCACCACTGGCGGTGGGACTGTCTCTGTCTTCACAAACGACGCCGAAGCAACGGTAGCGTAGGTTTTCCCCTCTATTGTCGGCGTCTTATTAGTTCCTGGGTCTTCAAGTCCCTTCAAAGTTTTACGAGCAGATCTAATCCGGTTCTACTTTTGGCTCACTGGAGCAGGGGCCGTTGACTTTGTATCGCATTGAGCAGTTACCAGCACTTCGTCAGAACGGACTGGTTCACTGGCGGCCGAGACGGTCAGCATCTTCGGAAAGTTCTGTGTACAATCGTCAGACGACTTTACGACTGTCAAAGACGGCATCTTTTTCGATGCCGTGACAACTAATTCTCTGGGTTTAGCAGAGAGTTTTGGTATTTCCGCACCCTATTTTTCTTCACTTTGATCGGCTCATGAGGAGAGCCAGCAATGCTACCTGGATTGGCCGGTAGGATGTGCGTATAGCGCGTTGATCGTGCGCTATATATCCGGTACGCGACTAGACTGCCAACCAAAAGCAATGGGAGCTGGGCTGATGTGGGTATGATAGTGGTTTGAATGCACCGTAAAGTGCGTTGGCGGATTTGGTCGCTGTCATAGCTGTCGACGATACCGCTGCTTTCCGTGCTGTCTTCAATAATCGTGTGTACCGCACATTTGAGAAGTTTCAAAGTGACCTAAAGCGCTTTCAACTGCGTACTGCATCATGTTTTTTTCAAATCAGATGTCCTGACATCGGTGAGGTATAGGAGGAAAACGGGGAAAGAGTTGCCTGAGGGTGTACGGTACAAACCCGTGCAATATAGATGCGTGCATTGTTGCCGAAGGGGATACACCTGCAAGCGGTAAGTTCACATGTAATGTTTGTGAGACGCTTATTAACTTTTGGTACAAAAGTTACGACTGCAAGGCGCATATAGCCGTACGGCATAACGGGTGGTGCTATGACATGGTATCCTACAGCGTTGAACACAGCCATAACTTTCATGTAGGAAAGCCGTTACTGTACGTCAACAACAGACGGCTTCCGCAACACGCCGAAGAGGACATCTACCGTATGATGCAGTCGTTCAAGGACACACGCGAGCTCCGGAGGTATGCGTTGAAGCACTACCGTAGAAAGTTGAACCGTTATGACCTCCGGACCATAAGAGATAAAATGAAGGGAAATGAAGGGAAAGGTGGAAGCTGTGATACATTTGCTTGAGAGCGTTGGCCAATGTAATGTGGAGTATGAGGAGTCGGAGATATCATCATCATCATCATCAACAGCAGTACATCAGCCATTTGAACTGATGCTTCGCTGCCATACAACCATGAGGACCTATGAAATAAAGAATAAGAGGGAGAGAAGGGGGTCTTACCTGAAAACCTTAATGCCCTAAGCAAACATTCAGGGTCAAGGCGCCTACACCTTGTGTAGACAACATACCGTCACAAACAGCTGGCTATCGTGCAAAGATAAGGCGGCATCGGCGAGACAGCTTCCTTGCGACTTTCACTGCCACGCGTCATAATCAGCCATTACCCCGCAAATAACTCAGCACCAAACACACTTTAAACAGACAATCCGATTAGGAGACGGCAGCAGACGCGCCACTGGTGTCGGTTGCGAGCCATGTCCTGTAAAGTCTCGAGCCAAGCATAAGATGAGTCACGTGGACTCCAACCCGGAAGGCGAGACGGACCAACGGCACCCAGTTTGGTCGTCAGTGACTTCATTTCCCGCTGCCAAGTCAACTTCTGTCCACCTCGAGCCTTGCGCCATCCGACACCTGGTAGACTGAACAAGGCACTCCTAGGTAAGCGGTGACCAGGCATGCGTAGCACGTGCCCGAGCCAACGTAACTTATTCAGTGCTATCTGTTGTTCTAGGGAGCTAGCATGATCATCACCACCTAGTACTCGCCTACGCACATCATCGTTGCGGACACGCTGGTGCCATCCGACACCAGCAATGCTTCGCAAACAACGATGATCAAAGACTTGAAGGCGCCTCAGATCTTCAAACCGAAGGGGCCAAGTTTCACTACCATAGAGCAGAACGGCCCTCACTGTGGCCTTGTATACACGGCCTTTCAGACGGAGGGAAACTCCCTTCTGTCGCCAATGACGCAGGTTCAAGAAGGCAGCTCTGGCCTTTGCAATGCGTGAGCTCACGTCAGTTTCTATGCGCCCATCATTGCTGATGCAGCTGCCAAGATAAGTGAATTGATCAACCACATCGAGTTCCTCGTTAGCAAGCGCCAAGGGGTCATCGAGTGGCTGGTGGTCCTGCAGCAACACTTTGCACTTTGAAGGTGCGAAGTGCATACCAAATAATGGGACCACTTTGGATAGGCTATTCAGGGTTGATTGTGCCGCCTCAACATTGTCGAAAAGCAAGACGATATCGTCCGCATAATCTAGATCAACTAACCGTTCACCAGTCAGCACTTCAACACCTACATCATGAGATTCCGCAAGGGAAGACTCCATGATAGAATCCACGACGAAATTGAACAAAAAAGGGGAAATCGGGCAACCCTGTCGAACGCCACTTGTAGTCGAAAAGCTATCCGATAGGGCACCATAGACCCTGACGCGGCCTCTAGTGTTCGAGTATAGAGCAGGAAGGATGTTCACATATTTCGTGGGAACAGCTTTTCGCGCAAGTAATTCGAACAGAACCGATCGATCGACTGAATCGAACGCACTCTTGAAATCGAGGAACACAGCTATTGTCGGTCTGCGGTATGCGTGGCGCTGCTCTAGCACCTGCCGCAAAGTAAATATATGGTCTATACAGCCACGTCCTGGGCGAAAACCGGCCTGCTCTTCCCTAATCCGAGATTCCCGTTCTGCAGTGAGGCGAAGAACGATAATCGAGGCCAGTAATTTTGTCACAACTGGCGTTAGGCCAATACCCCTGTGGTTCGCACAGTCTGTGCGACTGCCCTTCTTGTATATTGCCACTATAATCGATTCGCTCCAATTAGCCGGCACACTCTTCGTTCCAGATACGTTCGAATAGAGAGGTCAGTGCCCTGCAGAGGACCTCACCTCCATCCTTAAATAGTGCAGGCGGTAGGGAATCCGGGCCAGCGGCACGAAAACGATTGAGGGCTGTGATCGCGTTTCGGACCTCGGCCTCCGACGGAGGCTCTAAACTAACTGTCCATGGCTCGTCCTGCATCACCTGAGTAGGAAGAGGTCCGGGAGCAGGGGGCCAGCTGAACTGATGTTCAAAGTGCCCAGCCCAACGAGCCATACGGCGCTCCTTATTGTGTATCAGCGCACCCGCACTGTCGCTGATTGTTTCACTGACGCCTGGTTTTCTGGGACCAGTGGTGCGTATTAGCTGGAAGAGCTTCCGGTAATTGCCTACTGCTCCTGCCTCCTCCATTTCTTGAGCCCGACTGGTCCACCAGGCTTCCTTGTCAGCATGTAGGCTCCGCTTTAGTTCACGCCTAATAGCCCGTCTGGTCACATTGTGTTCAGAACCAGCCGGGAGGTGCCTTCTAGCTTCCAAAAGGTTCACGGACCTCTCGGATATCCAGTGACTGGTGCGATGACGACTGATAGTGCCACAAGCAGATGCTCCTGCGTCGTGCATAGTGGCCGAGATCCTATTCCACTGAAGTTCAGTATCATTAGGACAAGACAGCGAGAGTTCGCTATGCAGTGCATCTTGATAGGCTTGCCTGACAGAGGGCTGGGACAATTTCTCCGTTGCCAATCGGGGGAGACGCTTTGTGCGCCTTCCGGTAAAGTTCATGGAGAAACGACAGCGCACCAAGGCATGGTCAGAGTCGACACAGGTACTCCAGTACGAGAGGCAATCCAGGATGGAACCGCGCCACCTGTAACTTATGGCTATGTGGTCAATTTGGGTCCATCGCTGACCAGCTACAGGTGGACGCCAAGTGGCACTTCGGCGCCCACTGTGTCTAAAAGCAGTGCTAGTAAGAAACAACTGGTGCTCCGCACACAGTTGCAGCAGACGCTCGCCGTTGTCAGTCCGTTCGGCGTTCAGTCCATACTTACCACCCAGCTGAGCTTTTGAAGAGCTCAGACGCCCTAATTGTGCGTTCATATCCCCTGCAAGTACTATAATACCTGAACTAGTAGCACTGCGTAGCAGCGTGTTCAGTTCGTGATAGAAAGTGTCCTTGACTGCATTAGAACTGCAGTCCGTGGGAGCATAAACAGAAATCACAAACAAACAGCGTTTTGTTTTACTTCGCGAATTCACCTTAGCTGATGTCGTCAAACGGGCTGCACATAAACGGCTGTTCACTGGAATCCAATCAACCAACGATGACTCAGCCTTGGAGCTGAGAATGATACCTACACCAGCTTGACCCGTGAGTGCCGCATCGGCGTCTCCGGATGCGTGCAACCAATAACGAGAGGATAAGCCATCATCATCATCATTATACATGTCAGCTAGAGATGGTAAAACACCTCCGCTATTGTACCGCAATACATAAAGGAAATACATACATACATACAATACATAAAGGAAAAATAAATACGACAGTTGAATGCCAGCTACCAGCAACGGATACGCATCGTTCCGGTAAGGTACTAGCCGGCTACTAGGCAAAAACAAAAATTTAATTGCGTTTTACCCTACGAAATAAGATCGTAGATGGAGGGGGAGGCTAAAGGGATGGGGAGGGACAAAGAAACTCACAGCAGGAACGCCACTGAGGTCGGCTCCTTGCCATATCAGCAAGTGTATCCAGCCAAACGTGTTCACCGTCTTTTGGACCCCAACCAGGGAGCCGTGAAGCTCCAACTGAGGCCAGCTCCGAAGTGAGGGCCTTCATTCCTCTGGACCAAGTCATCGCTTGGCCACCTCTCCTCTTCTTCCACCCACATCCCCGGTGAGCAAACAACGCACGTCGAGGGAGTCGGTGGGAGGATAAGCCGGGTGTAGTCAATTCAATAACCCCGTTAGGGTCATTAATCCTAGTTTCGGACACACAACACACATCAACACCCAGTGTGTCCAAGGTGCGTGCGAGTGCAGCCTGCTGACCTGTTTGTCTTAGAGTGCGGACGTTGAATGTCGCCATGGAAACGGGACAGCGTGGTCTTATAAGGGACTTTTGCCGATAGGCGTCCGATAGGTGCTGTGGGATGGTGGCTGCAGATGGTTCTACTCCAGTAGCACTTCGGTTGCTGTCAATTAAGCTGGGAATTATAGAAGGAAGGTTAGTAATGGGGGCCGGGATGGGAGTAAGAGAAAAAGGTGGAAAAGAAAGAAGGGAGGCGCCAGCAGTAGCATGCTTTCGCTTATCCGCCCTGCTGTATGCAGCAGATAAGGCGACCCTTGATAATCTGCGCGACGGCCGATGCAGGATGAAGTTTATGTTTGAAGAAAATGTCATGGTTGTATGTGGGCTGGGATACTGCCATCTC
>OX104059.1:65385455-65411828 GCA_944474145.2 Dicrocoelium dendriticum | reverse complement strand
TTACATCCATCTTTTGGGTTTTTAGGTGGTCAGCCGGAAGTCACATTCTACCTTACCAGAACCCCACTTGGTAGCGTACGACCCATGGCTGGTCGTGTCGGGTTCCTTCAGGTAGTGCTTAGTAATGTGCGTAGCCTAGGTAACAAGCTACACGAGGTGGGTCTACTTGTAGACAAATCTCGTCCCGACGTTCTTACTATCACCGAAACGTGGCTGTCCACGGATAGCACAGACGGTGAAACATGTTCACCTGGCTACGCACTGATTAGAAGTGATCGCTTCGTTGGCCGCCAAGGTGTGGGCGTCGCTCTTTATGTGAGTTGTAAAATTGATGTGTTGAGGACCTGTGTGTTCCAGGCGCCGGAGCAAACAGTCGAAGCCCTGTCGACTATTGTGTGCACTTCCTCTGCTCCGTTTACAGTTGGAGTGGTATTTCGTAGTACTGGAAATAACCCCAGGGAGGTTATAGAGTTTATTCGTACTCAGACTGCTAATAGGTGTCTGATACTGGAGGACCTGAACCTCCCTGAAATCTTATTAGTGATTAGTGCTTCCTAGTTAGAAGCAGCGAGTAGAGGTTGCTCTGTGTAGCTGCATCAACCTTCACTTATTGTCAATACCCGTTAGGTTGTGTTCCGCACAAAACATTTTGCACCGGCAAAGTGTTCTTCAAGGATCCCCTTAAATTCCGACACCGACTGCCTCAACTGCTTGCTGTGACAGGTTAATATATAAATAAATATTTATTCTTGTCTATGCGAGGCACGCGCTTGGATGCATGGTCTGAGATGTTCAACTGTACAGACATTGTATGGCAACTGTAACATTGACATGGAAAATTTTGCATAGGTCCATGGTTGGAACTGTACAATGTTGAAAATGCGAAATAATAATTTGGCTGTCGTGAAACCAGTACCTCCGCTAATAGTAGTTTGAGAATCCTGAATGATTCATTGGAATATAATTGAAGAGCACACACAAGAGAGATATGACTATACAGTGAGTTCGTGCACAAGTAACGCAAAGGTCAACGGTGATATCGTATAAAACAAAAAGGCGTCATTAAAGTCAGATGTAGAGGTTCCAGTGTAACGAACCTACCTAAATTGGTGACGCTTTTTGACCTGCCGGTGTGAAGTTTTGGGCTGTGACGTTATCCGGTGGCGACTCACATTCGCCGCGTTGAAGTGTTGTTAAACGGACATTTGTGGCTTTATATAAGGAGAAGGCTAGCCAGGAGAAAATCCACCACATTCTGAAACACTGCCGCCAATCCACTGAATAGCAAGTTGTTACTGGCTGTTTTTGTTTGAACGTTTGATTGCTCGGTTATTTGAAGTCAGGTTGCGTCCCATTTTTCTGCCGCTTGATGCGTTAGCCGGGTGCGTATTGCGTTCCTGAGTCCTGTCATTTTGAATGTGACGTGTTGATCCTCTGCAGAACCACGTGAAGCCTCCGAGGGATATACATTGAAATATGTTGAATTGTTGTTAAAGTCTTGAAGGATAGAATATGGTTCCGAATAAAGAACCGCAGATCCCCGGGGTATGTAGTAAATGGATTAAAAATATAGGAAACCCCGGCCAATTGAGCAGTCAACTCTATTGAAGAGCTCATAATGACCAATTGCTCTGGCTTTTTAGAACAGGAGGATGTGCCTTTCGAAGTCAAAAGTAGTTCTTCAATCAAGGGTAATGTGGAAGAGATAACGTTAGGCAAACTGATCCCAGAGGTTCAAGCCTCGGAAAGTTTGTATCCGTGCATGATAACGAATGATTTGTCCGGTTAGTAACTTGTAAAAGGGTTGATAATCTTCCGCTCATGTCCATCTAGAGGAACTGTGTGGCTTGTATTGTTGTAGCAACGATGAACAATGCCTTGTGTGCGTGTTGCCGTACCTGTAACAAACTCGGGAAAAAAAGGAAACGAACAGAAACAACCACAAAGACAGAAGAAAGGGATGTGTCTGGAATACAGTCGATCAATTGCAGCGATGACTGAACTATGGTATCCCTATACAAGTAATTGTCATTTACCCATCGCATATACATGTGTATCATAATTGACGAAATACGACGAGAAGTAACCAGAACACGGAGCAGTAGAGAATGAAAGATTATTCTAAAATAGGAATGAAGATGAAGAAAAGAGAGTTTGAGGGGTCCTAATGCTCATCTGATCAATCGGTTGGAACCAGAGAGAGGAGGACGAGGTGTGCAGATTATGGAAAGAATATCACTCAGGAAGAGCGACAGGGACGCGTTACCTCTGTCTTAAATTGGACAGACGCATGTAAGTTAGCGTCGAATGAAGGAAGAATGCAACAGAAAGCACACGAAGGAAAGAAAGGGTAGGTAAAACAGGTTCTATTGAGGAGAACTGGAAAAGCCGCTGATCTGCTTCAGGTGATAATTTACCCTTGTTAATAAAAATAAGGATGAATAATGCCTAGTGATGTAATTAAGGTGTGGGTAACAGAGCGTTGCGTCAGCTACAACTAGATCAGTTATATCTCAGAATTCCGAGAGGTCAGAAAATAAGAGACCGTTCAGACAAAACCAGGTAAGTCAGCAAGATGAAGCTAGGCCACCAAATATAGCTAAGTATAAAGTAAAGAGTGTCATCATAAAAGAAGCAGTTAGCCTCGGAGTGATGTGAACAGGCCGTTGGGTCTGTAAACAACTAATAATTAAGGACATAGTAGTCCAAGCAAAGGAGACCAGTAAGACGCGAATAGAATGCAAGCGCATAGAAAGCATGCCGCATAATGTAGATTTAAACAATGAAAGAGAGCATCGGCAAAAGAGAAAGGTTAAGGATGGAAGGGGGATATAATAATAATGATGAATCATGACCAACAATGCTTTTTAAGTGAAGGTTATAAGGCGTTACGTCGTCAGAACCTGAGTCACTTAGATCTCAGAAGTCCGAAGTGGGTCAAAAAGTAGTACACCATTCAGCCGCGTCCAGATAAGCCAGCAAGGTGCAGCTAGGCCGCAAACATTAGGTGTGAATACCAGTAATGAGTGTCATAAGGAAAGAGGCTTTCGGGACGAAAGTGACTATATGAAAATCCAGTTAGCATGCCAAGTAAAGGTCTCGGGATGACGGAAACAGAGTGTTTGGAATGTAAAGCTTAAAGCGATATCGTCTCGGTGGTCTGGGAGCAGTCAGAAATAGGAGACTAGTCAGCCGAGGGTAGATAGAGCCAGGCCCGAAGAGATATCCGTCCAATTGAGAAAGTAATGCAAACAGAGTGCGAAAAGGAAAACGGTCTATTGAGGGGAAGTGGAAAAGCCAACGATGTTCTCAAGGAGATGTGAGCAGACCGGTAAGTCTGCCCACACCTGATCATTAGGGTCACAGTAGTGGGAAGCAAAGAGACCACTGAGACAAGGTTAGGATATCAGCTCAAAGAGTGAAGTCCGTAGAATTTAGGTCTAATTACTAAAAGAGAGCATCGGCACCCAAGGAATTGTCCTCCGTTTCGACAACAATACAAGGCACACAGTTCCTCTACCTGGACATGAGCGGAAAATTATCAACCTTTTTACAACTTACTAACTGGACAAATCAATCAATTCTTCCGCGGCATGAACCACTGAGTCCAATTTATCTAACAATACCTATTCCACATATCTCTTGACTGGAGGACTTTCGACTACGGAAGGCACATTCTCCTGCCAAGATAAAGCTTGAACAATCGGTCATTCTAAGCTCTTCAATCCGCTTTGACCGCTCAAATGGCCGTGGTTACCACAATCTCTAATCAATTTCACTACATACCCCGGGGGATCTGCGATTCTTTCTTCGGAACCTATCCTGTCCTCCAAGACTTCAACATTTTTCAACGTATATTCTTCGAGGCTTCACGTGGTTCTGCAGATGATCAACACATCATATCCAGAAAGAATGCTTAGTTCCTGACCTACCGATCTGGAACAGGAGAGGACCCAGGCACGCAATGGCCGCTCACATAGCGCATCAGTCAGCAGAAAAATGGGGCGCAACTTGACTGCGAATAACGGAGCAAAAGAACGTTCAACAAGAAACATAGCCAGTTACAACTTGCCATTCAATGGATTGGCGGCAGTGTTTCAGGACGTGGTGGGTTTTCGCCTGGCAAGCGTTCTCCCTATAAAAAGCCACAAATGTCCGTTTAACAACACTGCAACGTGGCGAACGTGACTCGCCACCGAATAAAGTCACTGCCCATAGCTTCACACTGGCAGCTCAATTAGAATCATCATACTGGATAGCTTGCTCTTTAATTATCTTCCAATGGATCACTCAGGATTCTTTATCTATTATTACTCGAGGTATGACTGCGATATATGGCAGAGCGATTATGTCCAAACAAATCGTTCTTTTGCATGTTCACCATCGCACAGTTCCAAGCATGGACATATGAACAATTTTCTACTGTCACTACAGTTCCCATAAAATGTCTGTACAGCTGTACATACCTGATCATGCCTCAACTGGCGTGCCTCGCATAGTCGAGAATAAATATTTATTTATTTATTTATTTATTTAGTAAGGATGAACCTTGGCCAACAATGCATTTCAGTTGAGGGTTATAGAACGTTACGTAGACAGTGCCTAAGTCTCTTAGATCTCAGAAGTCCGATGTGGGTCAGAAGGCAGGAGACCGTTCAGACGAGTCCGGATAAGCCAACCATATGAAGCTAGGCCGCCAAATAAGGTGGGGATAAAAGCAATGATTGCCATCAGAAATAAAGCTGTTCGGGACGAAAGAGAGTATATGAAAAGGTAGTTAGCCGGCCGAGCGAAATTTCTCAGGTTGAGAAGAACAGTGTTGGGACGTCAGAGTCCAGATCCTTAACGTCTTGTTGTTTGAAAGTGATCAGGAAGCAGGGGTTGTGCAGACGGAGCTACATTAGAGACAGGCCAGAAAAGTTATCTGATCAATTGAAAATGTAATGCAAACAGAGGTCGCGAAATGGAAAGAATTGGATAGAAGTGGAAAAGCCTACAGAGATCTCCAGGTGTTGTGAACGGACTTTTGGATCTGTCGATGATTCGTCGGTAAGATCTTAGTAGTCGGAAAGCAAGAGACCATTGAGACGAGACTGGAATGTTGGATGCTAGAAAGAAAGGCGTATTATGAATGCCGGAATGGTGACAGAGCGTTGGCAGAATAGACACGTTAAGTAAGGAAGGGATATACTAAGGAGGATGAATCGTGAGCACCAAGGCTCTTGAGGTACTAGTTACATTGCATTATGTCTTTAGAGCCCTGATCATTTAGATCCCATGAGTCCGAGAGAGGACAGAAAACAGACTGAAGCCGGGTAGATCATCAAGCTGATGTTATGCCGCTATACATTCCACACTGTGCGTTCGAAACAGAGTTGGTGAGCAACCTTCTTCAAATCCGGTACTACAAGCTTATACCGATGTCCTCGCGTGCAGCTTGGTGTGCGCAGATGAAGCAGTGGTCTCTACACAGGGTAATCACCCAGATGTAATATCCGGTGAGTCAAGATGAGATCAACCCTCAGTCGACGATAAGCTAGGGTGTACAGCCTTAGTTTCTAACCTCGGTCTTCGTGCTGGTTGGCTGATCTATCTTGTAGCTCGGCGGTGGGCACTGTCGGTTCGCATCTCCTCAACCTAACGTTGCAACTACCATTGCATCGGTTTGTAGACCTCCCGACTATATACATGAGCAAACAATTTCCGTCTACCTTGGATCTCATTTTTGCGAATTCACAGGATTTCGTAAGTGATATTACATACGACTGTCCTCCAGGAGCCAGTGACCATGTCTGCAAATCATTTCGATTTGCTTTAAGTGTCATAAAGCTACCGCTGATGCATGTCCAAATATTTCGCGGGGAGACTTTAACTCAATGCGAGCCAAGGCTTCAGTTCTGCGTTGCACGATCACCTTGACTGACACCATTGAGACAGCTTGGGAGAAATTTAAAGCATTCCTCACCGAGATCTCTGCTCCCCAACTCCTTCTTATTAAGAGACGGGTGATACTGGTACAGCCTCTTGTTTAGATCATACAGTTAAATACCTGCTAAGAAAGCGCTCTATGCGCCGGCGAATTTACCAAACGGTTGCATCAATCAGCAACTTGATGTTAAATGAAGCCGCGGGACCAGATGACCTTCCTCCAGCCCTCTTCAAATTCGAGGGACCTGCTCTTGCGGATGATTTACACGAGTTACTATTCAAAAGGTGGGAGCAGGAAACTGTCCCAACCGATTGGAGCCGCTCCGTCATTGTCCCAATTTTCAAAGAAGGCTCACCATCGGAACGCGGCAACCATAGAGGAATCAGTCTAAGCTCCATCGCCTCCAAATTACTTGCCTCTGTCATCCTTTATAGAGTGACTGGCACTCGCGAAGGTCAGATTCGTGAAGAGCAAGCTGGATTTCGTCGAGGTCGTGGCTGCATCAAACACATCTTCACCTTGCGTCAGTTGTTGAAGCACCGTCACGCATAATGGCGGCCCACCATTGTCGTGTTCCTCGATATCAAAGGTGCATTCGATTCGGTGGATAGACATGCACTTTGGGACTGTCTACTCAGGAAAGGTGTACCTGAGAAATATGTGAATATTATCCGAGCATTATATGCGTGTAGCTCGGGCAGAGTAATGGCTTACGGCAAGTTGTCGTCGCCTTTTAATATCTCCAGCGGCGTGAGACAAGGATGCCCGCTGTCACCTTTCCTCTTCAACTTCGCTGTTGACGAAGTCATGGAAATCGCGTTCACAGGACACGACTTAGAAGGTGTGGAGCTACTCCCAGCAGAACAATTTCTTGACTTGGAGTATGCTGATGATATTACCCTGATCTGTGACAGCTCACAAACGTGCCAAGCGGCACTGCACAGATTAGCACTAACTCTCCGTCACCTCGGGCTTTGCTTTGCACCCTCGAAGTGCAAAGCATCCATCCAAGATTGGCAGGGACCGCCTTCTTCGCTGACCCTTGGTGGGGATCAGCTAGAAGTCGTTCAAAAATTCAACTACCTGGGAAGTTGTATCAGCGCCCGTGGGATTGAAGATGAAATCACGAATCGTATAGCAAAAGCTCGGGGCGCTTTTGCTAACCTTCGCCACTTATGGCGCCGGCGCGACATCACTCTTGCCCTGAAGGGTAGGGTGTACAATGCAGCAGTACGTTCGACCCTACTGTACGGTTGTGAAACCTGGCCGCTTAAAGCAGCGGACCTAAAGAGATTAGTTACGTTCGACCACCGGTGCCTTCGTAATAAAGCTCACATCTGGTGGGAACACCGCGTGAGCAACGAGCGTTTTCGACGCCTTGTTTATGGCACAGGAAAGGAACTGAACCGCTCAGCACCGTTATTTGACTCATCAGGCTCCGATGGCTGGGCCACGGGTTACGCATGCCAGCCCACCGACTCCGAAATTTTTCACAGAACCGGTGCCCAGAAACCGAGGATATGTTCACGGTCTTGACCTCAGCAATTCACCGAAACACGATATTCCCTTATCTGGAAAGGGATGGATAATTATTACGCTGCCTTGTTACTTACCGGATGGACAAAACACTTGTTTGTTATCTTGGATGAATGCCACTATATTGAGGCCTGAACAAGTGGGTTCAGCTCACTTCTTCTTCTTCTTCACATAATTCTTACTCGGATTTCACTTGCAGATATTTAATGACAACTCGGACATTTCATCTGATCGCACGGCAGATTTTCCTGCCTGTGCTACGCACCTAATTAAGAAATATCCCAACACAATACTTTCACTGTGGCAAGAACAAACGGTTTCGGCCCTTTACACTACAGAAATTCTCTTCACTTACCAAATCTGGAGCAGCCCACACTACTTTTAACGTCTGTATGTCGTGGATGCCAGTGTCTCCACTTCCCGGTTTGTTATTCCGGACAACTTGCAGCTTTTTCGGGTCTGTATAATTGCGTTTGGCCATTCTCCTTCCTCTAATAATTGGTTCAACAACATATTACTGGATACCCCTTGGAGAAATTACGCGGTTCTACAGACCACATATACAAAACCTTCCAATATGTTCTATTTACAGTTTACCTACCGTATAGGTCGTGCCATTCCGTCAGGAAGTGACAGGACCCATGGATGATACAGTTCCGCTCCCATCATGTATCAGCCAGCGGAAATTATGGGTGTATCCTGACTGCGATTAACAGAACCAATAATCGGTCAATAAGAAGCGTTGCCAATTACAGCTTGTCGCTCGAATGCATCGATGACAGTGTTCCAAGACGTGGTGGGTTTTCACCTGGCAAGCGTTCTTCCTATAAAAAGCCACACATATCCGTTTAACAACACTGCGACGAGGCGGAGGTGACTCGCCACTGAATAAAGTCACAGCAAATCAGTCCACACTGACAAGCTGACCATGACTACATACTACCATGCTTGGTATGCCCCGACACTTTCTTACCTGAATATTTTGTCGCCACGTATTTTTCTGTGCATTCACCTTTGTTCTTTACGCAGCACTCACATGAACCCAGCGTATTGTGTAATCGCGATTGAGCGTGTTCTTCACCAGCTATTTGCTACCTGATCAGTTCTAGTTCTTGCTCTATTCCTGCCTGAATTGTTACTGCACTTTATGGCAGACCGACTGTGCCCACACGAAAGTGCCCGAACCCATGACAATGTGCTTTCTTC
Source organism: Dicrocoelium dendriticum (assembly GCA_944474145.2). Lineage (NCBI taxonomy): Eukaryota > Metazoa > Platyhelminthes > Trematoda > Plagiorchiida > Dicrocoeliidae > Dicrocoelium > Dicrocoelium dendriticum. The sequence continues at coordinate 65,403,157 of OX104059.1, read as the reverse complement.
ATTTATGTTTCTGTCCCATTTGAACAGTTTCAATTAGGAACGCCTGAACAACCTCCGATTGTCACTGTTACAATTGCCATGACATGTCTGTATAATTGCACTTATTTGATCATGCCCTCGCGGGCATGCCTCGCATAGCCGAGAATACCTGTTTATTTATTTATGTGTTTACGTATGTTACCCATTAAAAAGCACGTGGTGTTACGTCAAGCGTACTAAAAGCTTGAGATGGGAGAAATTGTCGCCCGTGCTCAACCTTTATACCTAGCCGGGTAAAGTAATACAAATGGCGTAAGGAAGCGGAATCGCTGCAGTCACTGTACACACAAGGCGTTGGCGATGTGCACCACATGCACATGGGCACTAGTTTGTAACAATGCTTCCGACGGAATGCGGTTATTTATATGCTAGTTATAATGAAATCTTTAGACCACGGTAGTGCATTTGCTCAGGTTACCGAACCTATCGCTGAAAACACTGAAGGGAATCCATACAGCAGTATCGTTCCAGCAAGTATAAATAAATACATAAATAAATAGTATATGCTCGAATTTGTCGAGACACACCAAACCAGGCATGATCAACATTTACATGCAAGTATGTTCCGCAACAATCACGTTGCTATGTATATAATCGGCAGTAAGCCGAAAGTTGTACAGGCTTTGGGAATTAAAAAATTACTCATGAGGAATAGAGTCCAGTGTATGACGACACGATGGGTTCTAGCGTGCATGGTGCAACCAGGCTGGGCATTACATGTGTAGTGAAAACGATGCATGTAGGTAGGGAGTATCTTACTCTTGAAAGTGTCAGGAAAATATTAAATTATGATTCTGGTCGACGTTCCAGTATGTAGTTGTGGCCAGTGGGCTTATTCATTGGCGAGACACATCCTCCACGTTGCAGTGTTGTTAAATGGACATTTGTGTCTTTCATAAAGAGAACGTTTGCCAGCGGAAAGCCACGGCGTCATGGAACACTGCCAGAAATCTGTTTGGACACTAATGTAAAACTAACAGAGCAGCTTGCCGACTGATTTCAAACTCTGTTATCCGCAGTCAATTGACTTCTAATTTCCTCTGTTAGTTGATAAGTTGTCTTTGGTCAGGGCCGCCATAATGGCCAAGACCCATGGAGGGTGAGAGCTTCATGAAGAGTCGTCTTTATGAGTGACCACGTGAGCAAAATGTCAGTTTCTTGCGTCTGGATTTTTCTGCTTTATCTATACTTTTCAGGAGTGTGAAGGCCACGTGTCCAGCTATCCTACTGGACAACGGTCGTGGTAGTGAGTGCAGTTCTATCCAATTGTCGTACAGCTATGTTCTGTGTAGGTCCTTGTTTTTTCTGTCCTGTCACGGGCAAAAATTTTCTCGGTCTAATCCCAGATCCATAAGCAGTTCCGGACCTCGTCGAAAAGGGAAGGTGAGGTTGCGACTAAAATTATTACTGATACGTAGCGTACGCAGCTTTTGAAATGCAACATCAGCTGGACCAGGTGTTGGTCTCCAGAGTATCCGGCATAAAGGACAAAACACTGCACATTTATCTGCGGCAGTGGATTTAAATCATCCTATATTGGTGTCAGCTGGTATGGAGTTACTGACTATCCTACGGCGATATCAACCCGACTTACCGAAGGACTAGGGAATCCTGACGAAGACTCTACGCGCAACGGAAAGCACCAGCTTGGGATCCGGGACATACAGCCACTTTGATGTACCCCTTGGTTTGATACCAGCATGTCAGTGCCAAAAAGTTGGCCTACTACAGGAGATTAAAACCCAACTGCATATAGATGCATTCTCCCCTTTCAATTCGTCTCGAGTGCGGATGTTGCCAGTTCTGCGTAGAAGCATTTCACTGTTCGTTTTAAGCCCCTTTTGCCGTGGGGTTATACCGTGGTCCAGTTAAACCCTCGGGTGCGTATATATGGGATTATGGGTATATGCCCTGCAGAAGGCTTGCGCACCTACTTGCTCACCTATTCCATAGCGGACATAACATATTATTGCGTTGTTTTATGCCCTAGACTGCACTGTTATTGTCCCTCTGTTACACACTTTCGTGGACAACGGATGTCATGTTTGTATACGTTTGTGTACTTCATCCTGAACACCCAATACGGCGTACGGTGTGAAGCATCCTAACGTGCGTTATGTGCTGTATGCCTGCAGGAATGAGCTATCTGTGGGACATAGGACCATGATCAAATGTTTAGCTAATGAGTAAGTGCCAGGTATCCGTGGCCGATATGCAGTTCGTCCACTGTTATATTTGCCCACATTTATCTGTTTTCATTGACAGCTGGTTGTATTTTAGGTGCCATGTCTGGACCAGTATATCAAGTGTTTTACCTTACACACACCTGTATCAGTGAGGTAAGCATTATCAGCAGCACTTGGTTGCAAGCGGATGGCTTGACCGCACTTCTTCTAAGTGTGCCACATTACCAATATCACGACTATGTGCGGGTTCGTGGGCCTCCCAGTTGATCAGACAGGTAACAAAAAGTCGGCACTGTCCGCCCTACCGGTATGGTTCATTGTAAATAAATAAATAAATAATTTATTCTCAGTTTCATAGAGACACACCAACACAGGCATGCTCAAGTGATATACACTGCGCAGATGCCATTGATTACGCTTACTTCCTAGAACGATCACTCGGAAGTCAAACAGACACCGAGGACACAGATGAAACCATGTTATTGGGAACTCCGCCTAAGCGTTTCGCGTAAGTTTCTAATCTACATAGTCATAAGGTTGCACAACCGCCGTCCAAAATGACTGATTTCGGTGGATGAAGGAAGCCTACCGGGGAGGAAAAGCGAAAGCGGACAGCTACTTTTTACGCCGAGGTTGCGCCCGTCAATCTTTTCAATAGATCGACCACATCAACCTCGGTCCCCAGCGCAGCGGAATCAAGTGCAGTGCCAATGGAAAACACTGGTGGGTGTAACACGCACTGATTCATCTTTACATGATTCAGTAGCTACCTACACTAGCCTTTCTCCCGTCTAATGTCTTGTTATCCTACGGGAAAAAAGTATGCTGTGAGTAAACTTTACGTACTACAATTAGCTTTAGCTGAGGATGTTCCCCAATCACTAGCTCAGCCGGAGCCGAAAAGAGAAGAATCGGCTGGTAAGTATTTCTCATTTCCCAGTGAAATGCAGCTTACCGACCCACACGTTACCGTGCGCATACGGCTGCTGCCACAGAAGTTCAAAGGCTGTTAACACTTTGAACGGTAACCTTATAACATGTTTGACAACCCGTACGCTTGTTTTAGGAACTTTTACATTTCATCCTCCGCACCTTGTACTCCATGCGTACTGCGCTTAACTCAATTAGAGATGTCGTAAGGCAGGCCATGCTACAGCCCCAACTGGCATGCACATAACTTTCACCACAGTGAAAAGAGTGTACGCCCTCGAAGCTTCCCTTGCAGACCAAGCTACCCACGACAAATTCCTAAGTTGCTTTACGTGAGCACAAGCGTGTATTCACTGGGTTCATATCCAGCCGGTGTCACTTTTGCAAGGAATACAAAGGGAAGCACTCTCAGAAAGTACCAGAAACATGTAGTTGCGCGCATTTACACGCGTAGTCACCTCCCAGGTGTATGTCTCAGGTGCTGGAAACCTGGCAATCTGAACAACTTCAATTTAGCAGGCCATGCATGGTAAGTGCATGCACGGGAAAGCAACATTTCAATAGACATATTAGCAAGGATGTTACACAGCATGGGCACCACGCCAAGTGCAGTGGCGAAAAGCATCAAAAACTGGCTGCATAACGTGCGCCATAGCTCAGAAATTCGTAGGTTACGGAGGCAGTTATTGCAACAGCGCGTAGTACTATCGCATTTCATCTCAGTTGTTTTACTATGGCATTGAAGGTAGGTACCAACCCCCTACGAAATCGTGGATTTGAACATCTAAATATTTTACACTTCATGGGTTTGTATAAATACAACGTCCTTTCTTCAGCTTGTGTCCTCTACTGCTAGTCTAAGAAAAAGCACCGGTTCCTCATCACAGTGCGGGCAAAAGGACGCCAGGTAGGGGTTAGGAGCTGCGTCATTAGCACGCGCCTTCCCATTTACGTTGCACCGGCAATTACTTACGGTGGAGAGTGCGGTTAGTATCAGCCAAGTCGGATACCGCAATAGGTGACCTGTTTTAAAGTGGGGATGCGTGCATGGGTCCAGTGCCGTGGTCCACGGTAGCGGTACGTCTAGATTGGTTACCACTTGTCAGCTGCTTCACGGTGGCGCGTGAGGGGGTCGGACACTGTTTTGCCCAAAAAGCCGTCTCACTTGCACGGGCCACGGTTCGTAAAACGTCCATTATTGCGCAAACGCCATCTCCGGAGTCCCAATCGCGCATGAGCGTGGATCACGAATGGTAAAAACGGTTCGTTTTGCTGGGAGGGTGGCCCCGTGTTAAACAATCTATGTTGAGCTGAAAGAAATGTTGTACCTCCTTCCCCAAATCGCCTCTTACAATGCATTTAGTATAAATCGGGACACCACGCGAAGGCGGCAGTACACAGAAAATAATTTCCTACATTGGAGACGAAGGTGATAAGGTGCAACATGTAGCCTAGCAGTAGACTTGTGTCCGCGCCTCTGAACTTTCTCAGTCAAATCACATCCAAATTTCGCGGGTGGGTGTATGGCAAACAGTCCGTATTCCGGTTTTAGACGAACGTGGGAGGCAAACAGAAGCCTGAAGTTCCGCGGTGTCAATTTGTAGAACGACCTTTTTGTGGTACAGAGCATCCTATTGGCAGATGCTACCTTCCGCAACATATCCTGGATTGTTTTTAAGCCTGGAGAAGTAAGTACACCCAAATCCTTCTCGCCAAGCACCTTCTTCAGCCGAAGAAAACCAATGCGGTAAACACCGAAAGGTTGTTGATCACGGATCGGGTGAACACGGCACTTATCACGGTTGATAGGCAGTTGCTACTTGACAGACCAACAGTGCAGCAAATGGAGCGTCAGCTGCAAGTTGTCCGCGCCTTCCAACTTGGATACGTCCAACCGGAGGTTAAGGTAATCCGCATAGATCAAGCAACCGATTTGGAGCACCCTCGGGAGCTCGTTGATACAGAGTTTGAATAAATCAGGACAAAGAACGGAGTCTTGTGGAACCCCACTGGTCATACGAACAGGACCAGAGTCAGCTTCGTTAGTCTTCACCCTCATTCTACGGTCGTCTGGGAAATCGGCCCTTTCAGGCGAGTGAATTATCAGCAATGGCAATCTGCCGAAGTATGCTCAGGAGTCGCTTGTGTGGAACCCTATCAAACACTGTTAAAATCCACAAACTACACCGAGACGGTGACCAGCATCCACTGCCTTCGCCCACTTTTCGCAAGCAACAAGTAGATCGGTAATGTAAAGGCGTGCCCTCCAAAATCCGTGCTGAGCAGGAAAGAGGACGTCCAATTTCTCAATTGAAGATGCAGGGCCCGTTCAAAATCCTTTTCATGGTTTCGCAGAGGATGTATGACAGGCAAGTCCGTCGGTAGTTCAATGGTTCTTGGCGACTGCCACCTAGTTACGTCGCTTGCACAATGTTTGCTTCCTACTCAGTTGGGTGACGACCTGCTTCAAGTGAGCTCCGAAATATTTGACAGATAGCTGCAGCAATGAACTTCGCCACCTCCTTAAGGAACAAGGGATGTAAGCCGTCGGGACACGGTGAAGAATTCGGGCTCAATTAAAGAAGCAGTTCCAGTACTCTGTCAGAGGTAATTTCGACATGCTCTAAAAGAGAGGGGTGACTGTGAGAAACCTAAACAACTAATGGCGCCTCCGTCGTATACACAGAAAATCCGCGAAGCTAGTAGATAAGCTTCGCCATGTCATCATGAAGCACGGTGTCATCTTTGCCTGAATACAGTATAGGTATACCATTGCCAGCTTTTTTGCTACTTTTAGGTATGCGAAAAGTTTTCTCGGATTAATCGCAAATTCCTCTACCGGATGTTGCTAATATAATACTCGCTTCTCATGCTTTCTCAGGGTGGGTAAATTTCTAACCTCTGTAATGAGCATAACCTTGAGCTGTGTGAGTGAACTTGAACCGGCCCCAAAATTTTCACCTTCTCAGCATGAGCGAGTTGATGCCCTGCTCTGTCGATGGGGCCCTTTAAAGAAAGATTGTTTTTGACCCTTGGAACAACCCTACAAATAATAAACGTCATTTTAGAGCAAAACGGTTCCAAGCAGAATCGAGATCCAACTGATGAGGGATTTTCCAATCCCTGAGGCTAGCAGCCTATATTAAGCGGATGGGGTCAGCTCGCCAGAAAGCCCGTCATTGCACTCCCTGGACATTGATAGCTAACTGTCGGGCCAAGAAAAACAAAGACTAGACCCTGCTCACTTTTGCCAGGAGGCTAAAGAAGGGTTAGAGCATAGACATCTGCTGGGCGAAGTGTGAGCACAACGACAAGGAGCTGTGGCACTTGGCCTAGAAAAACGGGCTAGTGTCAAAACGTCTTGCGTCAGATTACATTCGAAGACTGTTTCTAATAAACGCGTATCGAAAGAATCTGGAGAGGAAGTACAATGAAGCGCATCCCGGTTTACGACCGGAACATTGAAAGCACTCACAATCAAGCAATCTTTGAATCCCCGTGTATCCTGATAGAGTCTAGCAGATAGGATGTTGCACCAAAGGGGACCTGCAGCTAAGGTCGGCTATGGGCGGTCTGAACCCATCGTGTACTTTACATCAGAGAATTTCTGATCTTCCATCGAGATCAAACATAGATTCTACTGTGTGAATTTTAAGGTCTGACTTCCAGTAAAGAGCAACCCCGCCCCCGGATCTCACTTCTAGACGATCCGCACGGGATAGTTGATAGCTGGAATAAATACCTCCGAGTCCTAAATATCCAAGGATAGCCAAGTCTCCGTAAAAGCCATCAGATCGGGTTTTTGCTCCTAGGTAAGCAGTAGAATCTCATCCAATTTGTTTCTCAAACTACGCAAGTTTGCCGATATCAAACCCGATCCACTCCGGATTCTCCGTGCAACGAAAGAACGAAGATCGGTCTCCACCGGGTCCTCAGCATTCCTTTTACTACTCAAAATCCAGCAGTGTGAAGGTCACTTTCACCAGCTGCCCGTCGGATTTGCAGTTTATCAACTGGCTGCTTCCTTTAAACTCGAGCTTCTGGGCAGAGGTCTCTCAAAACATAAAGTGTTCCTCCTTTCAACCGTGAAGTTCGCTGCAAGATACGGCGGCATTCCTCTGCACCTTGAATGACCACATTTAGGGGCAAACGTTCAAGGGGTCATCCTGCTTCCTGCCAAGGCGAAAAGCGTAAAGGTAGTTTATACCTTTTCCCCAACCTCCAAGAGTAAAATACCCATCTGCCACAAAAACGTTTTGTCCTCTAATATCCTTTCAGCCGAAGATCCCTTAGTAGACTCAGGGGCATTTACGATGAGCAGACATCGTTCTCTCGAGGGAAACCGGCTTCCTTCATGCTGAAGCGGCTTTTGGGGTAAGGATTTACCTTAATCCATTCTCTAACTGATTCACTTTATCGGTAACTTGTTATGTCTGGGGCTGAAGAGCGGATTAGACCTAGACTTTGCTGCTTTCTTCGTCTTCCTATTATTTGGCGATCTGGGATCACTCGTACCGTAGTTACGCTGCTGCCCGCGACTACCGCATAAGTCCTTTGCTTGCGTTTGTTGAACTGCCGGTCGATAGACGATAACTCTGGGAATGAACTTGAAGAAACCAGCTTTTGTTTCCAGGGAAGGGGCCAGAGGCAGATGAAGGCAAGATTTAGAGCAGCGGATCATCCATTCGCTCTTGCACAGAACGCAGTCATGTGGGACATGGTGGTTGACGGTAGGCCGTTCGGAACATGTCTGACACTCAGCTCAGCCCGACAAGGGTCAAAACCAAAGACGACGACTGAAGCAGTGGTCCTTTGCAGTGGATCGTAAAGATCTGGACCGAGGTTACAACATGCAATGTGCAGCTACCCTTCAAAGAAGGAACATTGAACAGCCTTCGGGCGAGAGGTGACCGACTTGCAAAAATCCGAGCATTTTAGGACATTGTATTCCTTATTCATTAAGTTCAGAATGAATCCTCAGGATGGAAACGAAAAGCGACGGAGCTGGCCATCTGCAGTCCACCTTTTCCCTTTACCTTTCAGATCGGCGGCCTGACCAGCAGGCAAAATATTTGGGCTGTTTATCAGAAGATGACAAGGACTTTAATGAACAATATTAATTATTATTGTTGTAGTTCTTATTCCGGATTGTGTACAGTTAAACCTTAGTGTTTGCATAAACTGAATTTGACGTTTGACAATTTCACGCTGCCGTGCACACGCTGTATTTTGTCCTGCCTTTATTCGTGTGCGATCATCACCGTTACGCTTTTTGCCGTCGGAATCAGTTCTTCCATGTCTTTTTCAGCCATTGGGGATCGTTCATGTTCCGCTGGATCACTGCACACTACATACTTGGTGCCGAAGATAGGATATCCTTATGGCATCCCGCACAAAATACCGAAGAACGAGGAACAGGTGTTTTCCGCTGCACACCCTGCAAGCTGTAGACAGCCACCTTTAGTGCTTGGTCTTTGGTAATTTTCCCTTTGCCTTCACCTGTTTTTATGGTAGACCCAAACTTGTGCAACTGGCGTCGTTGCATAGAAAGGTCACTTGTTTGCATTCCAGAAGAACAGAAGTGCCGGGTTCTAATGAATTCCTTCCGTGACTGAGTTCAAGTGAGTTTGTTATCTACTGCTTTTCGCCTGGAAGCTCCTTCAGCGAAAGCTGGAAGCAGTTAGAGACCACTTTTCCGGACAATAAGCATGAGTCAGCTTCTCGATCAGTTGTCCGGAATAGGTTTCTTAGAATGACAGATTCGGCCAATGCATTTGTAATTGCCAACTAGGAACCTATACTCGTATTTTGCCTACTTTCATGCAAGAGCATAGGATGAATGTAAAGATTGGTCTAAACGTTTAAGGATGCAGCTGCTAGCCATTTTAGAAATATACCTATTTATTTATTTATTTATTTATTTTTGGGGGACATTCGCGTGCTATCGGCCAAGGCATTTCCAGGGAAATCGATAGGAGCAAGTGTGGTCTTTAGCTTGGAGTGGTTTCTTGAAGGCGTCTTGGACGATAGTACGTCGGGGCTGTTTATACAAGAGCCACCGAGATACTCAGTGACCGCGGCGCGGCTTCAGCGCGTAGAAGGGGTTATCCGCGATGGGCTTCTGGGGGAGGTGGACAGACTGATGGCCATTAGTTTTGAGCCGCCGACGATGAACCGGACCGAACCGCCTCAAGATATAAGCTCACATACTTGCCGTCGTCCTTGTACGCAGTACCAGCCTTCGCCCTATGAGAAGGCAGTACGACGCCACCGCAATTTCCCAAGGCTCGAACAATCAACGGGGGTGCCATTAATTGACGGTGAGTCAGAAGTACCTTGTATACCCTTGGTGTCTTCTACGTTCTGTGATTTCCAAACTGTGGAGGTAGTAATCAATAAGCAATGATTGCATGCCATCACTGGCAACGGTGCGGTATGTAACCTTTTAAAATCCAGTTTCCTGTCCTCCTCAGTAGTCACTAGTCCAGGGCGTCAGATCAGTGTGGCGAATGGTATAGGTTGTTTACTCATAACGTAGATTCCGTGGACGTGCTGACCGGTCAGGAGCTCAGTTCTCATGAGTTTTACCTGGCCGATCAAATTCCATGGGATGTGATACGGGGGTTAACATCTTAAGTTGGTATGCATGCGTCATCGATCTAACCTCTGGAGTTTTGACATTACGAGGCAAAGTGCCCTCTCTAAACTTCAAACCTAGTGTTGGTTACGTGCTAAAGCTTCTTACTTTAGATGCTAGCACCGTGGATGTTGGGGGTGTGGTATCGGAACTGCTTTTATCAGTCAGCCATACTGTTGACGGTGAGGCTCGGAAGCGCCTGGAGAATTTACTGCCTTCATACAAACACGCGTTCATGTGGAAAGGTACATATTTGAAAGAACGAGCATACTAAGCATCGGCTTGAAATGGAGAATGCTCCACCGATACGGCAAGGGCGCAGGCGTGCCCCACAGTGTATAGAGAGGAATTACAGAAAGTGGTGGCTCAGCTGTCCAAAGCTAGCATCGTACCTCCTACGCTGTCCCCATGTGTTGCCCCTATTGTATTGGTCTAAAAGAAGGATGGAAAACACGCATATGTGTGGACTACAGGAAGCTTAATGATATTACACGAAGAGATGCTTTCCCGCTATCCCGCATTGGCGCCACTCCGGAAGCATTGCATGGCGTCACCAGCTTCTCTACTTCGGACCTCGCCTCAGGTTATGGGCACATCGAAGCACACCCCATGGACATTAAAAAACTAACTTCTTTATGCCCACAGGGATACATGGGTTTTGGACAATGTCGTTTGGGGTAGCTAATGTCCCAGCGACCCTCCAGGGATTAATGTACCTCGTACTCAGAGATCTGCAGTGAAGCAAACGTCACGTATACATGGATGATGTTGTAGTTCATGGACGTGCTCTATATGCATATCTCACGGAGTTAGAAACAACGCTGGAGTGCCTCAGTTCCGCACAGTTGAAATTGAAGCTGTATAAGTGCGACCTGCTGAAGAGAGTGTTAACTATCTAGGTCGCGTGATTAGACAATCTGAGATCCGGAGCGACCCTTCGAAATTTCAGGATATCTTAAGGTTGCCTACTCCCGAGTCCGTGGAAGAGGTTCGAAGCATTCTGGATCTGGCTCCTTACTAAAGACCCTTCATGAAGAACTACGCCGTTAAATAAATAAATAAATATTTTATTCTAGACTATGCGAGGCGCGCCCATGGAGGCATGCTCAGGTATGTGTAATTGTACAGATATTTTATGGCAACTGTATCAGTGACAGTAGAAAACTGTTCATATGTCCATGATTGGAACTTCACAATGGTGAAAATGCGAAACAATAATTCGACTGCCGTGAGATCAGGACCCGTTTGTTAGGACTTAATCTGCCTGCCATACATTGCAGTCATACCTCAGCTAATAATAGATTGAGAATCCTGAATGATCCATTGGCAGATAATTGAAGAGCACGCTCGGGGGAGATACAACAATACAGTGTGTTCGTGCATAAGCAACGCAAAGAGCAACAGTGGTATCGTAGAAAGTAAAAAGACGACAGTATCTGCGTAAAATCATAGAAAGTGGAGACGACCGTATTTGCAGATGTAGAAGTTCCAGTTTGACGAACCTATCCAGGATGGTGAAGCTAGTTGACCTGCCAGTGTGAAGTTAGGGGCTGTGTTCCGTCCTTCATATAGGAGCAACTTTCTCACCTTTGAGGTGCATTCCCGTTGGGGACGAACTCCCCTTGTCTCCAACCAAGTGCACCTAGTCGTTGTCCATTCCTCGTCTTTGCATTCTTGTGACAACTGAAAGGCCGCAGGTAGGGTATCAGGACGCTGTGGTTGATACGCCGTTCTTTCGGGGTCTTAACTATAGACATATTTGTGAAGCCATTATCAGTCTTCGTTCGGCCTTATGTGGAATACTGCGTTCTGGCCTCTCCGCGCTGCCTTGTTCGGGACAGACTGGAGCTCGAGAGGGATTTGAGAGTAGGTCATCATCATTGTACACGTTGGCTAGAGGTGGGAAACACCTCGGCAACTGTACCGCAATACATAACGAAAAGGAAAATACGCAACAGGTGCAAGTCAGCTGAGCTACCGGTAATGGATGGACATCGTTCCGGTAAGCTACCAGCCGGCTACTGTGCATAAAAAAGCACCATGCAAAATTATTTAAGGCGAAATAGTGAGATCGTGGTTGGAGGAGAAGCTACGAGGGATGGGGTGGGACAATCAACTCACAGCACGAACGCCACTGAGGTCGGCTTCTAACCATATCAGCAAGTGTATCCAACCAAACGCGTTCATCGTCTTTCGGACCCCAAACAGGGAGCCGTGACACTCCAACCGAGGCCAACTTTGAAGTGAGCGCCTTCATTCCCCTCGACCAAATCATCGCTTGGCCTTCCCTCTTCTTCTTCCATCCACACACCCGGCGCGCAAACAACGCACATCGCGGGAATCGGTGGGCTGGCATGCGCACCACTTGACTAAGCCATCGGAGCCTGGTGCTTGAAACAACGGTGTTCAGCGGTTCAGTTCCTTTTCCTGGGCCATAAACTAGGCGTCGAACACGCTCGTTGCTCAAGCGGTGTTCCCACCAGTTGTGAGCCAAACTGCGATGGCACAGGTGGTCGAACGTAACTAACCTCCTCTGGTCCGCTGCTTTAATGGGCCAGGTTTCACTACCGTACAGTAAGGTCAAACGTGCCGCCGCATTGTACACTCTACCCTTCAGGGCAAGGGTGATATCGCGCCGGCGCCATAAGTGGTGAAGGTTATCGAAAGCGCCTCGAGCTTCTGCTATGTGGTCCGTGATCTCATCTTCGATCATACGCGCGCTGATACAACTTTCCAGGTAGTTGGCCTTTTGAGCGACATCTAGCTGATCCCTAGCAGGGGTCAGAATAAGTGGCGGTACAGGCCACTATTCGAGGAATTCTTTGCACTTCGAGGGTGCAAAGCAAAGCCCGAAGTGACGGACAGCCAGTACTAATCTGTCCAGTGGCGCTTGGCACGTTTGTGAGCTGTCACAGATGAGGGCAACGGCCTCAGCATCCTCTAAGTCAAGATGTCGTTTTCCTGGAAGCAGATTCTTACCTTCTAAGTCGTGTTCTGTAAACGCGATTTCCGGGACTTCGACAATAGCGAAGTTGAAGAGGAAAGGGGACATCGGGCATCCTTGTCTCACACTGTTGGAGATATTAAAGGGCAATGACAGCTTGCCGTAAGCCCTCACTCTGCACTTGTTACGCGCGTGTAATGCTCGGACAATACATACATGGTTCTCAGGTGCACCTTTCCTGAGTAGGTAGTCCCAAAGTGCACGTCTGTTCGCCGAATCGAATGCATCTTTGATATCAAGGAACACGACTACGGTGGGCCACCAATACATTTGACGGTGCTCCAACAACTGGCGCAACGTGAAGATGTGGTCAATGCAGCCACGACCTCGACGAAAACCGGCTTGCTCCTCTCGAATGTGGCTTTCACGAGTGCTAGGCAGTCTGTGAAGGATGACAGTTGCAAGCAATTTGTAAGCGATGGAGATCAGACTGATCCCCCATGGCTGCCACATTCCGATCGTGAGTTTCGCTTGGAAATTGGGACAATGACGGATCGGCTTGGGTCGGTTGGGACAGTTTCCTGCTCCCACATTTACATTACTAACTCGGTTGAGTCATCCACAATAGCAGGTCCCCGAATTTGGTGAGGGCTGTAGGAAGATAATCTGGTCCTGCGACTTTATTTAACTCCAACAGTGCTATCTCACTTTCGACTTCTGAGCGAGAAGGTGGATCCAAAGGGACAGCCCAGAGCGGGGCGATCAGTGTTTGGCGAGAAATCCAGCAATTCCGGCCGATTAACTCGTCTTTCAAAGTGCTCAGCCCAACACTTCAAGCGTTTTGACAAATTGTGGATAGACTGTCCACACTCGTCACGTATAGTTTCACCAACATCAGGTCTCCTGCTGCCCGCTTTCCGTATCAGCCGGAATAACTTACGATGGTTACCAAGGGCAGCGGCCATTTCCATCTCTGGAGCACGATGAGACCACCAGGATATACGGTCTCTCTTCAGGCTAGCACGGAGTTTTGTCCGGAGCTGTTTGCGAGTTTCATTGTGTTCGCTTCCCGCCGGAATATAGCGATGTGCATCTATAAGTTCCAGAGACGGTGAAGAGACCCAAAGTCCATGTTGGTGATTAGACATACCACATGAGGATTTTCCTGCTGCTAGTAAGGTCTGGTGACTATGAGGCCAGTGAGCTTCAATTGCATCCAGTGAGCGTTTATCCAACTTGCATGGCAGCGCAATTCGATAAGCATTCAGAACAGCTGGCCTCGCCATTTGGACGGTGTCAATGCGCTCACAGCATCGTCTTGGGCGCCCGAGAATACGCATCAGCAGGTCAGCACTTATAACTGCATGGTCGGTGTCCACACATGTGCTACAAATCGCAAGACAGTTCTGGATGAAACCTCTCCATCGGTAACTTATCGCAACGTGATCGATTTGCGTCCAAAGCGGGTTCGAGGATGGTGGGCGCAAAAACCACCCTCCAGCAGGTGCTGTGTCGGAAATTAGTGCTCGCAAGAAACAAGCGAGCATCCTCGCACAAAAGAAGCAACCGCTCACCGTTATCATTATGGGTGTCTACACCTCGTGGGCCGCTCAGGTGCAGCTCACCAGTGGAGAATTTTCGAACTTGAGTGTTCAGATCCCCAGCCAGCACGGCAGTGTCCGAGCTTCTTCTGTGGCAAAGGAGCTCGTTCAGTTGACGACAGAGATCGTCTTTTACCGAGACACCGCAAGCGTTTGTCGGTGCATGGGAAGAAACGACGAATAGACACCTGTTAGGCACACTCGACTTCGAAGCTTTGAGCCAGCCGGCCAATCAGACCGCACACTTCCGGCTACTGCTTGGAATCCAGTCAAACAGAGTAGCTTCAGCCCAAGGATTTAAAGCCACGCCAACCCCAGCTCGGCCGGTACTCGATGCTGTTTGGTCATCGGATAGGCGCAATGAGAAACTGATGCTGCTGTCACCTGAAGGGGATAGCAGAGTGAACGCAGGGCTCGAGCCTTGCAGGCGGGTCTCCGGTAATCAGCAGATAGCGATCGAGAGGGTTTCTAATGTTCGGGCAAGTGCTGCCAGTTGACCGAGCTTAATCAATATGTGAACATTGAGGCCTGCTAATCTGAAGGAGGATCGAAGGCTCCAAATGGAAGCCGATGGACTGGTATGGACCCCTTGCTTGGACATGAGCCTGTTGTCAGAGCAGGAATGACGCTACGCGTTTACATGTTAAATGAAACTAAAAGACAAGCGACAGTGAAGCAAGGTGTTTGGAGGCAAAGAATTGGGGGTTGAAAACAGGGGATAAAAGTGAAGCTGGAACGGGACGATAAGGGCGAAAAGGCGTAGGAGGGGAATAAGAAGACAGGAAGAATTTAGTCCTTGCATCCCTACCCTATCCACCCTGCTCGATGCAGAAGAAATGGCGCCGTTGATTATACTCTGCGGTGGCCAGAGCATCAGGAAATACTTTGAGAAAGGATGGGTAGGTTTGCTTGGGCAGGATACCGGCAGGTTGTCCAGGCCTTGACAGGAGAACCATTAGGGTTCTCAACCAAAGCCTTTGGTTCAAAAACTTGACCACAAGGCAGCGGGTTTGGCCTTGGGCTACAAGGAGTCCGTTTTAAGGAATAAGGAGCCATCCTCATTCCAACCCCCAGCCTGGAGGACCAGGAGGCTGAGTTTGGCTAGCCTCGAACCATTGACCAATCAGGTGTGCGTGGCTGTGAAGGTACAACAAAGCACCACCCATAGTAGCTCAGTGGATCATTGAGAGTAGGTACCAACTTTATCGAGGGGTTACGGGACAATCGTACCCGGAGCGTCTACTTAATTTGGGTGTGTATTCAACGCACCACCGACCGCTTCGAGTAGACCTATTGTTTACTTACCGCATTCCAACAGGGAAGTTTGGACCAAACTTCAGCTGGCCATTTAGCCTTGCTAGGTTGCCTTGTCTTCGCGGTCATCCCAAGAAGCTGCACAAGCCGCGCTCGGACCGGATCAAGGCGGAAACTCGGTTATCGCATAGCCTTCTCGAGCGCTGGAACTAGCTTCCAGAAAGTGCAGTCAGTGAACATACGAAACAAGTTCAAGTTCAGTAGGGACCGGAACGGTAGGCTATTCCCGTGCATGTTTATTCTTTTGCGTATCGTTGGTTTGGGTATGGATAGGTCTGCTTGAGATGTTGAAAAGCCAAAAACCAAGACCGCATCACCTCCTGTCCACAAACTGCGGCCCACCTTTCCTGCCCAGCAGTCTATGCCAGGCAGGTATATGTTATGTAAGAGGGTGAGGGGTAACCTAAGAAAACAAGAGGAGAAATGTCAGCTAACTAACGATAATACCAAGATGCGAGCAGAAATTTAAATACGAAGGGAAAGTTGAAGATACATATCGGTTAAGAGAAGGGGAAGGTTTGGTACTGCTACCCAAGATCGTCTAATTGGCTCTCGAAACCCGCAACCGAAGATTCCCTAACTACGTGCTGCGGACGCCACTTCCAACCTTCAGTAATCCGGCGCGACAAGAAAGTTTCCTTCTATACCCGGTCAGAAAGCAGTTTGTGCAGCTTCAACGAATGACCTCGGTGACTAGTGGCCTGGTTGGACGAAAGAGCCAGGGGTTCGAGCGTTAGACGCGCCTGGGTGGCAACACGAAACATTCCCTTCTCCTGACCATTTACATTTACCAACTTTAAGTTCATATTCTGTCATTCTCCTAATTCCGTAGTGTTATCCTTCATTTAATGGACTTTCTTTCCATTTTATCTTCCATTTGCTTGCTACATCTTCCTTACTTTACGTGGCCTACATAGTGGGGACTGCTAGTGCAGAGGACGTGGGCAGGACTTGGTTGACTAGGGTGTGGGTCAGGTGTTTCGCTTTAGACCCAGCAGAACCACGTAGCGCCTTAAGATTGCCTGGCACAACGATCCGCTCAAGAAGGAACACTCAAGGTATTTTCTATGGTTCCAGTCTCATCTGAAAGCACTGATTCGCTGCGCGCATTAGTCTACCACTATTGTTCGCACGAATGCCGTGCTTGGAAACATTGCACGCATGGCTTTACTGCCTCCAAACAACTCTACTTCTTCTCAGTTGGTAACAAGGGGTAAAGGAATGACATCCCCACCCCCGGGATGTCAAGGAACATGCATTGCCAAAGAATGTAACCGCCATGGTTAACCCGGTGCATAGCGTCCGCCAGTATAACCACGCTGGTTGGTGCAACTAGCGTAAGAATGCACGCAGGCACGAAGAACAGGAACCACACCTCCAGCTCCTCCCTCACAACCGTACAAGGACCTTTGTTTTCCAAAAAGGCGATTAGATATTGTACCTCAGTAAATAAATAAATAAATAGTATATTCTCGGTAAAACGAGGCACACCTGTAAAGGCGTGATCAAATATGCACACAAGCATAGCTTCTGTGGAATGTTAAAACATTTCGTTTTAATGAAAGTTATAAAAGAAAAGATGTTGTCCGTATGAGTGAGCATACTGTCAGGTAATAGTCAGACCGAGGGACATTTTGGCACTGTGGCGCGCAAAAATCCGTGAAAACACAAGTTGGGGGTAATTTCGTCAGGTAGTGATCCGTGAGCACAGGAACCTAAACAAGGTTTTGTTGCAACCAATAACCATTACGAGATAGGGATGATCTGTGCTCCAACAAAGCATTCTTCATAGCAGCATTAGTTGCACAGGTTCGATGTAGAAGGCTTAGGACTGCGTCAGTGTGAAATGCTTAGCTGTGACTTTATTTTGTGGGGAGTCACATCCGCCACGTTGCAGTGTGGTTAAGCGGACGTTTGTGGCTTTTTATAGGGAGAACGCTTGCCAGGCGAAAACTCACCACGTCCTGGAACACTGCCGTAGCTTTCGTTGAACAGTAGTGCAAGTCGGTTATGCATCGTATAGACCGATTTTGCATTCTATTATTCGCAGT
>OX104059.1:65356229-65385330 GCA_944474145.2 Dicrocoelium dendriticum | reverse complement strand
TGAAGGCATGCATATAGGGCGTCATCGATGTTACAGCACGAAGTGTGCAGCCACTCCTCGCACAGAGCGCATTGAACAGCCTTTGGGAGAAAGGTGACGCGTTTGGATGTCATAGTGGTTTACTGCATTGATACAGAAGACTGAAAATTCAGAGCAGAATCCTCGACGGGGGATCGTTATCCGCACGATGGACCCGTGTTGCTACGGATGGCGTAAACATGCATAAGATATGGTGGCTCTAACTATACTGAAGATCAAATCGGTAAAGAGAAGAGAAAAGGAAAAACACTAAATAGTTCATGTTCGACCACAAGTTACCAGCTGATCTGTTATAGCAACACCCAATGCGCCCTGTGGTTCGTAAAGTAAGTTTGCCGAGAGCCCAACCGTCTCACGAGACGTCAAGTGGTTTGGGTACTACTGCAGTTAACCATCCTATTTCGGCTATGCAAAAACAGAAAGGAATCGCACGCATATATATTAAAGGGCATGCAAAATATACAAAAGAAATTATGCTCAGAGGATTAGATATCGTTTGAGTGGCTACTACACAATTGGTTCCTAATAGATACACACCAAAAGTACTTTCCGCATTAATATTTATTATTATTAAGTGCATTCATTAGCTATTCATTACGTTCAGTCGCTTATGACACTCCAGATTTCGGTTGTTCTGGCAGGTTTAGTCAGAAGCTTAACTTCGCGCGTCTCGTGAGCCGATCGGTCTCATTTATCGGAGCATGCGGGTCACGTCAGGTAAGGTCAGGCTGCAAGGACAAGTTCAAGTTCAAGCGGGACTGGAACGACAGGATTATCCCGTGAGTGTTCCTTCTTCGGCGGGTCGTTGAACCAGGAGTTAGCGAACTTTGAAATACTGATGGACCTAAAACAAAGACCGCAGCACACCCTGTCCAACCAATTATTGCCCACGTATCCTGCCCTAGCAGTCCCTGCTGGGTCGGTTACGTGAAGTAAGAAAGAGAAAAAAGTAAACGCAGAAGGCAAAAGAGAAAGTGGTAAGAGCTAAGCAAGTGGAATACCAAGATATTTGAGTCAATAAAAAAAGAACTGTAAAGTGAAGGTGAGTCAGCTAGGAAAAAGGGAAGGTTTGCTGTTGCCACCCAAGAGCATCGAGCTGGCGCGCAAAACCCTTAACTGTAGGTTCCCTAACCACATGATCTGGAAGCGAATTCCAGCGATCTATAACTCGGCGCGATAGACGAGTTTCCGTCCTAATCCTATCAGACCGTGGTTTATGCAGTTTCAGTGGGTGACCGCGGAGATTAGGTAACATAGCGGGACTAAAAAGCCCTGACAAGTCCGGGCCAATCTTACCCGTCAAAATACGATGTGAGAATCAGGTCCCCTCTTATCCCTCGATAGTGCATGGAGTACATACCCAAACTGAGCAAGCGTTCAGGATACGTCTGTCCCCGTAGACCCTGCACTAACCGAGTGCCCACTCGTAACACCCTCTCCAAGTCCATTTTGTCTCTGTTAAGACATGGTGGACAAGCCTGAATACAATATTCCAGGTGGGGTCGGACGAATGCCGAAAATAGCTTCACAAACAACTTGGCCGTTAAGATTCCGAAAGAGCGGCGGATAAACCACATCATACGAAACCCTCGACAAGCAGCCTTCTTCCAGTTGTCTCCAGAATGAAGTGCTGATGCGTGTACGACTCCTAAATCAACCTGCTGAGTGACAACAGGGAGTTCATCACCGCCGACGACATATCGGGTGGGAGGATTTGCAGCTCCGATTCGGAGAACAGAGCACTTCGCCCTATTTATGGGCATCAACCATAAGATAGACCATTCCCAGAGCCTATCCAAGGCACGCTGAATTGCCTCAGGACCACCCGGGATATCCACAATATTCCAGAGCTTAAGGTCGTCAGCAAACATTAATGATGACAATCCTAGCTCTCCCGGCAAGTCATTTACATAGATCGCGAACAACAATGGCCCCAATACCGAGCCTTGCGGAACGCCACTAAGGACAGCTTGTCCGAGCGAAAGGCAACGCCTCACCCGTACGCACTGTTCCCTCCTCTCAAGGAAGGCAGACACCCATTAAAGGGCGCGACCAGATATCCCGTAAGATCTCAAATTTAGTGAGAGCCGAAGATGTGGAACAGTGTCAAAAGCTTTCGAAAAATCTACGAATAGCACGTCTACAGCGTGGCCACTCTCTACCGCTTCGGCCCAGCTTTCACGAGCTACGAGTAGATTAGTCTGACATGAAAATCCTTTGCGGAATCCATGTTGTGCAACACTGAGAAGGTTGAATCGATTCAGGTGGTTCTCCACTGAATCCCTTATCAGCTTCTCAAACAACTCGACTGCTACGCTTGTCAAACTGACAGGCCGGTAGTTCGCGGGTAGAGCGCTGTCACCGCCCTTGAAGATCGGACAGATGATTGCGTCCTTCCATTCCGAAGGTAGGCTGCAGCTGTACATTGATATTAAAAATACGCACGTGAGCGGACCACTCAGCTCAGTGGCCAGTTCATGCAAAAGCTTCGGATGAATTGAATCAGGACCGGAAGCTTTAGAGGGATTAATGCCTTGCAGTAGCTCGAAGACTTGAGTCTCCGTTATGGTGAATTCAGCTAAGCAAGAATCCTCTGGAACACTTGAAACCAATTCAACATGTGGTAAAGAGGTCTCCCGAGCAAAGACCCCAGTATACTGATCACTCATTATACAAGCCTTCTCATAGTCAGTTTGCGCACGGGTCCCGTCTGTTCGCAATAAAGCTGGTATAGACAGTTTTGCCCCGCTGCGTCTTTTAACGTAAGCAAATACGTCTTGGGATTAGCTGCGGCCGAGTCCGCTAAACCCTGCTCGTATTGGAGACGAGCAGTTCTGAGATGTTGCTTACATTTATTTCTATTATCTCGATAACTATCATAGGTACTGGCTGATGGAGCTGCTTGGTAGGTTCGCCAGCATCTTGACCGTCTCTTGAGTAGGAAATTGCCTGCGGTATCAATCCATGGAAGCTGTGACCTTAACCCTCTTTTCCTCATGAGTGGAATATAGGGAGTGGAAACCTCTGTAAGGTATGACTTAAATTTATCTCAGGCTAACTGGACAGAGTCAGCCATCGAGATCTCACAGTTCAGAACTGAAGCCTTAGCTCGCATTGCACTAAAGTCTGCCCGCCAAATATTCGGAAGTAATTCAACAGCAGTCTCTTGCTGCCTTGAAACAGCACATCGAAAGGATATCCATGCGTGCTCGCTGGACCCTAGAGGTGCACCGCATGAAACGTCAGTCACGAAGTCCAGGGACTTAGTGAAAACCAAATCCAAAGTAGATGCTATTTGGTTGTCCATATACCTAGTGGGAAAGTCAACGAACTGGTGCAAAGGCACTTGGAGAGTCAGTTCAAGGAAGTCTGCACCGAATGTCATTAATGCCGAATTGCAAGAAAGATCGACCCAACAGACTTCCGGGAGGTTGAAATCCCTTAGAACTAGACACTTATTCGCAGACTGAGTGCGAATAAAGTCAAGTATCCCCCTGGAGGAACTACCAGGACTTCTGTATATCACTATAACTGTAAACTGGGTAGAGGAAGTGCACCAAACAGCCGATAGGGCTTCAACAGGCTGATCAGACGACTGGAATTTGCAAGTCCTCAACACATCTAAGTTACAGCTCACATAGAGTACAACGCGTCCGCCTTGGCAAAGTTGCAATTTCATGTCTCTGATTGACTTTTGCATCTCGGCTCCACCTTCATGAATCTCAGCTCACAATTACGTTCCCCTCTCTTGTTTGGCCTCTCTTTTGGTCCATATCGCATCGGTTCAATGGCGGTATAGGTAACACTAGCGTCAGCGCACCATCCTAGGCTTCCTTTGATTCCCTTTGCTACTGTGGTACTCAGTTTTACACCTCTTCGAATAGTCCGGCCTCTCAGTCCCCAAATGCCCATAGGCATCAAACCAAGGCCTCTCTTCTTTTGAGGATCGGCTGCCACCGATAAAGTTCTCATTGGTATAATTACTGCCTTGTGTGCTCGCTTCCGTTTGATACATTATCTGCATGCTTGGTCGTTCTACGGAAATTGCAATCCCAGGTCCCTGGTTGAGGGTTGCCTCTCGGCTCTATTCTCATGCTTCTCAGCACACAATTACGTCCCCCTCTCTTGTTTTGCCTCTTTTTGGTCTATATCGCAACAGTTCAATGGCGGTATAGTTATCACTAACGTCAGCGCAACATCATAGTTCTCTTTTGGTTACCTTTCCTTCTGTGCGTCTCAATCCAAAACATTTTGGCCAAGTCAGTCCTCTGAGGCTCCAAATGCCTCTAGGTCTCAAGCCAAGGCCTCTCTTATTTTGAGCACCGGCTGCCATCGACTCAAGTTCTCATTGGTATAAGTTACAACCTTAGCATACTCTTCTTTGTCCGAATCATTATCTCTATGCTTGGTAACGCCTACCGAAATCCGAAATCTGACTGAGGTTGGCTCTCGGCTCCACTATCATGTATCTCAGCTCACATTAACGTCTTCCTCTCTTGTTTGGCGTCTCTCTTCGTTCGTAACGCAACTATTCACTGGCGGTATAGGTACCACTAGCCTCAGCTCATCGGTCACTCCTTTGATTTCAGCCAGCACAACTTTACCATAAATTTTATATTTATACAATAACATAGTCCTGTTCAATTTTGTTGGCAGTTTGCTCGGTCCGTTTTTCCTCTCACCCTTGTTCTACAGGATAATATTACCTGCACCGATCACCACCGATGACGTACCTGCGACGCTCCCATGGGCACAGATTCAATAAAGAACAAAGAAAAAACCCGCACTTCAAACATGACACACTAAAGAACCTAGGAAACTGATCAATTCAATACCAGTCACCTGAGTCGTCCGACTTCAACAGCTCCAACCACTTGTACTGGGCTCCGAAGGCGACTACACAGTCAGGTCAGGTCAGGTCAGATGGACGATAGAGGCCTCCGCCTAACGAGCGTCCAGTTCTTGTGCCGGTAAGTGAAGCGACCCCCGGCACTTCGACGTTGGATTGTCTCTTCTTGCTTCTGCAATGGAATGAAGCAAGAACAAGAGCAATCTCTGCACTTTCATATGCCAGCATCAAAATACACTACATATTAAAGTACAACTACAATATTTCTGGAAAAAGGATGGACCAACAATTGTCTAAGCCCCTTTTGAAGGCTTCTACTGTCTCAGACTCCACTAAATCAGAAGGGAGTTTATTCCAGTAGTTAACTACCCGGTTCGTAAAAAACTTTGCCCTGATGTCCAAACGAGCTCTGTGATGTTTAAGCCTCAGGCGATGCCCGCGCAGATGGTCTGACGTAGCCAGTTCAAACAGATGGGTGGAACTAATACCACTAAGTCCCTTAATGATCTTAAACGTCTCTATCAAATCCCCTCTCAACCTACGCCGTTCCAGGGAAAATAATCCTAAGCTACTTAGACGATCTTCATAAGACTTCCCTCGTTGACCTTCAATCATCCTGGTCGCAAGTTTCTGAATCTTTTCTATACAAGTGATGTCACTACGGAGGTACGGTGACCAGGCTTGAACGCAATACTCCAGATGTGGCCTGACCACTGCTTTATATAAGGGCAAGAATACTTCTGCTTTAGTGTTACTCAGCGCCCTCCTAAGACGAAATAATTCGTGTCGTGCTTTATTGGCAGCATGGCGACACTGTGCCGAAGGCTTAAAATTGTTCGCTACGATGACACCTAGATCACGGGCTTCGTCAGTGCGCCGCAATGATAGAAATCCCGCAGGAGACTGAACTGCAATTCCGCTACCACTACTAGTCAATAGTTGACATTTGTTGGCATTTAGAGGTAGGTCCCATTGACTTAACCAATTCACCACAGTGAGGATGTCCTTAGCCAATGTCGCACGGTTTCCCCTACTGACCAGCTTCAAGTCATCTGCGAAGATGTAGCAGGGGTCCTCAAGAAGAGGAGCCAGGTCATTTATAAACATAAGAAATAGCAATGGACCCAGAACCGAACCTTGAGGGACACCACTGTAGGCATGACCAACACTAGAACTCGCTTCCCCAACGCTGACTCTAAATGTCCTTCCACGTAAGAATTCAGAGAGCCATAGTAGTAGTTGAGGATGTAATCCAAACCATGTCAGCTTCTCAATTAAAAATCGATGATTCACGGAGTCAAAGGCTTTACTGAAGTCTAAATAGCACACCTCTACCGATATCCCACCATCAAGACAACGGGTAATCTCGTCCAAAAAGCACAATAAATTGGTAAGACAAGACTTCTTTTTGAGAAAGCCATGCTGTTCCGCTCTAATTAGATTGTGCTCAGTCAAGTGCTCACAGATCCTGTTCCTTATAAGCTTTTCCAAGCATTTCAGCATGATGCTGGTCAAACTAACAGGTCTATAGTTAAGAGGCACCGACTTAGAACCCCCCTTGTGGATGGCAACAATAGTCGCCTCCTTCCAATCACGTGGCAGCTTGCCTTCTTGAAGAGACTGGTTGAATAACTCCACTACGGGATACTGGAGGATATCAGCCAGAGGCTTAACTATGGCGGGATGTACACTATCAGGACCGGCTGATTTATAAGGGTTCAAATTGGCCAGCACTGTGAAGACCTCTGACACATTGAGAATAATTTCCCGCATTGTGTAGCTAGTTGAGCAGTGCGGTAGTGATGGCAAGGCTGACCCACTATCCTTCCGATGCAGGCTTTGGTAGACACGTAGCAGCACTTCTACTTTATCGACGTCGTCTACAGCCTGGGTACCGTCCTCCATGGTTAGACAGCCGACCACCTCTCTTAAGGAAGCCTTTGACTGGACATAACTGTAATAACACTTGGGATTAGTTTTCGCAATTTTAGCCAACCTAAGCTCATATGAGTACTTCGCCCGCCGCTGTAGCTTAATAGCCATGTACAGTGTTCGTTGGCTGCGATTAATACGTTATTTGTCAGGGTCATTGGCGTTCTGCTTTTTTCCTTCGGTTGGGCTGGAAGTTTTGTGGAGCAGGTCAGGTCAGGTCATGTCAAAATCCGTGGACGATACAGGCTTCCGCCTAACGAGCGTCCAGCTTCTTGTACCGGTAAGCGAACCAGAGCCCCCGGCACTTCGACTTTTGATCGCCTCTCCTTGCCTCTGCAAAAAGAAATGAAGCAAAAGCGAGAGCAATCTTTGCTTTTACAAGGATCAACATCGGATAACAATGCGAATAAATTGGATAGGATTATATTAATTCCGGAAAAATACGCGGCCAGCACCTGTCTAGGCCTGCTTTGAAGGCAACCACAGTCTCACAATCCATTAGTTCCGAAGGCAACTTATTCCAGTTGCGCACTACACGATTTGAGAAGAACTTAGCCCTGACGTTCAGTCTAGCTCTCTGTTGTTTGAGCTTCAAGCGATGTCCACGCAAGCGTTCAGAATCAGCCAGCTCAAATAAATCAGAGGGCACGATGGCACTGAAGCCCTTCATGATCTTAAATGTTTCTATCAGATCGCCTCTCAGTCTACGCCGTTCAAGGGAAAACAACCCCAGGCTCTTTAGGCGATCTTCATACGGCTTCCCCCGTTGACCTTCAACCATCCTGGTTGCTAGTCTTTGAATCTTCTCCAGGCAAAGAACATCATCACGGAGATAGGGCGACCAAGCTTGAACACAATACTCTAAGTGTGGCCTAACCACTGCTTTGTATAGTGGCAGGAACACTTCTGGCTTGGTATTACACAGAGCCCTCCTGAGGCGAAACAATTCTCGTCGCGCTTTGTTGGCGGCGTATCGACATTGCATCGAAGGCTTGAAGCTGCTCGTCATGATGACTCCTAAATCGCGTGCCTGGGTAGTGCATTGTAAGGGGAAGGGCCCAAAGGAAGTCTGAACTGCAAGTACGTCTCTACTAGTGGTCAGAATTTGGCACTTGCTTGCATTCAAGGGCAAGTCCCATTGCTTCGACCAGTTTGCCACACTGATGATATCCTTGGCCAGTGTTGCACGGTTGCCCCTGCTGACTAGCTTCAAGTCATCTGCAAAGATGTAACAGGGGTCTTCAATAAGAGGAGCCAAGTCGTTTATAAACATAAGAAACAAAAGTGGACCTAGCACCGATCCTTGGGGTACTCCACTGTAGGCCACGCCCACACTAGAATTCACATCACCGATTCTAACTCGAAACGTTCTCCCACATAAGAATTCTGACACCCAAGACAGAAGTCTAGGATGTACTCCGAACCATGCTAATTTTTCAAGTAGGAAACGGTGATTTACTGAGTCGAAAGCCTTGCTAAAGTCAAGATAGCAGACCTCTACCGGAATCCCGTAGTCAAGACATCGAGTAATCTCATCGAGGAAGCACAGTAGATTAGTGAGGCACGACTTCTTTTTAATGAAACCATGCTGCTCTGCTCTAAGTAGACTGTGTTCCGCCAAATGCTCACAAATCCGGTTTCTTATAAGCTTCTCTAAACACTTGAGCAGAACACAGGTTAGACTGATGGGTCTGTAGTTAAGGGGCTCCGATTTGGAGCCACCCTTGTGAATTGCAACTATGGCTGCTTCCTTCCAGTCTCGTGGCAACTTGCATTCCTGGAGCGACAAGTTGAACAGCTCCAGAACAGGGTGTTGAAGGATGTCAGCTAGTGGCTTGACTATTGCCGGATGTACATCGTCAGGACCGGCTGATTTGAAGGGATTCAAGTTAGTCATCACAGTAAAGACCTCTTGCGCAGTCAGCACGATGTCCTGCATTATATAACTGCTGACACAGTGTGGCTGTGATGGTGCAGCACATCCATTGTCCCTCCTATGCAGATTCTGAAAGACTCTTAGCAGCATTTCAGCTTTATCTCTGGCTTCCACAGCCTGGCTGCCATCTTCCATATTTAGACACCCAACGTCCTCTCTTAGGGAGGCTTTAGACTGAACATAGCCGTAGTAACACTTTGGATTTGTTTTCGCATACCGAGCCAGCCGAAGCTCATAAGAGTATTTAGCCTGCCGTTGCATCTTGATAGCCGTATTCCGGCTTTTTGTGTACTGTAGCCATCGTCGAAAGCCCCTGGCCTCAGTGCGTCCGCATTAGCGGCGCACTTCGCTTCTGTATTCGCAACTAACCAAACCTGCGCGCCGAGCTCTGCCGTCGCCGCACCGACTGAGCTAACCGACTTGATCTGCGACGTCGCGGAGGTACATGGGCTAGTCAGCTGCCTAGACAGCACGAAGCCAGCTGGACCGGATGGTCTCCATCCGCTGATCCTCAAGTCCTTGTCAGCTGTGATCTCACCTGCTGTAACCGACCTGTTCAACCGATCCCTGTCCGTAGGCTGCGTGCCTTGTGACTGGAAATGCGCCGTTGTCAAACCGATTCCAAAAGGCGGTGACACACGCAAAGTGGAGAATTACCGCCCTATTTGTTTGACCGCAGTATTGTCGAAAGTTCTGGAGAAGATTGTGAAGAAGAGACTGCTCCAGCTATTGGAGACCAACTCTCTCCTGACGCCTGCACAGCATGGTTTCGTGAGAGGCCGCTCGTGCATCACTAACCTGCTGCTAACATGGCATGAATGGTTGCAAGCAGTAAACCAACGTAAGTCAGTCGACGTGGTATACGTCGATTTCAGTAAGGCCTTCGACAGAGTGAATCACGAGATCCTCCTTCAGAAACTGAGGGAGTGCGGAGTCGGAGGCTCGCTGCACCAATGGATCCGTGACTTCTTAGTTGGACGGAAGTGGAGGGTGCAAGTCGACAGCCACCTGACCGACTGGTACCCGTCGACGAGCGGCGTTCCTCAGGGGACGGTGCTTGGCCCCATTCTCTTCCTGATTCACATCAACGACGTGCCCAATCTCCTTCGGTCGCCGTGTGCCTTGTTCGCGGATGACCTGAAGCTATGGAGGGTGATCCATACGTCGGACGACTTTGACATACTTCAGCAGGACCTCGACCGCCTCTCCATGTGGTCCGCCGAAGTAAGTTTGCCTATCAATTCGGCAAAATCGCTACTTCTGTGCCTCGGTAAAGGTGGAGCGGGCCGATCGTACACTCTCGACGGCCAAGTTCTACACCCGACGCATTGCGTCAGAGACCTTGGCGTTATACAACGTTACGACATGAAGTCACTGGACAACACGGACAATATGTATCGCACAGCATTGCGTTCGCTGTGGGCGCTGAAACGTAGCTTCTGCACCTGGTCGAAAGAGATTGCCACTCGTCTCTTCACATCCATTGTACGACCGGTGCTAGAATACGGCTCACCCGCCTACTGTCCGTTGACGAAAGGCGAGATACACAAGCTCGAAAGAGTACAACACATAGCCACACGGCTCATTCCCGGTCTTCAGGGTGTGCCGTATGAAGAAAGATGCAGACAATTGGGTCTGTATACTCTAGCCTACCGCCGCGTGCGAGTGGACCTCATCATGACCCATCGGGTATTGCATCTGGGTGCTTATCCGATGCTGAGGCCACTGCTCCATGTCCGTGCGTCAAGCAGCACACGAGGTCACCAGTACAAACTGGTAGTCCCTGACCTCAAGTGGGTAGCTCATCCCTTGTGTCTTGAGCGGCGAGTGGTGAACATGTGGAACCGTTTGCCCTCGCGGATAGTAGAAGCGAACTCGGTGTCGGAATTCAAACGATTCCTGGACGCGCACTTTGTGGATGCCAGATTCGACGAAGCCTTCACAGGAAACTGACGAAGGAATCGTTCAATGATTATAACCCATGGAGCCCGTTAATCCACCAACTGCAGCTTCCGAAACGATGCCCATCCGTAATAGGCGGCGGAGCTGGTGAAGGACTCCATGTGGTTCATCCAAGAATATATGGTAAGTACATGGAGATTTTTTCTATGCTTGTAAATATTTTACTTTTTTCACCTGGGCTAGCTCACTACTACAGGTAACACTGTGTCAGTGGGACATGTCCTACATTGAGATATAGCTACATAGATGTTCAACATCTTTCTCGCTATCATGACAGTATCAGTATCTCATTTCGTCTCTTTAGAGCTCTATCAATTCTCCTCCTCCACCATCGAGGCCTGCTGAAATGTCTCGCAGAACGAAGAGGAGCAAACTCATTCAATAGTTGTACTAAACCAGTTTTAAGCACAGACCACCTTTGTTCCAAACATGCCTGTTCATGGTCAGGGATCCAATTGACCTGGAGGGCTCTATCCCTCAATTTCATATGGTCGATGCGGCTGAAATTTCTCACGAGGCGAGGATGTCGTGCAGGCTTCAAGGTATTTAGGCAGAAAGTGAGGACACAGTGATCACTCCTACCTAAAGGTGCTTCCACTTGTAGCTCTGCGAAACGACCGTGTTTGGTGATGGCAACATCCAACGTGGAGGGGGCACTCCCGATTCGGCTCCTGGTCGGTATATTGATGTATTGTTCAAGTGCATTCTCATGCATCCAGTCAACCAGTTCCTGTTCCAATGTATCCGCTCTGTTTGCGGTGCCTTGCCAATCCGCATGAGGGAGGTTTAGATCACCAACTATTAGGAAATTAGGCGCAGCAACCACTGCGCGCCTCAATAGTGCACCGAGCTCTTTGTCCTCCTCTCGTGTGGACGATGGACTGCGGTAGACACATATAAAGATCTCCAACCTGCCCATCATCCTTAAGTAACAAGACACCACCTGAACGTTCGTATTACTCATCATAAACGGAGCCTCCCAATGACTATACTGGCGCTTTATAAGCAATAGTGCTCCCCCGCCAGTGTGGTGATCAGGCCTATCTACTCGGTAACTCACGAAATCTACCAGCAGGTCGCTAACCATGTCGCTCGGAGAAAGCCATGTCTCTGTCAAGGCAACAACATCAGCACATCCGCAGCGCCTCACCATCTCTCCCCATTTGTTCCTCACACTGCAGCAATTGGTATACCATACAATTAGTCCTGCTTGACGCGGTTGTTTCCCCTCGGGCGCAGCACCCGAGGGGACAACCCGTTTTTTGACACCGCGTCATTATCGCTCGCCGCCTGCAATGCTGGGTCAAGATTAGGCTCATGTAGATCAACACGAGCAGAAACCTTGTCAGGTTCCGTCCGACTTGAGTTGTTTCGTATACGACCAACTTGCTTCTTTCTCTTTAACTTATAAGGTCTAGCAACGCTGCCTTCCGAATTTCCTGCAAGGTCAGCCTTGGGAGGTTCACAGCGCTGGTTTCCCAAACCAATCAGCGAGATGCACGTAGTGTCCTTGAGTTCCGAAGCAGCTGACATTATGCGAGCGGCATCAAATAGTCCTGGATGCGCCACCTGTAAGTTCATGTCCGCAACCCCGCAACTTTCCCCGGGTAACAAGTTGGAAGTCGTACTTCCGTTCAGTGAAACTTTGGTCGTTGTCACATGTAACTCGCGACTTATTCCCTTTGCAACCTGCATTGTTTGAGGACTCGAGCAGACAACTGCCGCTGTGGTAGGAGTGCAGTCCCACCCAGTTCCTTTTGGTGTGATCGTGGCATGTTGCTGACTGACTCTGACCCCAGCGGCCGGAGATGCAGGGTATACAATCAATCGGCTGTAAGTACCTCCGGGTGAACTAACTTGTGAGGAAGCACCTTTCGCGGTACCTGCATCTGATACTGAATTTGTGGTGTGGTAGTTCGAAGGAACGACCTCCGCTGCAGTGGGACAATCATCCCTGGTAGGCACTGATGCAATGCGGGGACCACGTAAAGGAGCACCCTTAACCAAGGTCGCAGACACGCCAGCCGAGCGGTTATTAGTATCTTCCGACTGACATACCCGCGGGACCTTGGCATGTGAGCTAAGTGTGTCCGGGGCCACCTGATACCGGCCATTAGTCTGACTCTCGATTAAGCCGGCTCGGTTAAGCATTTGGTCACGATAAACAGGGTTCCTAAATTCAACCAGAATCGGCCTAGCAAATCCTTGCTGACGCAGTGGACCAGTCTCTCTCCAGCTACCTACACGATGCACCCTTTTGATACCGACGTTTAAAGGTATCCCGGCTATGCGGAGGATGTCGTGTATTCGTCTCCTGTCCAGGTCTCGTCGAGCCTTTGCCTCGTGTATCACCGGCTCCTCCCGATTGTAGATAAGAACATTTCTTTGCCTGCCCATGGCAATCTCCGCACTCTGAGCGTAGCTATTTAAAGAATCGCGCAACTCGTCAATCTTCACTCGCAGTGCAGTGAGTACTTCGCCTGCCGCTGTAGCTTAATAGCCATGTTTCGACACCTTTTGTACTGCAGCCAGCGTCGAAAGCCCCGGGTTTCTTGATATTTTCTCCATTCAGCATTGCGCCTCTTTATCGCTCTATCAATTTTTCTTCTCCACCATCGGGGTTTCCCAAGATGTCTCCTAGGGCGAAGAGGAGCAAATTCATAGGAAACAAATTGGCGTTCCGTGACTGCGAATATCCGCGAGGATAATCGGTCAGATATAATCTTGCCAATGTTATATCAACAGCCGGCAGTGTTCCAGGACGTGGTGGGTCTTCGTCTGGCAAGCGTTTTCCCTACAAAACGCCACAAATGTCTGTTTAACAACATTGCGACGTGGCGGATGTGACTCGCCACTCAATAAAGTCACCGCCCCTAACACATTAGCAAGTTGACCGACACCACATGTACAAGTTCTGTGTAAATATCGGCTCTCGCACGAACACGCCTACATATCTGATTAGTGACGTACCACTATTCTTAAGTATTTTTCACCCGTTTCCTCATACTTCACTCATTGACGTACATTGCTTACGGGACCTCATGGGACTAGTTCCTCATCAACATACCATATAAGTGATCTGATTACTATCTTTACCTCTCGCATTCTGTGTACATAGACTACATACAACATTTGGGCTCTATGGCCCTACACTACTGTCTCCAACTGCACTACTCCCACTGTTGGTGCTGCTTATTCCGCTATCATGTACAATAATGCAATATGCTGATCATGCCGAAAAGGCGTGTCTCGCTTTGTCGAGAATAAAATATTTATTTATTTATTTATTTATTTATCAGTTCTAAGCAACGCGTATCCAGGTAAATATACCTCACCGTCCGTGATATCCGGAGACAACCACGTCTCAGTGAAAGCAAGTATGTCGGGACGAGATTTGTCTACAAGTAGACCTAACTCGTGCACCTTGCTCCTTAGGCTACGCACGTTGCTAAGTACTACCTCAAGGAAGTCGGCACGACCATCCCTGGGTCGTGCGTTATCAGGATGGGTTCTGATAGGGCGGAAAGTAACTTCCGGCTGACCACCTGAAAACCCACCAGACGGAGGCCTTGCTCACCCACAATGGCAAAATGAGTAATTGCAACAAATTACTGGTGTTTCAATGGTGTCCTGAATGTTGAAATATCTTGGTCCACTAATAAACGTAAACGTATTTCCAGTATACAATGAATTAAAGTCTGCTGAACTTATTTGGAAAATGTATAAGTTAGACTTACCTCGCACGATGTGTTGTAATTGCTCGTTGGTGAAGAATTTTTATGAAATCTCATTTGCTGCAACAGGAAAATCAGGGAATCAGCAATGTACAATAAATGAAAGCAGGCACAAATATTAAACGTGAATGGTAGGGTAGTTGAATGTAAACCGGCAAGGAGATCGTGAAAGCATTATATTGTGAAGTATGCAAATGAAATGGATGAAGTTGTGAATTCCGTATAAGAACTAAAGATGCCGAAATAATGATCAGCAAAAATTACGTGCTAAAAAAGTGAAAAGGGTAATATTAACTGATAGGAACTGTACAGATGTGTACGTTGTTATAGTGTTTGCAAAATATTGACGTGGAAGTTACTGGCAACTTATAATATGCGAGCCATTCATCCGGGTTATTGAGCAAAGGTGGTGCAAGCGGAATGATGTGTACAAATAGCACGATATATAATGTATAAGCAGTAGCATTGTGTGAAGTAACGTTAAGTTGCAGTGAAAAATGAAATACAATGTATGCCCGGTGGTATGGATATATGTAGGTCGTCCGAATGGTAGGGATAATGTATCATTTAGTTATATCATACCTAGTGTGATAATAGAAATGAGGAAGTGTGGTGCAATATACTATGAACCAAAGTAAATGTCCCCAGACAAATTTGAAAAATGTATATATATATATTGATATAACAATGCATCATAACACATGTACATATATTTAAACCTGTTTTATTTATGGAGTGCAAATAAATGTTTCCAATTATAACTTACATGGGGAACTGTCATAACGCGTTCCGCGATCGGTAACTGGGTGTTTCCTATGTGTGGGGGCCTAGTTCGTCCGTGGAACGTCAACGCTGGTAATCAGCATGGAGTACAAGAACAGGCTATGGTCATGATTGTTGCTACCTGCACTTGTAAACTGCGATGTAGGCATGCGTACTGAGTTCCGGTGAGCAACAAGCACTGAAAGTTTCTAAAAGTTGATGAGCAAGTGAGCATGTATTGTATGTAAGCGTAAATGTGCTCACGTTGACACACTTGAGAAATACGGAATAATGAAATGGGTGAAAATTTGTAGGATAATGTACGCGCAATGTTAAATTGAGCGAGTTGTGTATATAGCATTGGCAGGCCTATTAGCACACGCAAGGACACGGTGTGTTGAAGTTTTATGGGTCGAAAAATAAGCGCTTGCAACACCACTGGTAAGTTATGGAAGATAACAGGCAGGCGTATTTCGATTTCCCGTTCCTGAATGCAGTGGCATAGGAAGCGTTGCGCATGACGAAAAAGGTGCACAGCAAAGGGAGACGTACGCGTTACTGGGGCGGTAGTTTGGTAATGAGAACAGGCAATATAACCAAACGGCACTACTGTAGTCTAAGTTGGGAGTGTTCGAATTCTCATAGCTTTCAACGGGTCAACGCTGAAAGATGAATGTCGTTTTTCGTTCACGTCCTAGAATGGTTATGCTTCAGAACCAGAGGTGTAGCAGAGGCGTAGAGAAGCTGGTGTAGGATTACGGACCCATCCACTGAATTGGGGGCGAAGTAATGCGGGCCATGCGTAGAAAGTGTATGTACTTGCCACAGATGTGGCGTGCTTGTCGGCACTGGAGGGTACTGTCTTTGTTACCACGCGCGCATGACTATTGCACGGAGAAGTATTATAGATGGCATAAGAGAGGACGCATGCTCGCAAAATAAGTGGTAGTCATTTAGGCGTCACAGACTTAAGCCTATGTATGTGCAACGAAGAAACATTTATAACACGAGTACCTGTACCACCCACTATCAACGGTGGTTACTTAGACCATGTATGTTCCAAGCCACTGGCATCAGTATTACCGCCAGGTAAGGTTCAAATATTGGGTGCACATGCCTTGAATATGTAATCGTGGTTATCCTCTGCTCGTCCAGTATCATCTGTTTCATTAAGGGTACTAGTGTAGGGTATATGGTCGGCTGCATAGACGTTGTGGGTCGGCGTTTATTGAGCCCAGCCTGACGGCACACGGGTGTCAGCATTACGGTCGGTAATGAAGCGTATGTAGAACGTCACACGGTTCAATGAACCTGGTTTACTCTTTCCATGTAAGTGCTTTGGCAGGTGCACCAACACTGATACGATGGAAGCAGCAGCAGTTGTCAACACATGCGTTGCTGAGCGGCGTATGTAAGTCCTACATCGGTGTTATAAGAATGGCTACTGTAAAAGTATGCACCATAGATATTGCACACCTCCGCCATGAATAGCGACTAAAAGAATATACATGAGATATCGGACGTTATCATCCCTAAGATGGAAGCCACTGACTTGGGCTAGGTGGTGGTTCAAGAAGCATGGACGGAATGTCCGTTGTAAATGATATGGATGCAAGGTATACGCGTGTGACAAGGAAGTTGATGTTGTGGATCATGGAATGCGAACTGTTCACATCCCTTCGCCTGCCTAATCTCTGAAAAATGGCATGAAATGCAACGCGGAGGTCTTTACCGATTCCAAATATTCACGACATTATGGGGAGCGGTTTCTACGCATTTGACCCACAAGGCACAAGCACTGGGGAACGGTGAATGGTTAATGGTGTGACGAACTAACATGGGAAAGAATTACGTGTGTGCTTCACAGAACGTAAACTTACGTAATCAAGTTGCACGGATGTTTCCCCAAAGTGGGCTGTTAGGCTGCGTATGTGGCAACACAAATGTTCACTAGCTGAATATCTAAAAAACAGCAGTTGATGGGAATGTTTACAAGCACATGATCGGGTGCCAACAGTACTGAAACCGCTTAGTACATGTCGGCCAGGAAGATCAAGGTGATATAAATAAACAAATAAATAAATAAAATTTTATTATCGGCCATGCGAGGCACATCTTTACAGGCATGATCATATTTAGCGTACATAGTGTGATCAAATAGTACAAAAGGACATGTTTGGCATAACAGTGTATGTAAGTATATGGGTGTATATACGTATGTAATTATGTAGAAATGTAGCTTGTGTTCTTGAATGCGCCGCAGAATTGTTAACTGTTAGTTATCGTCAGGGATGTGAGAATAAGCGATTGATTTTCGTGGGTTGGATAACATTTTCCGAATATCCACGGGCAAGTGACTTTAGTCTGTGGCGAGTCACATCCGCCACGTCACAGTGTTGAAAAGCAGACATTTGTGGCTTTTTATAGGGAGAACGCTTGCCGGACGAAAACCTACCACGTCCTGGAACACTGCCTCCGAACTATTTGCTGGAACGTGTTAAACCCGAACCACCCAGCTGGCACCACGAGGTTGTTCGGCTAGCCAGCCAAGGAAGGTGCAATGTAATAGGGCGGTAGAGAATCTTGGTGACGATAACGGACCCACCCACTGAACCAACCGCCAAGTAATGCATTGCATGCAAGCCGATGCGTAGGCACTAGGGGCTTGTAATGAGGCACCATACGGGGATGGGACATAGGGTGGCTCCAAAAAGGGCTGTGGGTAGTTCAGGAAGGTATGGAAAAGCGGACGTGGTCATCATTGCGGACTCACCGGGAGCACGAGGACGTGCCTGGGGGTAGTTGTGAAACTTCAATACCATTGGTGTTGCAAGCGGGTTCGGATATTAAGCAGGGAAGCACGGGCAAGCATCATGGGACGGAGAAGGTTATCATTGCAGTAGGGAATCTTACGTGAAAGTGTTAAAGGCACAACGATTGCGCAGACGGTTATTGACATGCCGGTGAGATGTTGTGGGAGGTACTCATTTCGTCAATCGTGAACGCAGTGCCCTGGAAGCTAGGGTGCGGTGGGGACGCATGTTACTGATCAGTTTATGGTAATAAGGTAATGACGTACTGACACCGCGTTCAAAGTGGAGTCATGTGGACATTCACATGGGCGGCGGACTGGCGACTAGTAGGCGGTTGGGAGGCATGGTGCAGAAACGTGTGTGTTTATCACATTACCACGTACTGACTCGGTTTCCAAAGTGGACGCATGTGGACATGCATGTATGCGGTGGACTGGCAGGTAAGACGGCAGGTAAGAGGCATTGTCCTGAAAAAAGAATCGCTGTCATAAATGAGGACGTACTGACTGCGTGTTCAAACTGGAAGCATGTGGACATCCACACGGGTGGCGGACTGGCGGCTAGTAGGGGGCTCGGAGGCATAGTTCTGAAAACTAATGTTAATCACCTAGGTCCTTTGTTGTCGTTGAATTATAATTTGTCAGGATGTTCACTTGTACTAACTTCGTGTAACAGACCGGTTGATACCGTGCGTTTTTGAACTTTCGTCGCCGTGTGTGGTTTGTTGAACTGATTGCTGAGTTCGAGTGCTTGACTTGCATATCGCCAGTTTTTTGCTTCGCGCTCGTTTCAGTTGCAACTCGCGACTGCCCTGTGTGCTGTGCTTGCTCCCTTCCCCTAGCTAGAGCGTCCACGGTGTCATTCTTTTATAGCTAGATAACACGGAATCTTTTACTGTACCAATAAAAGTTTCCCTACAACTCGATCTGTCTTCTCGAATAGCTCTCTGGGTTCCCGGTACAGGCAACCCTCTAAATACACCCAGTTACTGATCTAGGAACGCGTTATGACATTTTCCCATGTAAGTCATCATTGAAACCATCCATATGCAGTCCATTAATAAAACAGGTTTAAGTATATGCACATGTGTTATCTTGCATTTATATACCAATGCATATTTATATTTATATATACATATATATAGATGCACATAGATATATTTTTCACTTTTGTCTGGGGACATTAACTTTGGTTCATAGTATATTGCACCATTCTTCCTCATTTCCACCATCATACCAGGTATAATATAAATAAATGAAAAAATATCGCTACCTAAAATGTTTTGGAAAACTGGTAGCTCGGGATGATAATTCAGTTGCTTATTTGTTCGCCGAGCTGTGTAATTGGTTTGCAAACGTTTCAACGTCATGCGAGACGGCATCATCAGTGCGTCGAGATGTGGGGTGTAATCTCGCTGATGCCGTCTCGCATGACGGTGAAACGTTTGCAAACCAATTACACAGCTCGGCGAACAAATGAGCAACTGAAATATCGCTACCATTCGGACGACATACATATATTCATGCCAACTGGCATATATTGTATTTCATTTTTCACTGCAACTTAACATTACTTCACATAATGCTACCGCTTAAACATTATATATCATGCTATTTGTACACATCATTCCGCTTGCACCACCTTTGCTCAATAACCCGGATGAATGGCCCGCACCTTATTAGTTGCCAGTAACTTCCCCGTCAATAAGTTGCAAGTACTTTAACACCGTACGCGACTGTGCATTTCCTATCAGTTAATATTACCTTTTTCACCTTCTTAGCACGTTATATATGCAGATCATTGTTTCGTCATCTTTAGTTTTCATACGGAATTCACAACTTCATCCATTTCATTGCATACTTCACAATATCATGCCTTTACGATCTCCTTCCCGGTTAACATTCAACAACCCTCCCAGTAACCTTCAATGGTGACTCTTACACTGATAGCAGTGTCATCTTTAGGAATGTCACGGAGTCCACCGCAGCTCTTCCAAAGGAGCGAATGCTTGCTGACCTGCAATGGTTTAAGCTTTGCATTTCTAAACTGCTACCGCCCGGGTTTCCTGGCGTAACTGTACGGAAACTCATTAGGCTTGGGTCTGTGCCGGTCGATGCTTCGGGCGAAGAAACCCCGTTTACTGAGAGTCGTTCTTTCAACACCGGACGAGCGTAATACGCTTCCGCGTTTCGCTTTTAAACTCAAGGGTTCTGGGGTCAGTATTCAATCTGACCTCCCATTGACTGATAGGTTGAAATTGAACGCCGCCATAAAGGACCTCAAAGCCCGTCGCGAGGTGGGTGAAACTGGTCTTCGATTGGTGGGTTTTCGGTTGATGAGCCCCTGAGGTCTACTTCCGCCCTTTCAGAGTCCGTTCTGGTGGCACCCGATCCCCGGCTCACGATCCAAATTTGCTTAAAGTAGTCCTCAGCAACGTGCGTAGTCTGAGGAACAAGATGTGCGAGATTGGCACTCTTTTAGAAAGTTCCCGGCTAGACGTACTTGCTTTCACTGAGACGTGGCTGTTCTCCGCTATCCTGGACAGTGAAATGTGTTTGTCTGGCTATACCCTTCTGCGAGCTGATCACGCCTCATGCTGTCGCGGAGGTGGAGTTGCTTTGTACGTCAAATCCACCTTGACTATTTCACGAACATATTCTTTCAGTTCCCTTGATATAACTGCCGAGGCGCTTGCGCTGCATGTTTGCGCTTCTTTCACGCAATTCAAAATTGTGTTAGTATACAGAATCCCCGAAAGTGCGTTAAGCGGGCTCATTCATTTCATTCGTACTCATACGACAAATAGATGTCTGGTTATGGGTGATTTTAATGTTCCTGAGGTTGATTGGCGCACTTTGTGCACTGCGGCGTCTGGACGTTTTTCTAATGATCTTCTTGACCTATCCTTACAAGCATCCCTTCATCAGTTTGTACAAAACCCAACTAGGTTCATGGAGGGCCAAATGTCTTCCATTTTGGACCTCATCTTTGCGAAATCGCTGGACTTTGTACGAGATGTAGTGTATGATGCTCGCTTGGGCTCTAGTGATCACGTCTGCCTCTTATTCAAATGCACTTAAAGTCGGGGATGTGAAGAGTGTATGGTCAAAAGGCCAAATATCTGGCGCGCTGAGTTTCAAGCCATCAGGTACAAGGCTGCAAATTAACCCTGTATCGTGTCAGAGGATGACACCGTCCAGGTTGCTTGGGACAAGTTCAAATCCTTTCTTTGCGAGATTTCCCTCCCCCACATTCCAATCTCAGCGAGGAATAAAGTGGGGGCAAAGCCCTTTGGTTTGACCCTGAGGCGCAAAGGATGTTCAGTAGGCGATCCAGGTGTTGGAGGACTTACGTATCAGCTCCCTCAGAAAGTACCCATCATTGCTACCGAAGCGTGCGAAATGCATGTAAACAACATCTGCGGGCCACGCGCTTGAGAAATGAACTAGCGTTAGCTCGATCCGCATCAACAAACCCGAAACGGTTCTCTGGCTATGTCAAACGGAGATGCAATGCAAATTCGCCTATCCCTGTGCTCTTTGGACCTGACGGCACTGAAGTATCAACCGATCAGCCCAAGGCCTGCTTACTTGCAGAACAGTAGGTTAGGTCGTTTGTTCATGAAGCTCTATTGCCTACTATCCAATTGCAAGCAAAGGTACCCTTTGACTCCTTTCTGATGGACCTTTCCATCTTGGAAGCTCAGGTACTCAAGCTCTTGCGTGACCTAAATCCCACAAAAGCTGCCGGGATAGATGCCCTCCAACCAAACTTTTGTACGAACTGGCTGAGTTGCAGTGTAAATCGATTAAATGTCTCTTTGCGAAGTCCCTTCGTAGCTGCTCCCTACCTGCTGACTGGAGAGATGCTATCGTGTGCCCTATTTTCAAAATGGGTGATAAGCACTTACCTGAAAATTATAGACCGGTTAGCCTAACAAGCTTACTGGTGAAAGTATTAGAGAAGCTTGTAAGAGATGCTCTGGAAAAGCACTTAGCTAAGTTCAGTTTGCTCAACCCGTCTCAATATGATTTCCAAGGAGGCCACTCCTGTTTGACCAACATGTTGGTAGCCCGAGAGTGCTGGGCTGAGACTGTGGATCAAGGACAGGCAGTGGATGTGTTGTTCATCAACTTTTCTAAAGCCCTTGACACTATACCGCAGTGCCGTCTCTTGTTTAAACTAGAAACCTAAGGCATTTCAGGCCAAATATTAAAGCGTATTTTGGCTTTCCTGGAAGGAAGGCAGATGAGCGTCCGAGTAGGTTCAGGACTGTCTTTCAGACAAGCCGTCCTGAGTGGTGTTCCTCAGGGGTCGGTTCTCAGACCTCTGCTGTTTGCATTGTATGTCAATGACCTCCTTGAGAAGCTTAAGGTACAATCCCTTTTGTTTGCGGATGACTTAAATTTTGGAATAGAGTGAGCGGTTCTGTTGGGCCGACGGCTTTACAGCCAGCTCTGCACAAGCTTTGGTAGTGGTCAGAATTGTGGCAGCTGCCAATAAATCTTGCAAAGTGTTTGGTCCTGCGCATAGGATGAACCACTTCCATAACTTCTTACGTACTTGGCGGAAATGTATTGCGTCAAGTGCCTAAACAAACCGACTTGGGTATCTCGCTATCCTCTGACTTCAAATCCAGCGAGAACTAGATAAATGCTACACACAAGGGTTTCCGAATGCTGTGGATGATCCGCAGGTCATTCAGCATTATAACAAATGAAATGTAGGTTACGTTGTTCTCAGCCTTTGTCAAGCCATACTTGGAGTACTGCGTGCAGGCCTGTCCTCCATGCTTGGTACGCGACAAGACGACGCTCAAACGAGTTCTGAGGATTGGTACAAAAATGGTACAAGGCTTGAGGCATCTCTTATATCCTGGTAGGCTGCTCAACTTGCAATGTTTTCGCTGCACTATAGGCGCCTTCGGGGAGACCTGATTCTTACGTACCGTATATTGACAAACAAGATTGGGCCTGATCTAACTAGACGGTTCCATCCGGCTCAGATACTGTCTCTTCGTGGTTACCATCTGAAGTTGCATAAGCCTAGATCTGAGCGCGTTAGAGCTGACTTTCTGTTGTCACGCAGGGACATCGACTCATGGAACGCACTACCCAGTGAAGTAATAGTAGCACCAACGGTGAAGGAATTTGAACATCGACTCGACGCCCTTGGGTTACAGTTTCAGACCTTTCCGTTTAGTTCTTAACTTCTACATCTATTTCCTTGGCTTCTCCCATCTATTACTATTTTTGTCTTAACCACACATTCACTCCTGTACTACAATTACCATTATTTTGTTTTTGTTGGTTCCCTTCCCTTAACCTTTATTCTATTCACGTGGCCGGTACAGTGGGGACTGCTAGTCCAGGCCGCTTGGGCATTGATTGGTTGATCTTGATGTGATTCGTGTGTATTGATTTTGCTCCTCTCGGCTCCAAATCGTTCCCGCGAACTCCATCCTGGTTCAACGACGCATTGAAGAAGGAACACACATGGGAATTCTCCTACCGTTCCTGTCCAAATTGAACTTGAACTTTCCTGCTTCCATTTATTGTACGTTGCTGATTACCCGATTTCCCTGTTGCAGCAAATGAGATTTCATAAGAATTCTTCACCAACGAACAAGTACAACACACTATGCGAGGTAAGCCTAACTTATACATTCTACACAATATTTCAGCTTATTTTAATTCATTGCATAGTTGAAATACATTTAATTTTAATAGACGACTAAGATATTTTAACGTTCAAAACACCCTTGAAGCACCAATACTTAGCTGCACTTGCTCATTTCGGAATTGTAGTGCACATGTTACCATGGATACGGTAAACTAATTCACTACAAAGTTAGATTACTTTACCTCCCTATAGATATACTAAGTGCATAGCTTTGCATCATTGAAACCTTAATAATTATTTCTTAACGCAAGATATTTCCTTCTTGGAGCATGCTGTTCCATTTCACCTCGGCCCGTAACAAAAATTCCGCCCTTGGTTAGAACCCAACTCTCACATGAAGTAAACCACTTTACCACAAGCCTAGCCTGATAATGATTGCAGCTAGATAGAACCCTCCGCAAACAAATATGGAGAGAAGGAAACCGTTACAAACAAGTGAAATAACACACCACAGTTAACCCGTTTACTTCCTGCAGCGACTATCACGTGATAAACTAAGCCCGCTGACGAACGAAGCACACGGACTAATACCAGTTGTGGGGCATTAAAACAGTAACCGGATCCGGATTTTAATAAATACATGGCCATTATGTGTTATTACCCATTTACATCCGAGAATTGTGTCAAATAACATATTACAAAGCAATGAAAAATATAAGAAATATTTACCATATACGTAAATTTGACTGATAAAATAAGTAACATACCTACATTATCGACATATATAAAAGCAATCGATATATATCAGCATTATATATATACATGTATTTTATATATCATAGCAAAAATGTATAATATTACTAAAACCAAGTACATCGAAATCTACTAGATAGAAATAGCGTTCAGCCATTGCATGGATGAATTAGATCGCTAGGACTTGCTATTTCCCTTAAAAATATATAACAGAACTTTCCCTATTATCACGTGTTGCGTATCCATGCACTTTAAAACTCCCCCCAAATTAATTATCCCGTACATTACAAATTACGAAAGAAATCATTTGTTGATAAGCCGTGAAATATACCTTTGTAGGGTTGCAAACTACATTTACTTCCACCCATGCGGTAAACAAATACGTGAAAGTTGGCGCTTCAATCAGCACTTCCCTAGCTGTAGCCGTGTGAAACTTTTAAAACAGTTATATATCACGCCACACACGGCATTATATGTTATCCATTTATTCAGCTGCTTTTTCCATAACACTCCCGAAGCGTTTCAGGTAAAAGACTATCTTTTATTTAATACGTACATTTTTTGTGCCGTAATCGTTTACATCACCATATATCACTTGCTTTCAAACCCTTCAGGAAGATTTAATTCCTTTAAAACATAGCCCAAGTACTACTGCTACCATTTATCAGAGTCACCTCTCGCTATATCGTCCCTTTCAGAATACATTACCATTTATTCACGCAGCGACGGTTGCTGTCATGGCAACCACGATTTCCTAGCTCCTGACTACCTCCTTCGACCTTCGGTCGTCCATTTCAGCAAATACTTGCTTTAACGTTTACCATCACATTACGGCATTATTGCTCATCCATCCGTAATTCTCTTTCAATGTTCACACACGGACGTTTGTTCATGCCGCTCCTCTTATTTCCAAGTGTCGGATGTACCTCCAGGACTGTTATTTATTACTCCTTGCGTCGACCGTTGTGCAGCACGCTACCTGACAGAGCCTCGTTCGCAGTCGAGTCGCGCGCCAAAGTTGGAGATCGTTTTCGTGTTTCCAACAAACGGGAACAACGTTCCAACAGGCAAACCAAATAGTTCCCTCATACATAAGAAAGCTATAATTTGAAGATTTTAGATTAGTTTGCACAGCCATACGGGGGAATCTCCAAATCGCCACACAGTCTCCACCTAGAAGGGATACCGTGGGTGATCCTTCGATCTACGTGAGGACTGTCCGTCGCGGGACAGCCTGCTGCGAGACCAGGTAGTGAAACCTGATGCAGCTGCTGGGGGAGAACCAGGCGATCGGATACTATCGGGCTCCCACCCGTGTCCTCCCTA
This sequence comes from Dicrocoelium dendriticum, assembly GCA_944474145.2. Lineage (NCBI taxonomy): Eukaryota > Metazoa > Platyhelminthes > Trematoda > Plagiorchiida > Dicrocoeliidae > Dicrocoelium > Dicrocoelium dendriticum. The sequence continues at coordinate 65,359,602 of OX104059.1, read as the reverse complement.
ACGGTGCCAAAAACACAAAATGGGGAAGTTCGTAAACGTTAAAAGTTCTCGAGTTCGTGAAGGTCAAATGTTCTCTTCAGACTTGGCATCTCCACTGGTTCTTACATGGAAGATAAACGGAAACAAGGGTAGTGACGGTGAAGGCGAGGGCAAAAATAGGAGTGACAATAACCGGATGAGGTAGGCGTCAAGCGAAACGTAACTCCTTTCATGTGTTTTCAAAACGTTTTCTTCTTTTTTAGGGTTTTCAAAACGTTTTGCGTTTTTTGAGTTTTCAAAAGCTCTTGCCGATTTTTTGGGGTTTTCTTACATAGTTGGCCAAAAAGAAAAAGGAAAACAATAAGGAAAGTGAAACACCAATCCCTTAATCGCGCTGGCCAATGAACGCGTCTACCCGATCTAGTCGACTTTTGCGAATCAGAGGAAGGCGTCGTCTTAGACATCCTATCGGATCGCAAAATTGGAGGAACTGCTGAAGAAGTGGCGGTTGGTTCGATGGGAAACGACGGAGCTGAAGTGGAATGCTTGGTTGAAACGTGATGCTTGTTTATAGGGAGGTTGGAAGCATGCGAGTCGAGCTCAGGTTCCATATGGGCAACCTTGAGACGGTCAATCGTAACAGCTTCTCGTTTACCGTGACGGTCGATGATAAAAACGCGGTCCTTACGCTGCAGGACCTTGACAGGACCTTCGTAAGGTCGCTACAGTGGTCTGCGGAGACCATCGAGGCGGAGAAAAACGAACGGACAATGCTGCAGGTCTTGTGAAATAAAAGATTTACGTTGTTATTCTCTAACGTCTCGAAGCTTGTACTGACGCATGCACGTGGCTAGCTGACGTGCATAATTTGCGTCGTAACGGGTAATTCTGGGACTAACGGAAAAGAAATCGCCAGGTAAACGCAGCGGCTGTCCATATACTAACTCGGCGCTAGACGTACGTAGATTGGCCTTTAAAGCTGATCGGATCCCAAGGAGGATCATAGGCAGCACCTCAATCCAACTCAGCGCATTGGCGGCGCTAATTGAGGCTTTCAACTGTCGGTGGAAACGTTCCACCATGCCGTTCGTTTGCGGATGGTAGGCGGTCGTGCGAATTCGTTGGCATCCAATGAGTTTAAGGAGATCGTTAAAGATCGTAGATTCGAATTGCGGACCGCGGTCTGCAGTCACTGTGGCTTAACAGCCGTGTGAAGCGACCCGGCGCTCGACGAAAGCGCGCGTTACAGTTTCCGCAGCCACGTCAGGGATGGGAACGGCTTCTGGCCAACGGGTGCAACGATCGATCATGGTCAAAATGTAGACTATTCCTTTGGACGGGACCAGAGGTCCCACTATGTCGAGATGGACGTGGGCAAATCGCGCTGAAACGGACGGAAAGCGACCAAGCGGAGCGGACACGTGCCGCTGAATCTTGGCTTGCTGGCAGGTGAGACAGCTGCGTGCCCAGCGCGTAAGATCGCCTTGCATCTCCGGCCAAACGTATCTCTCAGAGACAAGCTTAGCTGTAGCTTTAATGCCTGGGTGGACGATATTGTGGAGGGTGTCGAAAACGATATGGCGAAAAGTTTCTGGAACGACGGGTCGAGGTTGTCCGGTAGATGTGTCGCATAAAATGGTACCATCGGATGATGGCAAAGGGTGCGGGGTTATCTTCAAAGAAGAATCGCGGAGTTCCTAAAGCTTTGGTCGTTTGATTGCGCAGCGGCTATAGCAGAAAAATCGATTGCCTGCACGGCAGGAGCGATAGCAGATACTCTTGAAAGAGCATCAGCGACGACGTTTTGTTGACCAGAAATGTGTCGGATATCAGTCGAGAATTGGGCACTGAAATCTAGCTGACTAATGTCACGTGATGAGTGTCGAGCTGATTGATTTCGGAATGCGTAGGTAAGCGGCTTGTGATCGGTGAAGCTAATGAAGGTGTTGCCTTCAATGACGTGTCGGTAATGTCGAACGGTAGAGTAAACGGCCAGCAGATCGCAACTGAACGTGCTGTACTTGACTTCGGCAAGTTGTAGGCGACTAGAGTAGAATGCAAGAGGTTTCCATCCTCCATTTGTATGTTGCTGTAGGACGGCGCCAATGGCGGTGTCCGATGCGTTAACAGCAACACTGAGCGGAGCATTCGGATCGAAAGGATGAAGCATAACAGCTTTGGCTAAAGCTTCTTTGCTGGCCTTGAACGCTTCGTCAGCAACAGCCGTCAGTTCCACCTGGCCGTTTTTACGTCCACGAAGTAGGTCGGTTAGTGGACTTTGAAAATTTGCACCGTGTGCAAGAAAACATCGATAATAGTTGAGCATGTCGTTAAAGCGGCGAATAGCGGCTAACGTAGTCGGGACCGGAAAGTCTCTGATGGCTCGGACTCTATCGTCTAAATGCCATATACCATACTGAGCTATATGGTAGTCAAGGAATTCGACGGAAGGCTGCTGAAATACGCATTTGTCAGGGTTGACAGTGATGCTATTAGCGGCCAGCCTATCGAAAAGTATTATGAGATGTTTTACGTGCTGTTCTTTAGAAGCGGTGGCAACTAGGATACCGTCGATGTATGCATCGACGAAATTTAGACCTCTAGTGACTGAATCGATGAGTCGTTGAAAAGTCTGGGCTGCGTTGCGAAGACCCAACAGCATACGCAAAAATTCGAACAGCCCAAACTGCGTGATTACGGCAGTCTTTAGTATGTCTTCTTCAGCGACTGGAATCTGGTGATACGCGCGAACCAGATCGATTTTCGAGAACACACGGGTGCTTCGTAGGCTTGCCGTCATGTCCTGAATGTGAGGAATAGGATATCGATAGGGAACAGTAACGTTATTGAGCGCGCGGTAATCACCACATGGACGCCAGTCTCCTGACTTTTTGGGCAACATGTGGAGCGGCGATGCCCACGGGCTTTTAGAGGGGCGAACGATGCCTAATTCAAGCACGTGCTCGAATTCTGCGCGAGCAATTTTTAGCTTGTCAGGGTCATTCTCCTGGCTTTGGCGAAAACAGGCGGATCTTTGGTAACGATATAATGTTTCGCAGCATCAGTGACAGATGGAAGAGGTGCCTTCGCACGAAAGACTTGCGGAAATTTGGTATTAAGCATCCGACTGATAGGTGAGCTTGACTGGTTGGCGTATACAGGACTGATTTACTCTATGTCGGTCAAAGTACGAATAACTGCCAGATTGTAGCAACCCAAAAGATATTGCTTGTTTAATGTACACCATTATTACTCAGTCATAGAATATTAACTTTTGGTTTACTGCCGACTCTACTACCATTGTGAACTGCATCCGGCCCACCACTTTTCTCCACGGTGAGTTTCGGCGCTGACGTAGGCTCTCGTCGCTTCATTCGTTTTTCGTTCGATTGTA
>OX104059.1:65262652-65356129 GCA_944474145.2 Dicrocoelium dendriticum | reverse complement strand
TTGAGAGAAAGATAACAAAGAAAATAAATCGAGTGATGCATAAGGAAAGGGTGACATATATCTTAAAGTAATGAGCATCTGAAGTAAATTGTTTACAGAAGAATGCGAGATGAGTCCACGAGGTCACAAAGTACACTTTACGGAAATGCCACTACCACAAAAATGTTTTCGATAAAGACTAGAATTGGCTTAAATGACGTGTGCAAGTTTATAAAAAGGGAGCACAGGTAGACAATTATATGAGAAAGCAAAGCATTGGGACAAAATTCAGGCGGATTGGGATAAATTTAAGTCTTAGCTCATGAGGTGCCTATTCCCTACATCCCGCTTGCGAGGAGAAAGTAGACAGAAGCGCGGCTGCCGTGGATAGATACCACTGGCAAGTACCAGTTTCAGAAACCTTCCAAATGCTGGAGGACCTACCGTGCAGCTCCAAAACCTAGCACCTATGGTAGGTACCGCGAGGCTAGCAATAGGTGTAAACAACACTTAAGGAAAGCTCGGCTAGTGTAATAAAGGAATTGGCTGATGGAGCTTCGAAAAATCCAAGGGAGTTCTTCGCTTAGGTTATGAGACGCTGTGGTTCAAATTCGGTAATCCCAAATTTGTGTGTGTGCGGAGTTAGATAAGGCTCATGTAATTGGGGAGCATTATGCAGGGGCTTTTGAACATGAGCCCCCGTTGACTTGCGTGGAAGCTGTCCCCAGTGTACCTGAGGGTTTTTATTTAGCTGAGCTTACTGTGGTGGAAACGCTAGTCCTTCAAGTGCTGCAAGAACTGAACCCTTCCAAAGCAGCTGGACCTGATTCAATTCACCCGGAGCTTCTGCATGATTTGGCGGTGGAAGTAAGTGGACCGCTGACGATGGTGTTTCAGAAGTCACTTGACAGCTGTACATTATCTTTTGAATGGAAGGAGGCTGTCATCTGTCCTATCTTCAAACGTGGCGACAGGAGTGTGTGAGCCAATTATAGGCCAGTCCTTCTGACCAGCGACGTGGTCAAACTGCTTGGAAAGCTGGTGATGAGCGTTGGAAGGTCCGTTGAATAGCTTTAACCTACTCGGTAGTGCACAACAATGGTTCCGGAAGGCGTTTTCGTGTTTGACGAATTTGTTGGTTGCGCGTGAAGCTTGGTCCGAGGCAATGAACAATGACAATGTAGTGGATGTGCTTTTCGTGGACTTCTCGAAAGCACTTTATAATGTACCACACTTGAGGACATCACAAAAGCTGAGCTCCCACGGCGTATTTGGCGGCGACCTTCACTGGGCATCTACGCTGTTGGAGGGAAGAGACCAGTGTTTACGTGTGGGTCACAGCTTAATTTTTGGTCAAACGGTCCTTAGCAGTGTCCCACAGGGCTTGGACCGACGCTGTTCTCCATCTACGTAAACGATCTCACTGGAGAGCTTGGGGTATTATCCCTATTGTTTGCTGATTATCTTAAGCTATGGAATGTTGTAAATATTCCTGAGGGTCCTGTAGCCATTCACCATGCCCTGGATTGACTCTGGGACTGGTCTACTATGTGGCTACTGCCCACTCATCAGGCTGTGTTCCGTCCTTCATATGGGAGCAAATTTCCCCTTCGAGCTACGTACTCGGTGTGGTCGAGCACACCTTGCCTCCAACCAGGTAGATCTAGGCCTCGTCCATTCTCGTCGTAGCAGTCTGGTGACAACTGGAAGAAGGTCGCTAGTGGGGGTTTCGGAATGCTGCGGTTAATACGCTGTTCTTTCGGGGTCTTAACTGCCAACATTTTTGTGAATCCCTTCTTAGCTTTCGTTCGGCCCTATTTAGGATACTGCGTCCAGGCTTGCCCGCCCTACCTTGTTCGGGACGAAATGAAGCTCGAGAGGGTTTTGAGAGTAGGTACCGAATTGGTCGTGCGGTTACGGGTGCAATCGCACCCCGAGCGTCTACTTAGATTGGGTATGTATTCAACGCACCACCGACGGCTTCGAGGATAACTAATCCTTACTTACCGCAGTTTGACAGTGAAGGTTGGACCGGACTATAGTTTGCTATTTAGCCCGGCTAAGTTGCCTTGTCTTCGCGCTCATCCCATGAACTTACACAAGCCGCGTCCTGACTGAATCAGGGCGAAAACTCGGTTATCGCGTAAAGTTATCGAGCGCTGGAACTCGCTTCCAGAAAGTGTAGTCAGTGAACCTACAGTTAAGGGTTTCGATCGTCAGTTAGACGCCATTTGCTGGCAACACGAAAACTTTCCATTCTCCTGACCATATCCATCTTCCAATTTTTAGTTCGTGTTCTATCATTCTCTTCACTCTTTGGTGTTATTCTTCATTTAAATGACTTTCATTCCCCTTTATCTTCCGTTTTCTTTCTACTTCCTTCTTACCTCACGTGACCTAAACTGTGTGGCCTGCTAGCGCGGGGAATGTGGCAGTAATTGCTTGACCACGGTGTATTTCGGGTGTTTCATTTTAGATATATCAACCCTCCAACACCTTATCATTTCCTGGCTCAACTATCCGCTCAAGAAGGAACACTGAAAGGATTTTCCTATCGTTCCAGTCCTGGTGTTTCGAGGGGTATTGACAGTGGCTGTAGGCGTCACAAACGGAAGTCACGTTTGATACCCATTGTGGTGGAGGTTGCGGGTCCTAGCATGATATCACGGCAATTGAAATTCCGTACCCTGAAAACAAGAACTTCGCACGTCACCGCACAAACACATGGCGCACAAGGAGGGCGACGGCTGGTGAAGATGCGGTTTGCGCTCTGTGTCAGCAAGAGGATGATGACTCCGGGAGCTGCAAGCAAGTGGATTGCATAAGTTGCGACGTATGCGGGCGATGGTTCCATCAAAGTTGTGCGGGATACCATGGTGAGCCGGCATACACATGTATGCACTGCTGCGGGTAAGTTAAATTTGAGGTGCGTAACGTTGCGGTTCTTTAGAGCTTCAAATGACGGCAAATTGAGTGTTGCCTCGTAAACCTTTCCGTTGGGATTTCCCTTACAATCAGTACGTGTGAACGTTACACATTCGCAGATGGATTGTACTTACCGTGCAACCTGTACACAGACTGCATACGTCATGCGGATAAGGCTTAAACACTTGTACTGTCTCTTGAAACACCCGTTCAGAGATCGACTGGCCTACATTGAACGGCCTCAAGCAGCACCTTGTGAAGGGTAGTCAGTCCACCCGGCCGCTTTTCGAGGTGGTCGTTAATTGTGCGGAAGACATGACTGACCGTCATAGCACTCATGTACCGACGGTGGATTGCGCTCACTCTGTGACGGTCTCCGCAGTTGGACTTGCACACAGTGTGATAGACAGGCGCATAAAGATTGGTGGATTGCAAGAGTTGTTGGCGGAAATCGACGGTTGAGAAACCTGGCCCCCTAGATCAGGAGATATAAAGAGGCTAGTTACGTTCGACCATCGGTGTCTTCCCAGTTTGGCTCACATCTGGTGGGAATACGGCGTGAGCAACGAGCATGTTCGACGCGTTGCTTCTGGCACAGGAAAAGGAACTGAACCGCTCTGCACCGTCATTTCACGCACCATGCTGCGATGGCTCGGCCACGTGTTGCGCATGCCAGCCTACCGACTCCCGCGACGTGCCTTGTTTGTTCACATGGCGTGTGCATTGACCAAGATGAGGGGTGGCCCAGCGATAACTTGCTCGAGAGGAATGAAGACCCTCACTTCGGGTTTGGCCTCGGTTGGGTCCATCGGTGGCCATCTACAGGAGGATGCCAAGAGTTACTTCGGCGCCCACTGTCTGTCCGAAACTAGGATCAATGACTCACGGTGTTGTTGATTTAATGGTGCCAGGTTTGTCCTCGTTATTGGTTGCGCACCTCCGGAGACTCCGCTGCGGAAATAACTGGTGAAGCTGTAGTGGGAATCATTCAAGGCTGTGGGGGTCGGTTCACTGGGTTCCTGTTAACAGCCTTTTGTGTTCCACTCTGTCGGTGTATGCATTTCGTTTGAAATGCTTGTGCCTAAAGGTGTTCCGGTAATAGTTGTCCGCCTCCACGTAACCTTTGCCCCCGCTATCTAATCCGTTGCACCTCCGGTACATGTATTGTCTGTCCACATGTGGCTTTGAGAATTGCTCTTCATCCGGGCTGTGTATATGATTGATCCGCCAATACTGGTCAGCCTCCACGTAACCTTCGCCGCCGCTATCTACTCCCTTGCACCTCCGGTAAGTGTATGGGCTGTTCACCTGTGGCTTTTAGAACTGCTGTGTATGCGTGCCACCTATATGGATGATACGACACTATTGCTCAGCCTCCACGAAACCTTTGCCCCGCCAATATAATCCGTTGCGCCTCCGGTAAGTATATTGGCTCTTAACAAGTGGCTTTTAGAGCTGATGTCTATCCGTGCTGCCTATATGGGTTATCCGCCACTACTGTTCAGCCTCCACGAAACCTTTGCCGCCGCATATATACTCCGTAGCACCTCCGGTAAGTGTCTCGGCTGTTCACATGTGGCTTTTTGAACTGCTGTGTATGCGTGCCACCTATATGGGTGTTGCGACACTATTGCTCAGCCTCCACGAAACCTTTCTTTCAGAACCCTGTCTATTTGTGGTGCCTACTTCAGTGGTCCGCCACTACTGGTCCGCCTCCACGTAACATGGGACACAGCATACCTACTTCGTCGCACTTTCGGTTTGTGTATTATGCGTGCACATGTGACTTTTAGAACGCGCGCATATTCCCTTCGAATGCATGATTGCTCTGACCGTCACGTCGCTTGCAGACTGATGCGGAATGCCATGCGTCTAAACACCACCGCGTATTTTACACACCAGATGTTTGCTTGTAACATATCTTTTAAACAATATTACATGTTTGTACTGCCTAAGGAGTTCTTTTTCCCATGTCCGGTTTACATTGATTTTGACCTGTCACGGTGGCCTCTTATGAGGCTGGCGAAACCATTTCTCAGTGTTCACCCTTGCTGGGTTCCGAGCTGTATACACGCTCACTCAACTAGTGGTGAACATTTCTGAATGGTTCAAACGTCCGTCACCTTTATTGCATCCGGTTTCCCAATGTCCGGAACCATTTACATCCACCGTTGCTTATCCGCTAGCACCTTATCATGTATCAGCGGCACTGCGCCTCTTCCCACATACTGCCACCGGCAAGTGATGCATCATTGATTCATAGCCACAGGTACCATTGGATTTCCATGATCACTTCTCTTTCAGAGCCCAAGTGATATGCGCCTCCGTTTGCCCTAGTACTTAACTCAGCCACTGCGCCTACTCCCACGTACTGCCACCCGCATGTGATGCATCGTTGATTCATAGGCACAGGTACCATTGGATTCCCATGGTCACTTCTCTTTCAGAGTCACAGTGATATGCGCCGCCCTTCGTCATCCTACTTACCGCTGCCGCTGCGTCTCCTCAAACGTACAGCCTCCGTAATACGACGCATCTGTGAAACCTAGTTACAGGTATCCTTTCATTTCATTAATGACAGCCCTTTCACAGCCAAAATAACATGCGCCGCCGTCAAAGTGAACCCTGCCACTGTCTATTTTCCTACGTATTCGCCCCACTTGAGCGTTCATCAGTGATACATGTACAAAGGTAAGGTTGCATTTCAATGGTGACGTCCCTTTCATAGCCAAAGTACATATGCGCCGCCCACAACGTCAAGGTTATCGCTGCCCCTGGCCCTCCTCCCGCCGACTGGTACCTCTATATCAGGCGTTAGTGAATGCGAGCCAAAGGTAACATCAAATTTCAATGATGACCTCCTTTTCAGAGACATAGTACACATGCGCCGCAATCCGCCGTCCTCATTACCGCCCTTGGTCACCCTGTGACGTGCGTGCATTAGTCGTCTCCTGTCATAGCACCGGATCCGGTCTTCCTTCGCTTTCCACTTTCGTCTACATTTTACATTCCTTAGAGAACGGAGCAACGGCTTTTTCAGGGCCACCCTCTGTCACTGTGCCTTGTCGTCCCACATCGCATAGGCAACGTGCAAAGTCTGCACATTCCTTGCGGCGGACTACAAGCTCACAAGGTTCAGTGGGTGGTTCCGTAATCTTCAGACAATATATGGGCCAATTCCTACATCTTGACGTGTGACGAAACACTGCAAGCAATGCGAACAACATGCTCATCCATTAAGAACGTGGTAAGTTCACCTTATGCGGTCATTTTTAACGATGAACATGCCGCTGTAGCCCTACATTCTTCGTAAACCTTGTTTCCCTATTTCACTGAGCCTTTGGCATGTTTACCTCGTAGCGCCCTCAATTCGTCCTGTAATAATACTTGATGAACCATTTTTCAGTATTCTCGCTTGCTGGGTGATGAGCGTTCGCAACGCTCCCCACAAAGACGAGAATATTTGCATATGGTTTGAGCGTCCCTCTGCCCACCTGATACAATCATACCCCACCTTACACGCACGGCGTATATCAGTACAACGTCGTCATGTGCATCGGTTCCCATTCTACTGCCAATCCGTTGCTCCAAACATTCACTTCCTACTCAGTACGTCTTGTTAGTCTACCCAGCAGCGGGTTAATTTATAATTACAATGCGGCACTAATAAGTAACGTAAAACCGGCTGCATCTTCAGTTAAGATTAATGAACACAGAACACTATGTCTTATTTATCTATTACGGTAACCTTTAGCGAATTCCATCTTCCCTACTTCACCGCATACAACAGATTAACTCCGTTACCCTTCCCGAGGCAATATTCTTTAAACGATTTTAAATGTTTATAGAACCCTGTTCCCCCAAAACCTCTTAAGCTCCGAAATGAGTAATCATCGACTTCGATGCTTACATACCATTACTTCATGCGAAATCATCTTGCGTGAATCAAAATCATTCCATTTAGCACACCTAGTAGAAAAGCTGATGATTACAATAACAAACAGCTGCAGTCCCCACTATTAAATATAACATTCCTCTGCGTCCACAATTGTATACCACAAAACCATTTGTAATTAAACACAATTTTTCTTTTAGGCAACATAACATTGCCGAAATCTCTCCAATCTCCCATTTTACATGTATTATGATCAAACATGCAGGAGTACATGGATTTACACACAAACATTAATTCACGTATGCATTTCTTACTTATGAACATACCATTATTCCTTACTACCTTCATTAACCTATATATGCATACATATTTAGGCATATACGTACTATATATATATATATACAGTGCGTATATGCCTATATATGTATGCATATATAGGTTAATGAAGGCAGTAAGGAACAATGGTATGTGCATAAGTCAGCAATGCATACGTGAATCATTGCCTCTCTGTAAATCTATGTACCCTGCATGTTTGATGCACACTGCATGTAGAATAGATGATTGAAGAGATTTCCTTGATGTTACGTTGCCTGAAAGAAATATTGTGTTTTATTACTAATGGATTTGTGGTGTACAATTGTAGACGCGGAGGAATGTTATATTTAATGGTGGGGACTGCAGCTGTTTGTTCTTGGGATCATCATACTTTTCCTGCTAGATGTGCTAAAAGACATGATTTTGATTCACGCTAAATAATTTTGCATGAACTAATGGCACGGAAGCATCGAAGTCCATGATTATTCATTTCGGAGCTTAAGAAGTGTTTGGGGGAAAAGGGGTTCTGTAAACATTTAAAATCGTTTAGAGTATTTATATTACATTAGATTTAAGAGCAGGGGACATGTTTACACACACACAGTCAATTATCTAACAATTAATAGTGCTTTCGGTCACCATTTCGATTACACGTTTACGACTTCCACAGGTAACCTCCACTGCAAATCAATGGCCACTTACAAACCATTTGCTATACATCGACACTCGCATATTTTGGAAAATTTGCCATACATGCTGCCAGCTCGTTCTTTTTATGTAGACATAACGCGGCCAGAACTAAGCGAGTTTTTAGATTCTGTTCCTTGTCTAACCACTTTGTTCCGTTATATATTAACTTTCCATTTTTATACAACTTCGCATTTATGCATGGCACGGTACACTTTTTAGCTTTTTGGAGTACTTGACCTCATTATAAACACCTTTCGCAACAAATTACCTCAATAAAACTCATACATTTAGAGAACTCAGCAGCCGGTTGTCCTGATGAACAACAGTCCGTATTCAGAATCGTGCCATTGGCGGACTCGACTCTCCCTTGCATTTGGTTTCTTAAGAAACCAAGCTAGAGGAAGGCTCAGGTGTCTTGGTCCTGTAATACCGTTAGAGCAGCCGTAACCTACCTATTGGACGTAAGGAGATCGCACAAATATGTGCGATCTACATTTATCAGAATATTACGGATAATTATAAGTTAATCGTAGAAGTTTCATGGATTCACCTGCACGCTGTACTACAGAACACGACGCAAATAAAATTAAAGCGAACACACAATTGTGCCAGCAAATGCCCTCCGCTTTGGCCAGTACCACTTTAATCGATAAGAGATATTTTGGATTGAAAGCAATTTGACAATATTCAAATTTTTTTCAAGTGTTTATTCAAACACTGCTTTTTAAAATATTGCGGCCAAAAATCCTGATCAGTATGGCAGGGAGTAGCTAATTGTTGTAAGGAAAACTAGCCGTACATTGGCGCTGCGTTTGGGTGCACCAGTTAAAATGTTAGTCATCTCATGAATACGAATTAAATACATGGAGATGGAACGCTGACTCCAAAAGAAATGAAGTGCAGTTGAATGCCATATTCGTGCATTACTTCCATTTAGCGCATGGTTTAAAATGACGATTAAGCGACGAGGCTTATTTGGTTAACTTATGCCATATTCGGTGGCGTGGAATTCATCTATCCCGCGAACTTTGGACTGCGTACTTTACTTCAGAAAACGGCGGGCATTCAAACATAAAATAGTCCTATTAAGGATTTCCTCTCAACGGCAAAGTTTATGAGCCATTTTCGGCCTATGTGTCCAATAAACATGTCGTTAAATCACATAATTAGAAAGTGTGATATCCGGGCCGGGATTCTAACTAGTCTGTTACAGGCGTAATGTTGTGAGGGTGGTATGGTACACCACGCTGTAAGTTGGCTACATCGCTTAATAAGTTTGGAATGTGTATAATGAAGAGTTCATGAGGAGTTAGTATATGTGTTTTTATAAAAGGTGAAGTATATCACTGCTGCTGTTGTGCAAATGGATAACGAAGTGCACTTATTAACTGTGGCCCGTCAATGGAAGCTGTCATCATAGTGGACGATCGTCATGTGCTTAATCGTTTGGTGATAATATATCCGCGAAACTTTGAGGACCTTGAGCAGGATATAAAGAAATTTCTGCAGGATATTGCGACTTCCTTTTATAAGCGGACATTGGTTACTCGAGATCGGTACAACCGGATGACGGGGGAGGGTTGCTGCAAGGGTATCCATACCATTGCGTGCGGTGCCAGTGTATGCACAGTAAGCGGGGCAACATTCGTGGTAAACGGTATGTTTTCTATGGTTAATGCTCTAAAATGACCAACTAGTTATAAGATGCTGGATTGCAAACCAGGTTTTCTTTCTTGGTGGGGGTGACTAGTACGAGGGTGGTGAAATGGATCTGCGGCATAATAACAATTTTCCGTTGAGTACTCCGTGGTTGCATTTCCGGCATTGTCACTTAAAGGAAGCTGAGGAGCAAGAGGTTGCAATTCTTACGTCAGTGTTTAAAATACCCTTGAGATTCGTCGTTACATCAACCGAAGGTATGGGAAGGTGTTGACGGTGGAAGACAAAATGACGGTGACAAGACGTCACCGGAAGCAGCAGACGGGGAAATAGGTGAGGTGACGGAATTGCTGGAGAAGAATGGCGCATGTAGGGTAGTGAGGGAGGGAACCATAGTTAGATATGTATTTTTCGTGCCATCTTGGATGGAATCCATAGCTGCACGATTCCGTGAGGTTTTGTTGGCGGATGCAACGCACCAATCGAATTATTGTGGCTATATACTCTGGCAAGGTATGATACTAGATGTAAGCGGAAGTTCATATTCCTTTTTTACGCGTTGTTGCCAAATGAGACGGCGCATAGCTACAGACTGGCGGTGGAAACTAAGAAGCTGTTGCCTTACGCATAGTCAGTGCAAACTCCTGTCATGGCAAGTGCACAGCGCAGGTTGGCGGGCTGCCGTCTGCGCATTCCAACGCGGTGTTTGTATTTTGCCGTTTTCACGTTTTGGGGGATATGTACCGACGGTGTGTACAATGGGCTGGCTTAGGCCCAGAGGTGAGGAACCTACTGTGGCAGTTGGTGATGTTTTTGCTTTACACACGTGTGAGAGCGATTGCAGGCAAAAGTGAAGAATTGTACCGGTGCTTGCGGCGCACATGGTTTCCATGTGCGTCTTGATGGGCGGCTCATCGTCAGCTTTCGGCATGGTTGTTCCGTTGCTCCAAGACGAACAGAATCTACAATAAAAATAAACATCTGGAGAAATGGTTGACGGAGCAGTCTTCCCTGAGATCGTCCTTCACCGTGATTATTGAGCGCGTTAGTTCGTGGATGCAAGACCGGCAATTGGCGATCAGGGGACACAGTGGAACGCCATACGTCCTACCTGTAGAGCTGTCCCTGGCAAAACCCTGTATTGACTCGGTATTTGTCTACACTCAAAAACTGTTGCTGTGGCACTGGAGAAATGCTGGGATATCCCAGCTGCATGATGCCGGCACGCACTGGGTTGTAGGATGAACCTGTGTTTCAAGAAGGTGTCGGTATCAAGGGAATGATGCATCTTGCGAATGGGAATTTCATCTGCAATGGTGAATGCCATGTGCACACATGTGTCCTTTGACCGCCAGGAAGGGAATGCCTATGGCCATTATCGTTGGGGATTGCAATTAGGATGTTTCATGCAGTCGGCGGGTGTAGATGTCCCAGGGGCTGCGGGAGTTAGAGCTTTGACCTGCATTGATGCTGGAGAGTGCTTGCGCTACGCGCGGTTGACAGGGCGACTAAACTTCGCAAAGCGTAGGTGATGTCGGATTTAGAAAACGCAGGTTTGCAGCCTTGGATTGGCGCGGTATGACATGGTTCACAACCGCCCGTAACCACGTTCGCCTGCCCCTGGTGAGTCCGCAATGATAACCACGTCCGCTTACCCATAACTTCGTGAACGACCACATGGCCCTTTTCCGGGCCACCCTCTGTCTTATAACCTTGTGGTGTTTCCTTACGAGCCCGTAGTGCCCACGCATCGGCTTGCATGCAACCTGCCACCTGGCCATAGGTTTAATGGGTGGGCCATAATCGTCGGCCACCTTATACTGCGGTATTACACTACAGGTTGTTTAACCTATCACCACGCTATGATACTTGATCATGTGCCTCTCACCAAACCCATGGCATTCTGTGGTTTCAGATAAGCGAGGTCTGGATATATGTGTTGCGATATATGCAGCCTGCTACCTGCATTTGCGTAACATGGGTACCGCTTGAATCCGTAAACTAACTTCCCGTTAACGGTACGCATATTGCCTTCATGTCTGTTAGGGACCCCATTTACCCTAAACTACGCCTCAGTGCCTGCGCGTTGTGAGTCAAGATCGCAGAAACCGCTCCCCAAAAAGACGTAAATATTTGGAATTGGTACAGGCGTCCGCCTGGAATTTCTTGCCGTGTTTTCTTTTCAATAACATGTTGCAGTGAACATGCCAAATTTTAGTGAGTACGCGGCCAAAGGGATGTGAAAGATTTGCAGTTTACGACCCAAAAATGAATTTCCTTGAGACTTGCGTATTCCTTTTTCTGTGACGTTGATAAAACTAATTCCATGCATGCTCCTTGAAATCGCATTTTAGCCCAAGTCAGTGGCTTCCCTGGTAGCGATAATAATGTGCGCTATGGGATTTATAGGTCCGTAGTCAATACTCCTGTTGGAGGCGCACCACGTCTTGGGTGGATGCTTTGCCAGTAGCCATCTTGATGCTCTTGGTTCAGGACCCACATAGGCTCCTTAACTAGGGCATGTGAAGCCAACAACTTCTTCTTCCAAAATAGCCAGGTGAATGTAGCTGCCAACGGACTTACACGCACAAAGGAAACAACGTTCATGGAGGCGTATAAACGCCCAAGATATGCTTAGTTAGTCCTGGTGCTTAAGACAGCGCTGTGCCGCCAACAAGGGCTCCATAAACCTTGGTCGCAAACGTCTGTGGAGCCAACAATATCCCTTACGCTACTAGCCATATTGAAGCAGATACTATGAGACAAGTGTTTGATAACTACCAACACGCTTTGAAGGCATGTGGAGTCAATATTTGAGGCTTAGCTTATGGTAATCTTGCTTTCAGTGTCTCGGCACGTACATGCACTAAGTAACCAACTTACATAAGGCTCATAGAGGCACCGCCAATATTAAGGTTCTTCTGTTGGACATGCGTAGGCTTACGCTTGTAAAGCCAAAATGGATACCAATTAATTTGTGAGCATGCCACCTTCGGTGTTAGACTTATAATACTCCTTCCTTTGCCGGTCATGCGCGAGAGGCAGCCAAGGGGGTCCCCAAAAGTGCCCAAAATAATGCCACACCTGTGGCAGTTATATAGGCTTTTGCCGGCTTGCTTACCACCCGTCACGTTGGCGTGGACGTCAAACTATACGGCACCACCTATTCGCGCCAATTGCCCACTAGCATACCTACCAGTCACTCGCAACTTGCAATATGTCGCATCCCAGTACCTTATAAAGGAATGCACCGGTAAATGACCATATGGGATAGTGTAAGTAAGCAGGTGCCTGATTTACATTTATTTTGAAGTACCTTGTCTATAGCGCCCCTTGCCTACCTTTCCCGCAAACTACGCTCTGTTATTCGTTTACCGCATGACAGTGCCACCCAGGTTTATAGGTGTGGTGCGGCTTCAATCAATTATTTTTCAGATTAACCATGCTCGCCCATACTTCCGTATTTCTCAGCTGACCCCGCACGTAGCACAACTCATACTCAGTTATCATAACGTCCCGCCACTACGTTTCCATGCCACTGGTTAGTCCGTGCTGTTAACCGCCTTCGCTTTCCCATAACATAGTGAACGACCCGTCGATCCTTTAATGGCCACTCTCTGTAATATATCCTCCGGGTGCATCCTTACAAGCCGGTCCTGTTCAAGCCTAGGCTTGCTTGCGTCGCACCACATCGCCACTAGTTCAGTGGGTGGCTCCGTAATCGTCGACCACATTCTCTACCGCCCTATTACACTTCGGATTCTTACTCACAACCCTTTTATACGGTGGCAGAAAACCACGAACCAATTATCAGTTTTGCCGCTTTGCGAGTTAAGTGCACTTCAAATCTCCCAACTCAGATGACGGTAGCCCATATGGTTCCAATGCTTGTTCTCACACCCAGTCCCATTGATACGTACGTCGCGCTTTGCCGTGGACGTTGTTACTCGTGCGTAACGCATCCAAATCCATTCCATTCAGTATCCCAACCGCACAATTACAATTTCGCGCCTGGTATCTTCCATAGTTTCCCTGTTGTGTTGCAAGCGCTTCATTTTCGCTCAAGTACAATTCACCACACCCGTTCATGCGTGTTGTACTACGCCAAGCAAGGCTATACGGTTCACTGCCGTGTATAGTAGTGCATGCCCCTGGGTCTACAACGACCCACGTACGCCACGGCAGGGGAAGCCCTCAATACCCTCGACCGGACGCATATTACAATGATAATTAACTGCCCACTTATGGCACTTCGTCAATGTTGATATGTTGTTCGCCGGTACCTTGGCTGTGCTGTTTGTCATAATTGGGCTAATTTTTTTATATCTGCTTTGAATGTGTATAGCTATGTGTTAAGCATCTTTGTTTGGAATGAATTAGTACAAACCGAGGGGTCATACGATGATACGAGTAACTCAGAGGAGTTTGCGTTTTTTGATCACGTTAAGGCGACACTCGGGCCACAGACAAATGGTGCGCTGCAAGCTATTTTTGTGATCATCATCGAGCGCTATTTATTGTCATGAAATTTATACGGAGGTCCTGATTTTTAATACAGGCCCATACGTACCTACAACATCTTTCCTCCGCTCTCATACACAGATCAAAATCGTCAGATCCAGAAGAAAGCTTTTTCGGTTAACGCTTAGTGAAGTTAGTTTTCGGGCATCTGGAGCACATTGCTTCTATTCCCAATCAAGGCTGCATACAGTCCTTTGGTCGAAATATTGTCAACCTGCGTCCTCTTGCCTGCGATGGATGCCATAGCAAATCCAGATTTTATAAACAAGATCGTCCTCCGATGTTTTAGTGATGCAACACCCCCCGCTGCCCGATCTCACCCTACGTAACCCATCTCCCTGTACTGAATTCCTACGTTGTGGAGTGGAGAAAGTGGCTTTTGAGCAAGCATATTGGCCAACTCCAGCTAATGGATATATTACAACGACAAGAATAATTTCATTCGTTAACACAACCCTTGAACTCGATCCGCTCCACGGTGGTACTAACAACAGTGCTGTTGCTGGATGACGTTGCTCAGCGTATTCGCAGTATGAACTTGTCTACCTGTCACGAGGAGCGCACACAATTTCGTCACATTCTTCAGCTGATCTGGGGTTTATCCACTCCCGACTTCGAGGCAACAGATGGTGGCTACACCAATGGATCAACCAAGAAAGGGAGGAATGTGTGCACTGCTGTTTCTCACGACATCTGCCCTGGGACGAGACCGCTTTCAAATGTACATGACGATTAGCTGGCGAAGGCAGTTTGGGTTCTTGAGTCGGAGACGAAAGTGGATGTCCTCATTTATTAACGATATATGTATTGTTCAGTGGTGACTGGAGAAGCTCTAGAGCCCTTTGTAGAATCAACTAAAGAAATGACTCGGAAATGACATAGCGCGCAAAATGACCAGGCTTACCGCAGTTATGGCAGATTTTACTCTTTGAAAGCCATGGCTTGTTCTCTGCACGATATTCAGCATTTCCACAACGGTAACACAAATTTGTAAAAGTGGATCGCGTCAGAGTGCTTGTAGAAACCAAACGGTTAATTGCTGTAGCTCCTGGGTTGGAGAAGAAACTTTTATTTGGTATCGTTACTGCGACCCTCGCGCGAGCCACATCACAGACATTGTCCTATGTGAGCTATGCTGCGTTCTTCATCAAGGACTCTCTATGATCCGAGAATCCCTGAGACCAGAAATCATTTGTTGTATTATCATGGTTTCTTCACTTTTTTCTTGGGAATACTATTGTAGTCACACTTATGAACAAAACAGACTAGGCGAGAAATGAATGCATCCATTGCTTCAGCAGAGGCTTGTTTTAGCTACATAAAATTGTCTCGAGGAATATAGGCGTTTACTCAAACATGTCAATGTTTATCGGAGGCCAATAAGGCCTCTGCTAACGTGGGTTTCCCCCACAGGTTTAGAGCATCAAACATGCGTCAACCCTCTGAGCCGAGGTGAAAACGCAAAAGCTTAGTGTCCTCCGTTTTTAGCGTCACGGAGGGTTGGACGGCTGGTGGCACAGAAATACAATATGTAACACTTATTTCCCAGTCTTTCAAACATTCTGCATTTGGGGTAACCGCAGCGACAGTCCAGTACGGTACAGCGGCAGGAGCATGCAAAGACATCGGTAACACGCAACGCCAATTTGTTGAATCCGAAAGAGCAACAGAACAGAGCAGCACCGGAACTTAAGTATGGAGAAAACCACCCCACACACTATTGCAGTACAATTAAATCGATAAAGATTCAAATTGCAACCAATAAAATGCAAGATCACATGAGAGGCCAACAAGTTATGATAGAAGTTTGAGTAGGATAATTGAATCGATGAGAAAAATAAAGCAGTATTTGAACGCGACCATAAGCGAACCCTCGGATTTTTCAAAGCTCCATCAGCTAACTCCTTTTCGTACGACAGCCAAGCTTTCCTGCGGTGTTGTTTACACCTATTTCTAGCCTCGCGTACTTGCCACAAGTGCTAGTTGATGGAGCCGCACGGTAAGTCTTTCATCACCTAGAACGCCTCTGGAGCGGGTAATTTCTACTGGTATCTATCTACGGCGGCTGTGCTCGTGTCCCCTTTCACCTTACTCCCCTTTCATGAGATAAGACTTAAATTTATACCATGCCGCCTTAACCGTAACCGCCACTGAGGTTTTGCAACGCAACCCAGAAGCCTTGACACGCATTGTCTGATAGCACGCCGCATGCTTGTATATGGCTCAGCGATGCTCTGGTGACCTCTGGTCAGAGCACCGCTGAATGATAAACAGATATGACCACCGGCACCTAAGTGAGAGCTGTACATGATGTCACCTGCGAAGCCTAGTAACTTGGCAAAAACTAGGCCAATATAGACGGTATTTAAGCGATCGTGTACCCAGTGGGGAGGACCACGAATTAGTGCAACGGTACTTGTAGTGTAAGCCACAAATATCCGTTCAGCGCTTTCAACCACCACGTCATCCTCGAAAGCTGGTCCAGAGAGGATACCGCCCAGTCTAATTAATAATCGTGGCGTCGATATATCTATTATCCTTTTGAAACTACTTTATCAATGCAGAAAGCTCAATACCCTACTGCTTGGAAACCTCCCATCATTATGCCACGGCATAAGGGTGGAAGCCCATAGGAAGTTGGTAACTATCACCCCATTAACCACACTTCTATTATCTCGCGAGTGATGGTGAAGTTGATTAAAAGTGCCCTCATGAGTGACCTTTATGAATGCAAAAATATAAACGAGGCAAAGCACGGATTTCGAAGTGCTCGGTATTGTGCAACCTGTCAGCTGTACTTAGTCAATTTATTCACCGGGGCCATTAACTCTATTGCTTCAGTGGTCGTTCTTTACCGTGATATGAAAAAAGCGTTTTACAGGGTACCATACACGCGTCTGGGGCAAAAGGTAAAGAATTACGGGGTAGACGGTCCTCTATTAGACTGCCAGAGTTCCTACCTAATACGACGCATGCATTCTGTTAAGTTTGAGCAAACTGTATCCACCCCGAACGCTGTCCCCAGTGCGTGGTACAGGGAAGCTTGCTTGGTACTACTCTATTTTGATTCAGACCAGTGACCTTTGTGGGAGTTTGCAGCGTGGTCGCCCCTTCATCTTTGCCGGCGACGTAAAAGTTCTATACTTCATTCTCCCCGGTAAGGAAATATCCGCAATTAAGATTAACTGTAAGGACCTTATAGCTCTTGAAAAGCATGGCGACACTGGCAAATGACCTTCTCCGCCCAAACACATAATTCCACGGCCCAGCAGTTTTCTATACCTACTGGGTCCCCAATAATAAACGGCAACACCAGCAAACAGAATGTCACAACAAAAGATCTTGGCTTGCGCTACTCCATGAGTCTCAACTTTGCAGAGCGTTTATTATCAAATTGCAAGAGTAAGGGGATAATCTTTCCATATTCGCCGTTAACTAGAAACCACAGATACAAAGCTAGCGCTTTATAGGAGCCAAATCGGTCCAAAGCTAATATACTGTTTCTTTATACGCAACAACCTACGGAAGTCGAACCAGTCTTGCTTAAGAAAGCTCAGCGGCGCGTTACGAAGAAGTTGGCTCATCGCAGCGAGCAATGAGTTATCGACAAAGGTGTGAACATCTCAAAATTCAGCCCCTTTGACATAAGCGCATTATGCCTAACCTGTGCTACTTACATTAGTAAATTCATAAAAAGCTGCACAGTAATATCACGTGGCTTTAACTAAGGAGCGCATCTGAATTTAAACTCCGAAACAAAAGAAATTCCAATAACCCGCTTAGGTCAAAGAAAAGCATGTGTTCTCGTAAACATATAAAACATCTAACAGGTTGCCTTCTAGACTAAGACAAATTCAAAACCAGCAGGCATTCAGGAAGGAGATACAAGCATTCCTATGTACTGCTAATATACGAAGCAGACTCAATATCTGCGATTCACCAGACCACTTCTTCGACACTGGCCCTGATGTAGCTTGAGGACGCTCACGATGTAATGCATGACATTAAAGCTCCTTGAGCTCACAACTCATCAACATTCATTGTCTTTACCGTCTAAACACCTAAGAGACTTTATCGGTATCAGTCGCGCTCATGGTCTGACTTTTACGAGTAGAAATCAGAGTACAATATGACTTCGCCTTCAACAATCTCTACCTGACCTGCTTGAGTTCTCTTGCGGGTAGTTCCGCTTTATGACTTCACTATGGGATGATTAGGCGTCTTCACAAAAGCATACTGTAAGGGGTAATCGGTAGTCTAACCCCCATGAAGTTTTTCCATTAATAGCCCATTATTTTTCTCTCATCCATTATCGCAACTACAACACCCGGGAGGTCTCAGTCGGATCAATTGAACGCATCTTACCGGTGCTAAGCTTAGCATTCTGAAAGCGAAAGTGATTTGCCAATTTTGCATTAGTTCCTGACTTGCTTCTGTTTCCCCACTGACACCTTAGTCCAAAGGCTGCATGGACTAACCGTTACCTACAAACCACCGGCTTCTCCTTTTTAATGGTCACTTTGCCAATGTTTAAAGGTTTCAACAAACAGCCTAGCCTACTAAATGACAGGTTCACAAATCCGTAGGTATTCCTCATATGGTATATTACAGGGTAATACCGAAGCCATCCTAACAGGCAAACGGCAATCCTCACATCTTATCTACACTTTCATTCCTTGTCTCCAGTGTTACCTTTCATCAACTTCCAAATTCTTATATTACTTTGTCGGTGAAAAATATTACAGGATTAGTGGGAGTGGCGTGGTATAGGAAGAAATTCGTCACATGGCTCACTAATAAAGCTGTCAAAAACTCAGAAAAGCGCCGTACGCGCGTCTCATCCTTTCGGGATTCGTCAGCAGTGCGCATTCCATCGGACTTTAGCAAGGCTCGTAAGCGCAAATCGACTGTTTCCGGTTTGTGGTTTAGACCACTGAGCTCTGGGAACGTTAAAGACCACAGTATGTTAGTAAATTGAGGTGATATAGCGCCGCTCGCTAGCCACTGACTTACATGTTACTGCCTTGCAGCGGACAGGGTAGCCCCACAACATTGTGGTACGTTTATTAAAGGCATTTTGCCAGACCAACGCCTTGTATAAGCTGTCGTAATCTATTGTTGCTGTCGATACACATAGGGTTTGCATTAGAACTGTACAAACGTTGTCTAAATAAAGCTTAAGATGTACCTCTATGTACATCCGCAGATGGCAGTTGCTAATTAGCCTAAATTTATGCGTCTTTATTAAGCCTGGTTACTAGCTACTTTACTCCGCCGTTTCTAACTAATATTAGCATGCTTACCGCACAATAATATATATCCTCCCTCTTGGCGATAAAGCGATTTCTTTAAAACTTATGGGCCCAAGAATCAGACATTTTGCTTTCTACTTATCATCTCTGGACCCAGATAATTAGCTTTGTCCGTTATACATAAGCCTATCAATATTGGCAGCACTAATAAACAGGCTCCTCTTCTTCAACAGCTTTTGCTAACAAAACCTTCCTATGTCCATATTCCATTTCAGCGGTGCGAAAGCTAACCAGCGACAGAGTGGTCTCTGTCACACTGGCTGGCTTAACAGCCAGGGAACGTTGACCACCACTTCGCCTTACCTCGGTCGCCCGTGCGTTATTTATGTTTTACCTGACTCCAAAACCTATCATGCGCTATGCGCACTGGTGGGTATAAAACGTGTCCCACCTTTTTGTTACTTACCATCCTACTTGATTTCCCTTATCACACTTTGCTTAGGGTTCTAGAACAACACTTGCCAGGAAACCACAAAGCAAACAGTTGGTGCTATATTACAGTACTAGGTAACATTGCCACCTCGGTGAACACAGCTGGCACTTGCTTCAAAACTAAAGCTTCGAGACAAATAGCTCAAAATTAACCAAAGAGCTGCACGATGATGTGCATCAACCCATAAGGCATAATGATCCTTCATAATTGAGGAAACTGTACCCTCAGAAGCAGAGTTGGTAGTGCCCCACCAACGCAGACCCAACTAGATTTCGCGTCCAGAAGATTTTTGCTAAAGCTTTCGATGAGCCTTTCTTTATTATTATTGACAGGCTACTCTAGCACACAACCGTTGCCGACCTAGCCTTAGGAATTTAGAATAGCTGCACTAAGAGATAAACGCTTGCGATATTTATCTAAGAAATGTGTGCATTTTCAGGCCAAAATGTGTCAAATGATCCTAAAGGTCTCCTGCATTATTCAGGTAGACTTGGCTCATGAAACCTTGATATAAACTTCGCAACCACTTAGCGGCATAAAAATACTAAACTCTATATTTGCATTGCTTTATATGGATCAGTATTTACTAAAAATGATATACTGGGGTCTTCTGACCGTGGTTTAATTTTAAGTTGTCCTGAAGTCCCTTGCACATATATCATTACTTACTGGATTTCTGGTGTTTTCGGAAACATTATCTCTTGTTTGCATATATTTACCGTATGTCTGAAAAGATTGATTTTCTGCTACCTACCTCTTGCCTGGTTGCTGCGGGGTCTTACGGGCTATATAAAGTGTTTCTATATAACTGTGCCTATTAAGAAAATATACCGCTTCGTCAACTTTTACAGTTTCTTTTCCTTTGTTCTACTTGCTTACAGAGCAGTAAGCCACTTTTAGTGAAAAAATAACAACGTCATTCGTAGACCGCAATTCAATCGCAAATAACTCATTAACTAGTTTACTTATCGCCTTGCATTTAGGTTTAACGTATACAGCGGTGAAAACGTGTTCTGCGCAGCTTATTTCTGTACTACTTTTTGAAATATCCTTGCCTTAGGGAATGTTTCTCTTTTGTTCCGTGAGTTACGTTAACGTTGGATGCCAGAGCTCAAATTTAGCGCAAGAAATTTTGGTACCATCTATTGTTACTTTTTATGTTTCTAGACATGTACGCTGCCTTAATAGGCCTCTTAACAAAGGCGTTTTATTTTTATTTGACTCTAGAAAGTATGTCTAACTTTTTCATGTTCCTTCTACTTCCACCGCTATCATCTCTTTTCAGGCTCTGTGTCTATACCGCTCCAGCAAATGCTTAGCGGCATTGCTCTAGGATGTGGTGGGTTACCGCCTGGCAAACCTATTTCCCTACAAAATCCACTGAGGTCTGTTTAACAGCATTGCGACGAGGCGGATAGGAATCGCCTCTAAACAAATTTACGGCCCCATGACTCCTCAACGAGTCACATACACACCACGGAAGTCACTCAACCCTTTTCATACTATCCACGCTATGAATCGCAATTTTAGTTGCACATTCAAATTAGTATAACAAATAGATACATGCACTCCCATCTAGATGCATGAACTCACAGCTCCAAGGTTCACGGCTAACTTGCACCATCTTTTATAACCCCAATATCTACTTATACTGTTAAGATGATCATACCCACATTATCGTGTCTCGCATTGCACGAGAATAAAGAATTTATTTTATTTATTTATTTAATCAACGTTACGACTTTACATGCAGAAATAACCCAAAATTTTATAATGAAGTTTTGGTGCATTGGAACGTGCTTCCAAAGAAGTCCGGCACAATTACGGCTCTGGCAACCTTCCCAATAAAAAATCCAGGAGCTTAATAGCAGCTGAAGGAGCCAGCAAAGTTTCAAGTCTGGCACCTGCAACCTTATTAGCCCTACACCCAACAAATCTAATGCAGTCGTAGTTGCCAGCAAGGACGTGTTCTCACACTTCCTACTCCCATGCAAGAGCATAATATTAACGTAAACTATGATTTGATCCCTTGCGTGCGCAAAGTCTAGGCAGTCTAGAAACGTACTTATTTACTTTTTCATTTATCTGCACCAAGTGTACCTTCCGTTCAGTTGCAAGAAAGATTTGCCGAACAAATTTTCGTTAGATTTAAGCCCCTTCTATCAAAAACCTGTTTTCGGTTTGGGTGCGAACAAAGCAAAGCACCTAGTTGGACACACTCCTAGGGATACTACACATAAGTACACTGCACTTTGAGGCTAGGAAATGGTAAACACTACCCACAGAGCTTCGACAGTTTTATATGCCGTCTGAAACATGTAGGTATGCATCAGGTTAAGTCCACAGCTAATGTACATCAAAACGCCATATTCTTGTCGGCCGCCGAAGCAATTACATCTAAAAAGTGCGTTGTCAGACTGACGTACCTCACTGTCCGTGATATCCTTAGACAGCGAAACTTCAGCGAATGCGGGTATATCGGGATGAGACTCATCTGTTTGCTTGGGTATTTAAGGATGTTTTATAGTCACGTAAATGGGTAAAAGCGAGTATAGGGTAATGCCAATATGCGTACTAGTTATTAATGAAGACACTCTAAGTGAGTTGTTTACATAAGTTGCTTCACTTGTATATTTTAGCGCGTTTCATGTCTTCCGCAAAGCAGGATGTTGCCGCTGTTCTTCGTTACATGATAACTGTTAGTTCTGAGGCCATTAAAGAGTTCCAACGCGTTTTTATGCGATTTCAAAGACAAACTGCAAGCTTGTTTTATAGATGCACGGTGATTACTGCGGCGGGCCAAAAGCAAAGGACTAGAAACGATCTCCCGGTTGATATTCGTTATCCATACAAGCAGTAGCTGTGTGAGCACAGCAAACTAAAGTATGTGATAAGGGAACGGTAAGATGCAGGATAACGTTTA
Organism: Dicrocoelium dendriticum; assembly: GCA_944474145.2. Taxonomy (NCBI): domain Eukaryota; kingdom Metazoa; phylum Platyhelminthes; class Trematoda; order Plagiorchiida; family Dicrocoeliidae; genus Dicrocoelium; species Dicrocoelium dendriticum. Next base: position 65,333,477 of record OX104059.1, on the reverse strand, counting down.
CTGCTGATAAAGCTTATAGTTACAGCCGCTACAACTGCAAGGCCCGAGTTTTCGAGGTGCTACCAAGCAGGTATTATGAAATTGGCCTCACCTGCGCGAAGCATTTGCAAGTGTTCCATTTGGGGAAACCTTGGTTTTATCTAGTTAATCGTTGGCTTAATTCGATACAGGAGGCTGCGGTAGTAAAGTTGATGAAGTCGTTTCGTCATACAATTGAAGTCAGAAATTTCGACTTAACAGAATACTGCATCCGTATTAATAGACGTGATTTATATCAACGGAAGCAACGGAATCGGGCAGCGCAACTTATTTAGATAGAGTAGGTAATCACCTTTTTGGTAAACGAAGGTTTTTTATGGTTGTGAAGAAGCAGCTGGAGGTGCGATTCCTTTCATTCTTGCTTACGTGCGTTCGTGCGTTGGCTGCGCAATACGGCGAAGTTATACTGGCGAATTCTACGCATCAGCATAATTACTGGGTCTACCTTCTATGGTATTGCATGTTCATTGATATCACGGCTGTGGGGGCATCATTCTTTTACGTCTTATTACCAAATGGGACGAAGGTAAGTTGTTTGGAGGCGGTAGAAGCCATGGATGCCGCATTTCTAAGCACGGCATCCGTGCGAACAAGTGTGGTAGGCAAATGCGTACAGCAAATAAGTGCTTCCAGGGAGGTGTATCCGGAGGCGTGCATGGTATTGTGCAGTGTATAAATGTTCCGGGACATAAACAGACGGTGCAAACAGCTGTCATTTGCGGACCCAGCGAATAGGACTTTTCTGCATTGTTCGCTAAGAAACATGATATCCACGCCTGATGAAACGTGTTATCACGGAATTCTGTAAATCATTCGGTAGAAATAAGTAATGCTCTTTTAGTATTTACGTAGGACATAGAAGACTTGGTAGAGATGCTGGGAGGCGCATCAATTACGGCATATCATGATGTTCGGATGCAATTCCACTATTCGGGTGCAGAATGAACTTACGCAAATAAAACGCACTTTGAGCAAGCGCTCCTGCTTACGGGCACTTTTCGAGATGATTGTTAATCGTGAGAAAGGCATGGCGGATGGTCATAAAACTCAGGTAGCTACGGAGTGCATGTTAAGCAATGCAGCACGCGGCGATGTATCCGTGGTGTCAGCAGACGCTCGGGAAAGTGTGATGAAGCATGTTCAGTGCACGTCGATGTTTGGTGTCAAGCCGGATGGACGGCAGCTGGTGGTGTCGGCTAATGAGTCAGTTGTTTCCCGCGTTTGCATAAACAAAGGCAGGCAGCGTGGCTGTGCTTTTACTCGTCACTAGCGGATGCTTTACGGTCACATCTTGCACGTGGCGACGAAGGAGAATCTGAATGCGCACGATGTCCTCAAAGATGTTGATGGTTGCTTAATCCGGCTGTACAACATGAAACGGCCGAAAACTTGAATTTCAACCAAGCTGAAACAGTCGCCGCAGTTGGACTTGCACACTGTTTGTAACACAGGCGTATAAAAATTAGAGGATTGCAAGATGTGCTGGCGTAATTAACTGTGAACTTCTAGACTTGGCTCAAACGGATATCTGAAAGCGCTGGGTATTTTGCATGCTTGTAAATAAATAAATAAATGGTATATTTTTGGTACTACGGGACACACTTGGAAAGGCGCGATCAAATATGCATACAAGCCTAGCTTCTGTAGAATATTAAAACATTTCGTTTTAATGAAAGGTAAAACCTAAAAATGTAGTCCACCCGAGTAAGCAGTTTGTCTGGTAATAGTCGGACTAAGGAACATGATGGCGTTGGGGCGCTTAAAAATCAGTCACAACTGTTGTGTCAAGATACAAGTTGGGTGTAAGTTCGCTATGTAGTAATCCAAGAGCACAGGATCCTAACCAAGGTTTTGGTGCAATCAATGACCGTTAAGAAATCGAAATGTTCTTTGCTCCATCAAAGCACTCTTCATAGTAAAACCAGTTGCACAGGTTGTATGGAGAAGGCTGAGGACTGCGTCAGTGTGAAATGTTTAGCTGCGACTTTATTCAGTAGCGAGTCACCTCCGCCACGTTGCAGTGTTGATAAACGGATATGTTTGGCTTTTTATAGGGATGTTTTAGGTACGTGTATAGGAAGGTTAACATCGCTAAGTTAGATTACAACGATCGCTGCGACACGTCGAAGTGTGCAGAAAGTATACCGCTGTGCACCAGAATCGTACCACTTTTATTGGAAACGCAGTGTAAAAATGACGTGCAAACCATTACGGCAGGCTCTGATGAACTAATGGAAAAAGTTGAGGAGCGCGTTATGATCGATGGAAGTGAGGAATCCATCACAGGCCCGTCAATCTCCGCTAGGGTGGTCTCTGTGAAAGATTCCGGATATCACAAACATGCATGGGAGAAACTTTGATCAATTATGTAATAAATCCGTCCCCCTGCGACATCGCAATGTCCGGAGCGCACTTTCCTCGGCTCATGATGACTACTACAACAAGATGCAGAAAGCAGAACAACCGCGTTGCATATAGGAGACCAGGTGGCCAAGTTCCAGCCGCCGTTTTTTAATTGTGCTTGCAGGTAGTCGAGTCAAGTAGGGGCGGTAGTGATGTTTCCAGAGTGATGTGTACAAGATGCTCTAAATGGTTCCATGAAAATTGCGATTCATGTCATGCTAAGGATACGAGGGAATACGTTTTCTGCAGAATGTAAGTTCCCTTTATTCCGTGAAATGACGAAACGCATTGCAAATGACCACAAAACAACAGCATTGGCAGTTGCAAATTATAGCAATTACGAGAACTAAACGCGACGCATTGTATCTTCAAATGTGCATCACAAGTTTGATAAGTTTCATGATTTTATGAAAGCTATTATTTCACGCGTCGTCAAATATTTTTTGCTTCTCCTAATGTGTCTGTATTATGGTAGCAATATGAGCGGTTATGATAGCAAAATGATATGATGTTTGCATGTATACCTTGCTGCCGCCTCATCCGCTGCACAACTTAGAGCGTATCGTTAAGCGGTCCCTCCTGTGATTACCAGCGTACAAAATTTTGGTTTGGAGGCAGATAAGTTTACCAGTTGACCTACGTTTTCTAAAACCCAAAGGTCAATTGGCCACCTATATATTTGGCCTAATTCTGGAGTACGGATAAAGCGTTTTGGCGGCGTTTTTGTTAACAACTTTCCGCGGCCAAGTCCGTTGGATCTTTGATTTTTCTTCGGCCATGCTAGAACATTGCGGGGATATCTTTCAGTGTTTTCATTCTGGAAAGTGGGTAAAGTGACGACCTAACAATGGTGACGAACAAGCACGAAAATGTTACGGACCTTACAGTCAAAACTTTTCAAAGGCTACTTCTTCAGCAACCATCAAAGATAAAAGCACAACAAAATCTGATTGAAATTTTGACACGGATTTTGAATGTACTGTCAAACGGAGCAGCTACACGGAACGCACAGGCTGTTTCACTTGGTCTTCTTACAAATACAGTCACTGAATCTTATCCTGATGCTGATTCCGCACGCACTTTCAAGGCATGGTTAAAACGCCGGGAGGATAGGTTCTGGACGGAGTTCAGCAGTCAAGGTGATCCATAGTTATTGTGCCTTTTGCTCCGCAAGCTAGGTGCCCATGAACATTCAAAATTTGTCGATAACACCCTGACCAAAGAGCCAAAGTACATCACGTTCAACGGAGCAGTGGCAATACTCAAACCACTGTTTCGTGATTCACGGTCTTTGGTTAGCGTTTGCTGCCAATGTCTAAGAATTATTAAGCTAGATAAGGATGATTATGGGGTACTAGCAGACATGCTTAACCTTGAAGTTGAACGTTTCGTGTTGCACTGTTTGACAGATGACCAGTTTAGGTGTTTCGTATTTGTCAGTACTGTACAGCCTCCACGGGACTCGGAAATCCGCACTCGGCTCTTACTTAAGGTGGATCAAGGTTCCAGATTGACATTGAAGTCTCTAGCAAACCACTGCAAAAGGTTGATCACTTCGAAATGCGACACCCTTGTGACTGATCGGTGTCGCCCTACTATTTCCGGTTCTGTTCATGCTGTGCAAGAAGCAAAAGCGGTTGGCTGAAACAAGCCGTTTAACACAGCGCCGAACAAGTCGCCTACACCTTGTTGGTCATGTGATGAATGGCATCTGCGCGGTACTGTCCGTTCAAGCGTCACATTTGTGCTGAGTGCCATAAACGCGACCACAAGAAAGAGTTTTGCCGTCAGTCCCGGCCAAGGAAAAGGGGTAAAGCAGTCCTACCGACTGAAGAACTCCAGGAAGCTTGACGCAAAATCACTATCGTGGATTGACACTTCTCACAGCGCTTCTGGAACATGTTGTCGATTTCTCACTATGCTCATCAACGTAATCCTACCCAGGCTGCAGTTAGATAGGGTCTCAGGTATAACGATCATTTTTATGAACACTTGGAAACACATCACAAGCCCAAGAGAATTGGTTGCAACAACGTCGCCCACAAAGCAAACACTGGAGCGCTGCAGCTGCTTGGAGATATAACTTACAAATAAGCCTTTAACGGTGTTGAACAGCCCGGAGCTTTCTACTTGTCTGACCGACCGAAATTGAACCTCCTTGGGCTCGACTAGATGAACTTGTCGTTGACGCACGCAGTGATTTTTCCGAGGATAATGGTGTTCGATCCTGGTCATACTACCTTTTGCCGCTGGTGCCGATTTTACTCCTGTTCTTTTAGCTCACTGTATTGTTTCCCTGCCCCTTGGGTCGTCCTACACTATATATTTGTTGGCAGGCGGGATGTATGGAAGTAAAATGCACATATAAACGACGAACAAGTAGAAGCTGAAATCAGACTTCACACCGCAATAATACTTCACGCTGTCGTCCTCTGTTGTTTTCAGGCGGCAGCCCACTAGGACTCGTTTACCCTGAAAAGTTTCAAAAAAGACATCAGGGATTAGGTCACCTTCAATGGGTTTGCTAGGAAACCACCTGCTGTCTTGTGAACTTCTTTCAAGTTTGCAGGGAAGGGATAACTACTACGTGAAAGGCGACCTAGGGGAACGAGTATGACTCTGGTGAGCGAAGAGTCACGCAACATACCAGAAATTATTGATTACCGAGCCAGGAAGCAGCCAGCCAACAACCCCTAGCCTTACCCGAACTGCTCATGTTGTCAACGTCCGTTCACTAATCCATCAGTGCAAATGCGCACGCGCATCCCTGCCCATGGGGCGCACTTTCGAGATTTTGAATTGTGGAATGGAGTCAGGTTTCGTATTTTCGCCTTCCAAGTATGCCAGTACCTTTTACATGTCTTCTACTATGAATGTCATGGTTGATAAGCAGTAAGTGCTTAACTTAGTCCACATAAATGCCTCGTGTAGCCTACTGTAGCCTCACTTAGCTTCCTCGTTGACACTAAATATTCCAGGGCGACAAATGGTGGCTGCAAATGGGATGGCTCTGAGTACTCACGGCGCCGTGGCTGTAGACATGCAAGTTATAACTGGTTACATATAGGTTTATTTCTAAACTTGGCTAGAAGCTGCGCCCACGAGTGGTTAGATCCTAATGCGAAATAAGCACATGCTCTTTCAGGAGTAATAACGTATTTGAGTTTATATAGTCCCTGGTCACGAGTATACTACCAGGACGGCTGAAATGTCTTTTGTGGCCCGTAAATGTTCAAAGTGGCGATTGCTTTGGCTGTCTGCAAACTGTGAACAGGCAACAACGCTTTCTATGATTTGGTAAATGGTTTCACAGTCCATCATCATCATACTTAGTCTTACTGGTTGAGTTCTATTTCGGCCCTGTTTGTGCACTTTCTAATCCCCGTGGGCCGTTTCTCAACAATATTCGTTCCGACTTCATTAGCCATTTTTAATAGCTTAGTGGTCCCGAAAAATAATCCACTCATGCCAAGGGAGAAAGGCGATGGCATCAGAAAGTTGGAAAAAATGAGATTTTTTATGATTTTCAGTGCAAATAATTACAACTGTAAGAATAAATACCTAAAAGCGGCCAAAAATACAGCGTATTTTGCTGGAAATCATAAAAGTAAAATATAACAAATATGTCTGATTAACGAAAAACCTTGAACTCCAAACACAACTGACATTAATCGCAGCCAAAAATATAAACCTGCTTTTAATCGTATTGCTAAAAATTGGATCTAGATATGCTAGTCAAAGCGTCGCTTAATCGCTGTTCACGATGATAGCGAATTACGGCAATACTTGCAGTATTTCAAGGGGTCTGGCGCGACTACCAATACCGAAGCCAAACATCTTGCTCCAAATGTCGTATATCTTTTCGAGCGTGTGCGAATTAGAGGAGGTATGGAAATTGCTCAGAGCTATAGACACTTACTCGGTCTGCGTATCAAGAGATGTAAAATATAGCTTCCAAGCAACAGCACTTACAACGTACGACGCTGTGGCCGCAAACACATATTCCAAGCGCACATAATATAACATGGACGATTACGTAAAACATATACACGGAAACATTGAAAAGTTACTATTGAATGTTTTGCGTGCACGAACTTATGACTCGTTATGGCCAAATTACCTAAGGGGATGGTTTTCAGAGGCCAGTTGGTCGGAAAAACCATTATGAAGTAAAATCCCCAAAATTAGTAAAGTATGTGCTCGTGAATGTTGTCTCTAGGCTAAGGAAGTCTGACCTTTATAGACAAACCAAGATAGCTCAATGTCCATTTGGCACCAATGAGCCTGTAAACACCATCAATTTATTATACAACCAGCAAAATATATCACGTTTGGCTCATTGTATGTATCCCTATTCATGGATCCACATTGTCAGTAAGCTACAAACCTCAATCGTGCATAATAAATAAATAGTTGGTTTTAGATAGCATCGATGCACTCTTTACCAGACATGCTTTAAATGTTACACAAAAACTTTTACAGTTGGCACGTTATGGTGCATGCATAAATGGGGAAAGTACTTGCAAAGAAAACATCAAAGCTTAAGGGGCCATTGTTTTGCTTGCATGTGGAGGTAACGTGGTGTGGAACATTATAGGTCGGGATTTTATCATTTTCGGTAACTGTATACAATATGGCATGTTACTTAGTAGCGTACTGCGTTAGTGTGTCGGTAAATAGGTACGTATATGTTAGTGGCGGGAGAGCCTATTGTGTGCTGAGGCTGGTTGTGGCTAGATCCTGACAGGTGGCCTACCCACTGCTGCTATTGTTGTACCATTGCTTCATGTCCTGGACGCACCCTCGTGGCGGCCGCTGGGTAGGATTTGGGTTTCACCCTTCTCCCTGCTAAGATCCAGGACACCAGTTTGCATGAGCAAATGAACCGACCATGTGCTAGACCCGCTGCCTTTCGGATGTTCATCTAATCGGAGGCTTTGGCTGAGGACTCGAGTCGTTCTCCTGTCAGGTGTGGGCGCCCTGTCAGTATCTTAGTCCATCCTCTTCGGAGGTTAGAAAGTGGTCGATGGCCCGCTTCCCGTAAAACCTAGCCATGGGAGGCAACAGGTCGACGGGTTATAAGCTCACAGCTCGATTGGCGTAGAGCAGGAGCGCCACGCATTGTCTCTGATGGTGAAAGGATACCTCCGGGTGTTCAGTGGTTTGCTACTGCCCGCCACAAGCCAGCCAGCCCCTGGTCAAATTGGTGCAAACCTGCCAAGACCCACCTGCGTCTGGCCGTGGTCGCAGGTGCGTCTCCTACTACGGTCGCAAAACATATGTAAATCGTTCCAGTACATCAAAGACTGCGTGTGACGGCCATCAAGCAGATCCCAATCTGTCTCTGCAATCAAATTCCCCTGCTGGATCTGCTCCCCACTGCCTTGTGGATCAGGCTATTGAGCCAAAGGCTCCGGGTGGAGTCCCTCAAGCAAACCTCCGAAGCACAACGACCACCTTGCGCGCGTGTGCCAACCAATGCAGTCGTGTGCCTGCGCTCAAAGCTCTCAACATCAGGTGCTGGAACGTGCGCACACTACTGGACCGGAACTCCAGCAAGTGCCGGGAGCGACGCACTGCACTTGTCATGATGAAGCTGGCGCGCTACCACATGGATATTGCGGCGCTCAGTGAAACCCGGCTCGCTGAGCAAAGTAAGGCGCATGGAGCAGATGCGGACTACACATTCCACTGGGTGGGCAACGCCGCCTCAGCACCACGTGAACATGGGGTCGAATTTGCAATATCTGACCGCCTCCATGTCCAGCTGGTGGGTGAAACAACAGGCATCAGCGCGCGACTGATGACTGTTCGCCTACGACTCGGAAGAGGCAAGTATGCCACTTTTATAAGCAAGTAAGGTCCGACCAAGTGTTATCCTGATGACACGCGTGATCAGTTCTACACTGAGCTATCCTCCGTGATACGGTCTGTGCCGAGGAGCGACTGACTATTTCTGCTGGGTGATTTCAACGCGCGTGTTGCGCGTGATGCATCGGTGTGAACAGACGTTATCGGTTCGCATGGCATTGGTTCAGCGAATGCGAACGGTGACAGGCTGCTCTCACTGTGTGCCACTCACGGCCTGACGATCACGAACACTCGGTTTGCACTGAGCGCGAATGATATAGCAACTTGGACGCACCCGCGGTGTGATCACGCTCACCTACTCGACTATGTCATCGTACGTCAGCCAGATATGCCTGAATTGCGCATGACACGCGTACTGCGTAAGGGTGAGTGTGGCACCGATCACAATTTGGTGAGGACCAAACTGTACATGTATTTTCGTAAATCTATATATTGCACTCCCGCCGTGAATCGGCGTAAATTTAACATTCTCTCCCTAGGTACTGTTGCGAAACGTACTGAGATGGAGAAGGCGATGGCTGCAAGCCTGCGTGATGTGGACTGCATAGCCACAGTGGGCGATCTGCGGCACCACATTCGCGACCAGTTGGCACCTGCTGCCGAGGAGACCATCGGGCGCGCAAACTGTAAGCGGCTTGATTGGTTTGATGAAAACAATGCAACGATCGGCGCATTGGAGTCGAAGAAGATTGCAGCATTTGCCGCACATGTGGCAGACCCCGTTGACTTGGGGAAAAGTAGTCAGTTTCGCAACCTTTGACAGCGACTGTTCCAAGAGCTCCGTCTCATTAAAAATAAATATAAATAAATATAAACATAGGTATATTTCTAGACAAGCGCTAGATGCCGTTCCTGCGTGGGATCAGATCAAATTGTGCATAACATCCATGCTCAAGCACGGAAAAGAAATATCGTTAACACCTGCTTTTGATCGTGTTCATCTTTCCGAACAGTAAAGCAGGGATAAATACAAACGTTTCGTAGGCCCCGACATTTTTGCAGGCAGTAATTTGGGTCTCCGTAGCTTTTGTACGAATTCTGCGCTTTTCACCGGCTACCGCTGCCAAACCTTGAGGTGCCTGATTCCATTAGTAAACGATCAATTAGAGGAAATGTGATCCATTTTCTTTGGTCACATCACCGCATTTAGATCATCCATTAGTAGCGGGCTCATGGAAAGGAATAAGCAAGCCAAAATTAGATCGTAAAAGTGGAGGGTGGAAACAAAGGAAATAACAGTGGTGGCTAACAATTTAGCCTTTCTTAGAAAAGTGCGACTGAAAGGCCAGCCCACTTAACTAGAAAATACCCTAATATTGGAAAACGGAGCCAAAATATAGCCCAGAAACAGCATACCGGAACCGCAAACCTGGCGCGAATTTCAAAGTGTAAACATCCAAACAAGCGGAATCAACGCCGTTTTGGAGCAGAAATGCGTGTTGGACGGAGAGGGCGAAGCAAATGAAATGCTACGCCGAACGCCGCCAACACAAGGACATTTTGACTGATTGAAGGCGGTGTATGGACCGAGATTGGGGCCGCTAAGGACGCTGATCGATGGTAGTTCAGGCGCTACCTGCACACAGACTGCAGACGTAATGCAGATCTGGCGGAAACACTTTGACTGTCTCTTGAACAACCGTTCAGAGATCAACTGGCTTACATTAAACGGCCTGAAGCAGCATGATGTGGAGACGAGTTTGGCGGATACGCAAACACTGGATGAGACTGATAGGGCACTTGCTCAACTGCAAAACGGCAAGTGTGCCAGGGCCGACGGGATGCCGCCTGAAGTATCGAAACACGGCGGAGCCGCGTTGTTAACTGCGCAGCGCCACTTGGTGCAACTCGTATGGATTGATGAGGAGGTGCATCCTGAGCTGAGGGATGCCCTTGTGCTACCACTGTTCAAGGGCAAACGGTGCATACAAGGTCGCACGAATTATCGTGGCATCAAATTTGTGAGTTGTGTGGGCAAGGTTATTGTCCGAATCTTGCTCAACCGCCTCGTGAGTCAGGTTGTGGAACCTAACGCGGCGGAACAGCAGTGTGGATTCTGTTCGGGTGAACCGCGAGGCATTGTGGTTGGTGTTGGGTAAGTTTGGTTGCCCGCGGAAGTTTGTAAGGTTAATGGAATGTCTGCACAGCGGCATGCGAGCGAGAATGCAGCTGAGTGGAGGGACCTCGGATGACTTTGTAATTGTCTCTGGTGTGAAGCAAGGCTGTGTCTCAGCTCCTGCCCTGTTTAATATATATATTTTTGCAATGTTGTCTTTTGCTTTTGATGCGGCTTGTGCTTACGGTGTTTGTGTGGAGCACCGTATTGATGGTGGGTTGCCGAGCATCCGTCGTTTCAGTGCGAAAACTCTAGTCTGTGAGACAACTATCCGTAGGTTGCTGTTTGCTGACGACTGTGCGTTGTTTTCACACAGCGCGGATGAGTTGCAGCACATGACTAGTGCTCTGGCTTCGACAGCGGCCAAATTCGGGCTCACCATCGACACAAGCAAAACTGTCTGTCGTTTTCAGCCTTCACCGGAGGTGCAATCTTTAATATTGCCACGAATCAGCATTGGTGCTGAAATATTAGAAACCAACTCCCGCTTCAGCTGCCTTGGGAGTGTGATGTCGACTGATCAGCGGCTACACGTTAAATTGCGTATTCGCGTGTCAAGGCAGCAGCGGCATTCGGGAAGCTAGAATACCGAGTGTGGAACAAACATCAGCTTACCAGTGACACGAAGCTGATGGTGTACAAATCCATGGTGCTGTACGTTCTTCTACACGGCAGTGAAACGTGGACGATGTACCGTCGGGATGTGCGATATATCGAGCGGTTCCATCAGCGGTGTTTGCGCGAATCTTGCGCATAAGTTGGGGTGACAGAGTTGCTGACACGGAAGTGTTGCGACAATGTAGGATGTATGCAGTGGACTGCATACTTTTACTGAGACACCTGAGGTGGCTCGGTCATGTGTGGCGTATGGATTCGACGCGGATACCGAAACAACTCTTATACGGTCAGCTGAGTTTTGGGAAGCGGCACGTGGGGAAGCCGAAGTTACGTTACCAGGACATGATCAAATTGAGTCTCGCACGTTCTAATCTTGATTGCAGGTCATGGGAATAGAAGGCGGTTGATCGGTTTGCATGGCACGGTATGATCACGAAGGCAGTTGCTGAAGTGCCGGAGAAAGACCTCATACATGCAGAGAAGAAGCGACAAGGGCTGAAGCGGCAAGCACCGATGGACTGTGCTCCATCGAAATCGAGTGCATGGTGCTGTAGCACATGCGGTCGCGAGGGCCTGAGTCAGGCAGGCCTAGTGAGCCATGAGTGAGGCCACTCGGGACTAGTACCGAAGCGGCAACGGTTCCTGCAGAGAACGTAGGAAGAACCAGCGCAGCGTCTGTAGGTTCGCTGCATTCGATTTACTAACCGCGTGCTTGCATGCTCAGTCTATTTATTTCAGGTAGTGCGTTTTCAATTTTGCCCTAATGCATTTCTTTCTCATATTAGGGTCGACCTGTACTCTTTTCTATTAACTTGCACACCTCGCTTAGGGCAATTGTAAATAATTTCCATAACGTTTTTGCGTTCGTGTTATTTTTGTAAAATTAACTTTCTGGCCTCGTGAACGTTTCTAGGATTCGTTTGTAAACCTCCTTTTCGATATGCTCATTAATTTAAGGTTTGTGTCACCGTTACCTTTTGCAGTACTCGATTTATTTTACTCGTTATCTTTCTCTCAAGTGATTGGCTGTTGTTTGCTATCCCCGGTGTGGCTGCGCTTGAGGTGCATGTTGACAAGGTGCCTACCTGTCTACTACCCACTACCTCGTTCATACTGGCCCCAGGACATAGTTGGGCGTTGCTAGAGGGGGCGGGAATCACGGTCCTTGTGGCCGTGCTAGGCTTGAATGCGATTTCATGCACTCAGTGTGGAGCGAACTACGGTCCAGCCACCATCTTGTGTGCGCCTTATTCCCCAAATACACCGTGCTTGTGTTTGCCTGTGAAGCAGTGTGGGCCGGCTCCGTTGATAAAACCTAGCTCCCCTCCGCAAGCGTCCCAGTCTAATTCCTTCGGGATTACTCTGGATATGTGTTTTGTGGATGGAGCTGTGGGTGGTGCAGCGCAAGCCAACCATGGTCCTTCTGTAGGCGCAGGCGTCCTGTGGCTGGCCACAGTGACAGGCAAATCCGAAACCGGATGCCTCCAGCCATATGTGTTAGCGGGCATTGTACGTGAACTTGTTAAGCGTGACCGAAATTGTGAATTTGTTTGCTGTGGTGGCTATCGTATAAGGAAATCGATAAAACACTTCGAATTGGGTGACGGTTGTAAAGTGAGATACTCTGGAAGGGGGATAAGCAATAATCTCATTTAGGGGCGTGCCACATTGGCCACATCACAGTGTTGTTAAAAGGACCTTCCCGGCTTTTTATAAAAAGAACGCCAGCCAGGAAAAACCACCACGTCCTAGAACACTGTTGCCGAAATATTCGCTGGAACGAGATTAACCCGAAACATGTATTTGGCATTACTTGGAGGTTGTTCGGCTAGCTATCTTCAGAAAATAATAACAAAATGCGTCTAATCGTGTAATTCGCTTTAGCCTGCGTGGGTAGGGTTTCAAGAATCTTAGGTTCAATAGTTAGAGATTTCCGGAAGTAAGGCACTAGTATATCCCATGTTTTTGAACGCTCTACCATGCAACTGTATGCTATTTGCTAGCTTTTGCTCTCCAATTTTTGAGGTCTAGTGTGGGTGACATCGATGCAAATTAATGCTTAAATGTCACCCAAGCTACCACGTCAGTCAATGTTCTGGTGAGTGCTATTCTATAAAGCCAGATGGCATAAATGTGTAATAGTATAAGTCAGGAAGAGCAAAGTACCTAGGATATGGGAGTTGGTTGTCCACTCACCTCTACGCATAACGCAGTGTGGGCAATGGAGCATGTTAAAATACAAATTTTGCATAGGTGCCCAAGCTGAGGCAAGAAATGGTCCGAAATAGCTGGAATTCCATCTATCCTGTGTGACAGAGTTTACCGGCATATGGCAAGCTTTTGTGCCAGTGTCTGAGAATATGAATTATTAACTGTTAGGGTGGCATGAATGGCGAACAAAAATGGATCCGGTTCATCATGTCGCTAGTCTACCAGTGTTTCTAACAGTGCTTGGTGAACGCTTAACTCGGATAAACGATAAGTGGTATAAGGCCCAGCGAAGCTAACTTGAAATGCAAAATGTCTGATTTAGGGGTCCATGACTCAACTGACGGGTATGTGGCTCAGAAACTTCCTAGCATCCTAGTTTTTCCATACTTCGTATAGAGTTATGTAGGAACAATGTGCATTTTCAGTAATGGTGGCCTAGAGATGCCAGCGTCCACTTTGAGAATATGGGCTACTGGGAACCTACTAGTAGCCAGATCTCTAATGTTGTGATTAGCAACCATGGTCGCAGACCCACGGTTTGAACGAATGGGCAGTAATAAGTGATAGCTTGATGACTAATGGCGCGAGTTGAAGAGTTGCTTGAGGCGATATTGATAAACAGCCCTTGCATAGGCAAATAAGTGTGTCATTAAAAGAGTAGCGTTGCGTTGAAGAATACCGATGGGTTTAGTTAAGCTCTGATAAGAGCAGCTGAGAGATGGATTCCACGGACTATTAGCATATCTTTGCGCCTAAGCAAGTCTCGCTTCCGAAACCATTACAAGATAAGAGTTTACAAGCTTTCGCCCACCTACGGGTGGCGGCGGAGCAAACTATTTAAGGAGTGCTAAGGGTTAGGAAGATAGGTGTAAGGAAAGGGCGTCGAAGGTATTGTTTAGGTATATAACCCGGCAAATTAGAGGGGTTTGCTATTGCGCTAAGTAATTTTTATGGCGTGACCTAATACAAGATAAATAAATGTGTCATTTATAGTTCGTAAAGGGATCTGCGACATGAAACGTCGCGGTCGACAAGTAGCTTTGGCTGTAAAGAATGAGAAAGGAGCGGATGGCGGTGAAAAGAATGGAGATTTAGCTATAGGTGGCCTTTCAAATAGGAAACCACGGGATAAGAAAAAGGGGATAGCAGCTCAATCGGCTTCTTGCAGAAGATGCAAGACCGCCCAGGTTACAAGTGACTGCCGCTTAATTCTGAAGAGGCACAGTTCATCCTATTTTAAGCGAGGCGTTAAAGAGGAGGACATAGACTGTAATTAAATTTTACAGTTTAAGGCTATCAGTGCTACGCAGTACTCTTTTCCCCAAAGTAAGCATGTGATAAGGAAGTGCTGGCCGATTAAGGAACCGCTTCTAGCTGGAAGGTCACATTCGCCGGACAATCGGAGGAGTTACCCTGTTCAAGGGTGGTACGCTAAGAGCCACCCTATTTGTGCCGTAAAAAAGGGGCAAACAATGAAAACAACCGTGTAGGTGAAGATCCAAAGAGGGCGTAATGGGCAGGCTTTGCAGCTGCACCCATCACTGCCACACGGGTTCTTAGGATCTGAGTGACTGAAGGCAAGCTAAAAATGGGTCAAACGATAATCAAGGTTGTTAGAGCAAGTCATCTAATCGGATTTTCATCCTTAGCTCCCAGGCTAATCGTGGAATTAATCCCAGAAAGATTTCAGAGATGGGAAAAATATATTAAGCCATGGATGACACAACTGCCTCAAATCAAGGCATCGCATGTTTCGTCTAGGTAACGCATGTTATCCTACCGGGGTACACCGGGGTTGTTCATACTCCATCCGGCCAGGTCTCATAAAAGTGATCGTTTGCTACAGACATCAAGGAGCCGGTTTGCACTAGCCAGGCACTGGAACTTTTGCAGCTTCATCTTGAAAGCCGGTGGGTTATGAATTCCTCACAGCGTCGCTTGTTACTTTTTCTAACTATTTCTATATGCAACTAACAAATAACGGGATCTTAGTTTCTTCCACCTTCTCTGCAGAGTTATAGTACTACACGTATTTCTTAGGTTTCGTTCTGTTCCATCTATCGGATTAAGGCTAGATATATCACTGCACATAGTGATATAAATAACTAACTAATTTATTCTCGACGAAACGAGACACACCAGTACAAGCATGATTAAATGTATATTATATTACCTTGTGCAGGAAGCATAAGGTGAGGAAGTTACGACGTAGTCACAGTAGTTGGAGTCTGAGCTAACCACACAGCCGTCTGTAAGTAAACGCCTGGTATGGTGAAGCGAGCATTTTAGCAAAAGCCCATGGGCTTATTCAAGAAAAATACTGTCCGACTTACACAGGCTGCTATATGTGAAAGCAGAGTAATTTAGGAAAATGCAAACGTGACGCCGGTAAAGTTCTAGACGTGTAGCGACTGTGTTTATGTGGCGTCTTACGTAGAAGCGTACTTGTCGAGCTTTTGCGACTTGAAAGTGCACTTGCCCAGAAAAGTTGAGGCGTGTGGAGTAACACAAGCTCAGAACTTTTGCCGATTCATAGAGCTGAATAGGAATGCCGTTAATCGGGATGGCTCTATCAGGTACTGAGCACTTATAAGTCCTGGCACCCAATTGTTAAGCGGAGCAAGTCCTTTGCCTCTGTTGACACCATGCTCTAGGTGCCTTAGGTCTTCTCGTATGCTGTTGAGTGCTTGTACCAGAGCGAAGATGTAGAAAATTTTGATATCTGGCCGATAAAAATCGTCGATCGTGCTGTACGCTGTTGCAGATATCATTGATATGAATAAGAAAGATCGATAGCCATAATACGTTTCCCAGTATGACACCGATCGAGACAGTGGCCCAGGACGATGCCACATGTGACGCTTTTACCAATTGCTTGCGTCCGGTTAGCTATGGACCCAACCAATCCAAAAGTAGACTCCCCAAGCAATTGCCCTTGACCATGAGTAGTAGGCGCTTATGTGGAATTCTGTCGAATGCTTTTTGCACATCGTCGTAGAGTGTCAGTACTGCTTAAATCTAAGTCCATAGCTTCAGAGACCGTGTGGAGGAAATCCAGCCGTCCGGTTGCGCAGAATCAAGCACTCAGAACTCCATGTTAGGACTTATACAGTTGGGTTCCTTCACAGGAGCAGTCCATCAGAGCTCGTTTAACAGTCATTTCCATCACTCTGGAGAGGACAGATATTTGCTTAATCGGGAGGAACTGACAACCACTTGCAAACAGCAAACCTTAAGACGCGGCAGGACTATAGGAGGTTTCCTAGCACAAACATAGTTTACATGCCACATGGAGATAGCAAAAAGCTTCAGGAGGAGTATAGGAATATGCACATCCACGTTCTTAAGGGGAATGGGTGGCACGCCATCTTTTCCTAGGTTTGGGGACGGCTTATTAGCCCAACTTGCAGAGGTGCTATTTTTGAGGGCAAATGGTACCATGCACAGTGAATGGCTAACAGTCACTTGCAGCTAATTTCAGACTGGGCCTGTTTCTGAACGTTGACTCCTTAAAATAGTTGTTGAATGTTTCACGTAAAACAAGTGGAGCGTTGGAAGTTTGATTAGAGCCCATTCGTATGCGGAATTTCGTAGGCACTTCATAAAAGGTGCGAGAACGCGGCAGTCAGCTGAGTCGCTCGGCTCTATTAACCCTAGTCAATGGCTGCCCATAGTGGACCAGTAGGCTTTTGCGTAGCTCCAGCTGGCAACACAACAGTGATTTCCCTTGCCATCGTGGCATAGGCAAAGATAACGTCCTACTCTAGGCGGGCCGTAACTGGCACCTCCAAGTAAGCAGCAATGTTTATCTAATGTTTCTTATTGTGCTTTTTGTTAAACGAGTGCTTAAGAGTTATGTAGTCCAGACCTGAAACAATCTCCTCATAAAAGCTTTCGGCTGATCACCCTAGGATGCCGTGTAAATTGAATTCCTCCTACTTTATAGACCTAATACGTGGGGCAAAGGTAGCTCAATTTATGGAACCTACCTGCAGTTAAAGCAGGATTTCATCCGGTTGAGCAGGATTATTTACTGAAAATTTTTGCTATAACGTGCAGTGCCCTCCACTGTGACAACTTCCATGGAACACATGGCCTACTGATACTCTTAGTTTAACGATGCCTGTTAAAATAAAAGTCCAATTTATTCTTCATCTTGGTTGGGGCGGGAACACGTTGCACTCAGCCACCTAGGTTGATGCAAGCTAGTAGACTTACGTTGTTCGTAGGAGCCGCGGGTGCGAACTATTTCATATTAAGAAAGTTGAAACCACCTGCGACAAGTTTGTATCCCCAGTGATGGATCCAGGCATGCTCGGAAGTTGACGTGAGTACACCATCGCTCACGCAATACGTCAGGGTCTCCATAAACGCAGCCTAATAATATTGTAGATCCCATGATACCGGTTGTTATGCATACGGCGTGCAGGGTCTCCGCAGTGGTTATGATTTCCGTTCTTACTGTGTACCTTTGTTTCAGGTAGATGGCACTTTATCAAGCTCGTTTTTGCGTTTGGGGTTGCATATACAGCCGATATCTAGGAAGTGTGTATGAATCAGCCGCAGCATGTGGTGTGCACCGCGTTGCAGTGACAAAAATTGCGTCCGGTGAAGTAAGGACGACCAATGGACCTAGGACTACTTCTTACTACTACAGGACCTGGCGTTGATAAGTATGCGTGAGAATGAACTTTTGGGGTCTTGTAGCTTTATAATTGACACAAAGTCGACGGTTGCTACGGAGCCAGTTAAAAAAGATGCAGGAATTGTTGGAGCATAATTTAGTGCAGGTTGCTCGGTACTCAGTCCTTGGAAGTCGGGATGAGCTGGTCCAGCCTCATCCACACCTGACAGCAAAATGGTTCTTGTTGTAAGGTTGTACCAAATAAAGCGTTTGGCCTGAACATCTGATCCATTTGCAACCTTCTGCAGGAGGAGGACTTAAGTTTTGCGGTCTTGTTGTAGGTCCCATGAAGCGCTACCGGATAAGATGCTAACCATGGGCGCATTGTTCACCTTTCGTGAATGTCTGATTGTTTCCATATTGACCAAGGTCGATTGTAGCATGCCGCGTTTTGGCCGTTGCAGATACAGCTGGTTAAGCATGGTTGGGTTGCGAAATTGATCCTAGTGTGCTACCAAACTTGTTCAGTTCAGGTTTAGTCAAAACAGTGGCTAGGATTGCCGCCGCAAATTTAATGAAACGTTTGCTGCTCCTCTTAACCAGCACAGAGTTAGAAGCAAAACCGTTGACCGCGATAAATGCTCGTTTAAAATCCTCCACCGAAGTGTCATCTAGTGCGCTGAACACCAATTTACTGTACCCTTCATCACCCAAACCAGAACTTGGTTCTATTGAGCTGCAACATGGGTTAGAGTCGTTGCAGTTTTGACGTGACTAAGATTGATAATAGGCGGCTAGGTTAGCACTACAAGGGGTTCTCTTCTCCGGTTTGCTATCTGCATGGTTGGCGCGTGAGGATATTTTTCCATTATTTGGGGTACGTTTCGTTTTCTCTTGCTTTGGCGGATCAAGATACAGCTATTTAAGCTTGGTTGCATGGCGCAGTTATTCGCAATCTGATACTAGTAAGCACAGGACTGGTTCGTCATCAGTACTTAGTTTAAGTTAAGACGGGTATTTAGGGAAACATTTGCACATCTGGTGTACCTGAAACGAAATTTCTGCAGTCCACTAGACTGCAGCTATGGTGTGCTTAAACTCCGCTACAAATATTTCATCGAGAACATTAAAGAGAAGTATTCTGCACATCCAGATGCTGCAACGGAAACCCGACGGCAATCGTCATTTTAAGGTGACAGCCGATCTTGGTGATTGCAAATTAAGTGTAGGCAACATTCCTATTTCAAGTGAGCTGCTTGGTGTGTTCCCTCGGCGAGGAGGTTTTACTCTGGGTGTCGCTGTATTGTTGGACAAGAAATTGTTTATGTGGCTGCGTATTCTCTCTCTCCCTGAGTGATGGGTATTGTGGTTTGTCGCAAATCGGAGTTTTGTCTATTATTCTGGTAAATCGTCTTAAGTGTTAAAGGCACACGTAACCTACGTCGTTCCAATGACCCGACATACAGCTTGTTTAGCCTGGTAGCATCTCGCAGCCATTCACAAGTTGGCCTAATATTACGTGGCATTGTATCTTTGTTAGCACCCAATCTGATGGGTACCGCTAAATTACTTATCTGTTTGCTAATTTGCATTACCTCTACCGAATTTTTGCAATTTTATTTACTTCAGTTATCGCTCGGTTATACGTCCCTAAGATGGTATCGTCAGGAACCTTACTAGTTACCGAGAACCTTACTAGTTACTAGTTAATTTACTAGTTATCAAGCTGCACTGCGTAGTCCGAATGTATTGATAATTTTACCTTGGTTATTTGTGTCGTGGATAGGAAAGGCGTGGACGTAACTGGCGAGCTAGGTAATTAATCCACTCACGTGGTCATTTATTTGGTGCAGCCAGTGTGTGTCGACTGCGGACAGGGGACAAGCTAGTCTTCCGTCGACCAGGTATGGGTACTTAGTCTGTTAAGTCGCTGCAAGCTACGCTTGCTATGTGTGAAAATTGTGTCCCTGCGACGTGTCGTTCTAGTCAAGTGAGACGAGCTGTATAACGGGTTCCGCTCTTATGAGTAGACTAACAGGTCCCGATTTCCTCATCGAGAAATCTACTTGCACCCCCAGACTTGTAGCGCCGTAGGACTTCTTGGTCCCTGGGGCAATCCTTTTTGTTATCGGCACTGCTTTCGCACCATTTGCGTGAGCTCAGCTTAACCTTCATCCTCTGTGGTTTCTAAACCAAGAGTGTGGGCATCAATCAACGGGATAGCAGCCTGCGGAGCGTCAAAACTTTTCAGGGATCCGCTTACGAGTAGCAGTAGCCGCGGCCAGTTAGTCGTGGCGGCGTTGTACTACAGTCTTTGCAGGCGCTAACTTTAATTCGATGAATGTTTTGCGCGACTGGATGGCGTTGTGGTAAGCCAGGCTCTTGCTGGCCAAACTCTCTGTATCAAATTGAATAACAGAGGATTTTGGTAGCAAGTGGCCCTTTTCTCCAGTATTTTGCAACTTCATAGATTATGTACCAAGCCGCATATAACAATCAATATCTTCCAATCTGGTGGATTTTATGGTGGTCGGACACACTATAAGCAACTACCTCAGTTAGCCGTTTTATCCGACCCAGGACCTTGAGATTAATTACATGTTGGAACCTCTTGGCAATCCTTACCATTGCATCCGCATTACGTTTCCGGGTTGAACCCGGCTCAAACTAGATAGTAAACACTCAGTGAATGGTTGTAAGGTGTTGCAGGGCTTTTTCTTCTTCGCTAACTTCTTGCAGTTCTGTACTTTCTAGTCACACCGAAAAATACGTCCATCACCTTAAAGAATCAGGGCACAGCAGCGGTTTTGTTCACATTTGTGCCGTTTTATTTACACTGCCGTAAACCGATTCGGCTCACATAACCACAGGCCTGTTAAGGCAAAGATGCGAGTCAAGCCTCATGGAAGAATAATAGTAAAGAAGGTAATAACAGAAACGTTTGTGATCAAAGATAGGGCAAAGGCAATTCTGGTAGGTAAGCATGCTGAATTATATCGAAGTGTAACGGGGTTGAGAAAGCAGTCCAGTATGCTCAACCTTACCACCTAAGCGCAGGTTACCAGAGTCAGCGGATCAGTTCGATCGAGAGAACGGGTGTACCCACCGGGAGACACAGCGATGGCTGGACAGCGAATCACGAGTTGCACATGTATCCAGAAACCGACAAACCGGATTGGACAATAGAACATAGAGGGCGCACTGGCAACTCGAGAATCGCTATTAACCGCAAGTTTCAGAGTACAAAGCCAAATATGAGCCGTCCAAAGAAATACGGCCAATCAGATGCCAAGCACGAGAGACGTGATCATTGCGCGAGACAGGAAGACAGCGACCGAAGGGAAATAACATAACCCAATGAGATAAAAGGGAACGCAACCAATGTGGTGAGCCGAAAAACAGGAGGCCCATTGAGAAGACTCGAAGATTAACAGTGTTTAGTTCCTTTGAATAGGCTACACTATACTGAATAAACGATTGTTTTCCGCCCGCTGCCATCGGGACTTTTGGTCGTGTCCGCGTCACATAACATGGTGACAAAGGAGAAGAAAAAACCGATGCCCAAGATGCAGCTTGCAGTTTTAGGTCAACCGGCGATTCCGTTTCCATCCACTTCGCAGATGACTGAGAGTTCTCTACCAGACAGTTGGCGGATTTGGAAGAGCAAGTGGGCGGATTTCGCAACACTGACTCAGCTGGACGCCCAGACGATGAACTACTAACTCGCAATGTTTAGGCAAGCTATTGGTGACGATGCAAGGAGGGTTCTTAAAACACTGAAGTTTTAGCGGTCTGAAGGCGGATCTATCCGAAGTGATGCGGACATTTGGCGAGTTCTACGAAGCGCGTGTGAACGAGACCTACCAACGATACCTGTTTTTTGGACGCGATGGTTTACCGGGGGAGTCGTTCGAGAGATACATCACAGAATTGAATCTCCTGGCACGAACTTGCAATTTCTGTGATTGCATGAAGGAGTCACTACTACGGGATCGCATCGTTATTGGGATAAGGAACGATGAAATAACACGCCGCTTTTTGCGACATAGGAACTTGTCACTGGAACAGTGTGTCGCCATCTGCCTCAGTAAGGCCAGAACAGATCAGCAAGTCGAACATCTGCGCGCCGAAAAGAATACTGAGTTGTTCGCAGTATCCCGAACCGAGGGACGTATCCCGAGATCACTCGATGAACAAGTACCTGAATGCCAGTTTTGCGGCCGCAGGCACCAAAGGATGAAGGAGAGTTTTCCAGCGTGGGGCCGGACGTGCATGAAGTGCTTCAAGAAAGGTCAATTTGCTCGTTGCTGTAGATCATACAGAGTGAGTTCGTTTGACGACGATGCCAGAGAAGTAGAACAAGAATTGTTGATAAACAACATAGCTGGCCGGGCGAAAAGCAAGTGCGTGTTTGCAACACTTTTGGTTCGAGGACAACCGGTACGTCTTCAGATAGACTCCAGGGCTGCGGTTAACATATTGCCTGAAAAATACTGCAAGGGAGTGCGATGTGAAGAAACTCAAAATGTCTCAAAATGTGGAACGGCTCAAGGCTGCAACCGAAGGGCATCGTCATTTTGGAGACGGTCAATCCAAAGGAAGGAACAGCGCCCCTCTGGAGTTCCTGATTGTTTCGGAAGACCCTATGCCGATTCTTCGCATTGATTCTATCCAGCGTTTTGGTTTTGTTTCTTTTAATCATGAACGTGTTGTTCATGCGGATGACATCAAGGTAGATATTTTTGATAAGTACTCGAGTGTGTTTGATGGCGGAGTAGGGATGTTCGAGGGACCCGCTCACTTATCGTTAAACAAGCTAGCAACACCGGTGGCGTTACCAGCTAGGATGGTGCCAATTGCCTTGCGCAAAAAGTTCTTGAATGAGTTGCAACGTCTCTGTAGTCTGGGAGTGATATCTAAATTTGACGAACCGACTGCTCGGGTCAGCCAGGTGGCGATTATTACAAAAAAGTCAGGCGAGCTGCGTATATGCGTTGATCCGAAATCGCTTAATGCCGCACTCAAGAGAGAATATTTTACGTTACCGACTCTGGACGACATGCTGCCGGTGTTATGCAATTCTAAAGTATTCACGAAAGTCAACCTCGCCTTTGCCTTCTGGCACGTATCACTAGACGATGAGTCAAGCTACATGATAACTTTCGGAACACCATTCGGGCGGTTCCGTTGGCTTCGTTTACCGTTTTGGCTGAAAGTGCCCAGCGAAATCTTCCAGAAGCGACTAATGCAAGCGTTGGACGATCTACATGGAGTATTCTGCGTAGCGGACGATGTGTTAGTTTTTGGCGCTACTCGTGAAGAGCACGATCAGAAACTTCGTAGCTTTTTACAACGTTGTGTTGAAAGAGACATCAAACTGAAACGCGAAAAGATCGAACTAGGCAGTACAGAGGTTATATTTCATGGGCGTGTGTTAGGCGCGGAAGGGCTAAAACCAGACCCTGAGAAAGTAAGAGCTATAAGAGATATGCCCTCCCACACAGATGTGAAAGCTGCTGGCAGACTAAATGGGATGATCAATAATCTGAGCCGGTTCCTGCCCAAGTTAGCTGATGTTATGACACCGATCAGGAAGTTGACTCATAACGGCGAAAGCTGGCATTGGGGTGCAAAACAAGAAGAGGCGTTCCAGGCAAGCAAGGAACTCATCACTAACGCACCTGCTCTCGCCTACTATAATCCGCAACTCTCCCTCGAGATTCAATGCGACAGCAGTCAAGTTGGTATCGGGGCCGTACTCATGCAGAATGAAAACCCATCGATTTTCGCAGTAGGACGTTGACAGAGACCGAGAGTCGTTACGCCCAGATAGAAAAAGAGATGCTTGCAGTGGTTTACGTCGTCGAACGTTTTAATGACTAATTTGGCCGGAAGACTACAGTGTTTACAGATCACAAACCGTTGGTTTCCATCGCCAACAAGCCGCTACATCTTGTTCCCCGCCGCTTACAGAGAATGCTTATTCACCTTCATAACTACGACCTAGAGATTGTGTATCGACCTGGTCCCGAAATGCATATCGCAGACACGTTATCCAGGGCATATCTGTCAGACACATCAAAGGAAGACGAAGATTCACATTTCGTTCATGCAGCACAACTAGTAGCTGTTACCGAGGAGCGACTGAAACAGCTCCAGCAGTGCACGGAGGAAGATGAGTTATGCAAGCTACTGAGGCAGACAATACTAAGTGGCTGGCCCAAGAACAAGAAAGATCTACCAGGAGAGCTGACCCTGTTTTTCCATGTTCGTGATGAACTCATTGTCCAAGATGGGTTGATATTCAAAGGCAATAGGATACTAATCCCCAAAGCGTTACAGCGCGCAATGACAGAGCTTGTCCACTATGCACATTTGGGAGTCAACAATTGTGTGGCCAGAGCGCGAGACCTAATGATTTGGCCGGGAATGACCAGCCAAATACGAGATTACGTCTCAAATTGTCTGGCATGCCGAACACACGACATACGTCAGTAAAAAGAACCGATGATGCTCCGTGACGTTCCGGACAGGCCCTGGCAGATGGTTTCAGTAGACATCTTCATCCACGATGGAAAAAGTTACCTAGTGTTGGTTAATAATCTCAGTGACTACTTTGAAATCGATGCTCTTGCTACGACCAGTAGAGACGCAGTTGTGAATAAGCTACGATGTCAATTTGCTCGTCACGGAATACCGGAGGCAGTAGTTTCGGACAACGGGGGGCAGTTCGTTAGCGCAGAGTTCCGAGAGTTCAGCAGAAAGTGGGATTTGCATAACCGGCTTACTAGCCCATAACACAGCCAAGCAAATGGAAAGGCCGAGTCGGCGGTAAAAAAGCAAAGATGGTGCTTACCAAAGCTAAGGAGACTCATGAGGACCCTTATATTATGTTGCTGGAACGCAGAAACACGCTATCAACAGAAATTGGGGCAAGTCCGGTGAAGCGACTCTTCAGCCGGAGGACAAGAAAGTTGATACCAACTGCGCCAAAACTGCTGACACCTGAAGTATCACCAGCGACCTCGATACACGAGCGGTTACGAAACAGAATGCTAAGGAAAAAATACTACGATCGCGGGGCGAGAAAAATCCAACCTCTAGCAGTGGGAGAAGAAGTGTGGGTGCAACCAGTACCAGGATCAGAGGGACAATGGAGGAAGGGAGTTATTCAGAGCCGCAAGGGAGAGAGAAGCTACGAAGTGAAGATTGGGGGCACTACAATTAAGCGGAACCGAGTACAGGTCCAGGAAACAGGTTGTTCGCGTTTTATCCAAATGGAAAACCGATAACAGCAGCCAAGACAGATACGCGTCACCATTGCAGAAGGTGGAAACTCACACGCAGCGAAAAGCAGTATGGGACATACTGCGGCGCAATCCTAACAAAACAAAAGGAAAAGGATGTAGCGGGGTTTAGGAAAGCAGTCCAGGATGCTCGACCTTACCACCTAAGCGCAGGTTACCAGAGTCAGCGGATCAGTTCGATCGAGAGAACGCGTGTACCCACCGGGAGACACAGCGATGGCTGGACAGCGAATCACGAGTTGCACATGTATCCAGAAACCGACAAACCGGATTGGACAATAGAACATAGAGGGCGCACTGGCAACTCGAGAATCGCTATTAACCGCAAGTTTCAGAGTACAAAGCCAAATATGAGCCGTCCAAAGAAATACGGCCAATCAGATGCCAAGCACGAGAGACGTGATCATTGCGCGAGACAGGAAGACAGCGACCGAAGGGCAATAGCATAACCCAATGAGATAAAAGGGAACGCAACCAATGTGGTGAGCCGAAAAACAGGAGACCCATTGAGAAGACTCGAAGATTAACAGTGTTTAGTTCCTTTGAATAGACTACACTATACTGAATAAACGATTGTTTTCCGCCCGCTGCATTAGGGTTCTCAACCAAAGCATTTGGTTCAAAAACCTGACCGCAAGGAAGCGGGTTTGGCGTTGGACTACAAGGAGTCCGTATTAAGGAATAAGGTGCCACCCTCATTTCAACCCCCAACCTGGAGGACCAGGAGGCTGAGTTGTCTGACCTCTAACCATGGACTAATCTGGTATGAGTGACTCTGAAGGTGCAAAAGCACCACCCAGCATAGCTCAATAAATCGCTGAGGCACACAAACCATCGCACCACGGTAAGGTCCAGCCTCATTGCGATGGCATCCACTCAGCACAAGGTCAAGGTTCTCAAATTGCTATTTGCGAGAATGTCCCCGCTTCACCACCTTCATACGAAGTACCCAATCGTTTCTGATTACTTCCACTGCTTTAACAATCCCGTAAGTTTCCTAAACGAAATCGCACACGTATTGAATTTCCGGATTGCTTGCAGTAGCACGATTACGCTACGCATAGGGTAGCGCGTATGGCTAGATAGGCAAGCGAGCAAGGAAGGCAGCCGTACACTTCGCTCGTAAGCAATCAAAGCTTCTTTCATAACAGTCTGCAAGCCTTACCGCCTCAACGCAAGCAACCAGTCCGTTTCTTATTATTACTAACTTAGATGTCATCTCGCTCGTTTGGAAGTGAAACTTGCTTACGCCAGATATGCTTAATGACTAATCACATATTAGGTCTCCCAATGGCGCATCAACCTCGACACCACAGAATTATGTTGGTACATCGGTTGCGCTCAACACATAAGCTACCGACCAACCGAACCAATCGTACAGCGAAACCGCAAGCCTGCAACCAGCCTGCAGGTAGTTTTAAACAAGATGACAATCGGTTCAAACCGGGCGCTTGTTTAAAACTATTGACATGTTGCATGCCGCACAAAGGCGCGCCTGAAACAAAGACGAGACGTTCTCTGACATTAAACCATCCAGTCGACATGACCGCAAGCGTCCGTTCGACTACACGCGCGCACAGCGTCCCACTTTTTATTCTTTCCTGTGGTGTGGCCACAGGCTCGATCCCAAAGCGGATCGCGTGATACGTAGCGGACCCAGTGGACCGAAGCGCACAAGGAGTTTACTAGGCTACGAGAGCAGATAAACAGATAAGCTACAACTTGAAGTGATCCATAGTGCTGGTTCACCAGGCTGTAAGTTGTCATGCTAGCGTTAAACAGCCAAGCGATGGGTACGATGTTCTCGCACTGTGCCATTTTGGCAGCTCGTAATACACAGCGCATAAGCTGTGACGGAAATAGTAACCCGCGCGTGCGTGACTGGCCTATCGCCCACGTCATAGGGTAGACTGCGCGCACTCAGCCTAGGCAAGAAAGCGCACGTGCTAGACTGATTTATCAATGCCTGCGCTGCGGTTGGCTGACCCATCCACTGGGGTTTCCAGTACTCCCTGAGGGAAAATGGGTTTTAGGGGCGCTACAGGAGGCCACGTTGTTAAAATGGGATGCCCTAACATGCGTAATCAAATTTTTTAATATTTTTCTGTTTGTCTCCGCCCACTGTTGGCTTTCTGGTTTTATTATGCTCAGAATAATCCACAAGCTAACTAGAACTTTATCCAACTAGTGCAGCTTCATGTGCATTAGGATGAGCTAGTACTTATAGAATAGAGGACAGATCCGCAGTGATGTCACAAAATGTCATGTAGGAGAACCGGTGGAGCCGCTTATGTTAATGGTTGTCGAAAGTTTGTTTTTTGCTGGCATTAGGTCGTCATTTTAAACGTTCTGCAAAGTTGCCCATTATTATAGTCAAGAAGCTTGTCAAGTCCTATCATTTGATTAGATGCCACTCAGGAGTTGCGCAACTACTAGCCAGTATTCTGTAACTATCCAATAATAACTAGAAGGCTTAATACGAATTCAGCTGCTGTCCACTGGTTCTCTCTCTTCGCACCGTTACCCTTCGTTCCTCTTATCTTCATCACGTTTTCCAAAGTGATTCGTTGTAGGCTCCATACACCTTTAAGCCTATGCGGACCTACAAGGGGACATTCCTTGTTTCTCCATCCTGTAATCTTTCAGAATTTCTGCATCACTTAACTTCGATGGCTTGCTGATGTATTCTGTGACACTGTAGGAATCCACTAATGACCAAATTGCTCAATGCAATGGTTACATGTGGTCGCCAACTGTTCTTCATAGTGCCATTATCCGTCGATCCTCTTAACCTCAGCACCTCTATTTAGCAGCAACTAGTGGTCTTAGGTTACAATCATCTCAGCTTGTCAGGATACCATATTTGTCTCTCCAGCGTACATTTTCCTGGAATGTCTGTATTACTTACCTACGCTGGCTTGTTGATGTATTCAGTGATCCTATAGGCACACACTAGTGTCTAATCGTCTGATTCGAATGGCTACCTTTGGTCACTGAATGTCGCTCCTAGCGCCACCATCCGTCGGTCGTCTTAAATTCGGCACCTCTGTTTAGAAGTAGCAAGCTCCACACGTGCGATTACACAGTGCTCGTTAAGAGCCACTCCGTATCTCAATAACCTCTATTCCTTTAGAATATCTGCATTCAATCTTCCGCTGCCCTACCGCTAACTAACCTTTAGATCTCTCTTGCGGCAACCTATTTATTTTCATTTATTCTGCGCTCCCTATCGTATTACGCTAGCTATTTGCTGTCCATACACCTTGCAATCACTACCAGTACTAACTCTCTTTGCTCTTCCCCACGCAACTTTTGGCTCATACCAAACCAATACTTCGTAGAGTACTTACTGGTACAACGCTCTTGTCTCTACGCAGGCGTTAGCAACCCACCTATACGGCTGATTCTATAGGATATTCAAAAGACACTTTCAGCATAATTATTGTTGCACAATGTACATGCCTTTGTCTCAAGACCAAATGCTGTAACATAAGACTTTAACAATGTATAACTCCGTGCCTTTTTTGCGCTTCCCTCGGTTATCCCCCACTTCCCTTTTCTCCGAGGCCCGGAAGTTCTTGGAGATCTGGGATTGAACTGAGGAACAATTTTCGACCAAGACGGACTTAACCACCGACAGGGACTTACATGGAGCACGGTTGGACACCAAAAGGACCTAACTACAATCACCAAAATCCTTGTTCAGTATGGAGAACTGGACACATCTTCATACTTCCATACGTTATACATGTGAAAATTCCAGACAGCAGAATATTTGATCTTTTGCTCACCTGGACACACAACAAGACGACTATTCGCGACTTTCCCCTCCTCAACCGGCCTCATAAATCATGACGGCCCCGATAAAACTACCTGTCCAACTAACAGAGGAAATTAGGAGCCACTTGTCTGCGAATTACCGAACGCGAACTCAGTCGTCAAACGGCTTTGCCAGTCATATTTTATTGTTCAAAATGCTTTACGGCAGTGTTGCAGGACGTGGTTGGTTTTCGCCTGGCAAGCCTTGTCCCTATAAAAAGCCACAGATGTCTGCTTAACAATACTGCGACTTGGCGGATGTGACTCGCCACTGAATATAGTCACTGCCCACAAGTACATACTGGCAAGTCGACTAGATTCACATCTCAACTCTTCCCGACACATGCAAGAATATGTCTACAAGCACTGTTACATTGCACTTATAGTGCCTTGACTGTTTCAACTACACAAGATTGAACCCGAAGTATCGTCGTGATACACAACTGCCTTTAAACCTTGATCACGCCTGACTTGGTGTATCCCAAGGAATTTGAGAACAAACTATTTATTTATATGACCAATTGGCTACGGTCACTGTTACAGTTACCATAATATGTTTGTACAGTTACACATACCTGATCATGCCTCTACGGGCGTGCCTTGCATAGTGGAGAAAAATATTTATTTATTTATTCATTCACGAAGCATGCGCTGTAAAACAAAGCACAGAAAATTGCCGTATAGGAAAAGGACAATTAGCACTTAATGGATGGCAGTTATTGTCACCATCGCACCTCATAACTGCTTCATTCCCTCTGGAAACTAAATGTTCACCTATAACACTTACGAACGCCGGCATGTGCAAGTATATAAACAAAAAGCGGATACGTACGAGATATTAATTTTATAAAGAACAGAGGAAACCAACGCTGTTCAGAATTAATACGCCACGTGAGCACAGTAGTAACTGGAAGTTGTAACGTAGTGGGCTAACCTGGTCTATCCGACAGACGTGGGCAGGGCTGAAACTGCAAACAATTAGCCAACAACCTAACCGCGTTGAAGTGAGAGCCAAGGAAAATTCTCATGGCACTTGAGTTATCATCTAGTGGTAAACGTCGGTTAGTATCAGTGTGGATTTTTGAGGTAACGGTTGCAGTGTTCTTACGCCAGTGTTGTGAGTGAATCATAGATTGTTCACTGTTGATAGGCAACATGGTCCTGCGGACAACTTGGTTGTTAGTAGCGCAGTCTACGTCTTCGTATTATGATTGTATATTTGAGGGCAGCGCAGCGAAAACTGCGCGCGGTTGCCTCGGCTCCAGCAGCTCCGCAACGAGGTTTGGCGGTCTGGATTTACCATTTTGCCAACAGCAAATGCGCGCACAAATCCATTAAGGTGACCGGTAATGACCAGGGAGAATTGCACGGAAACGCATAACAATAATAGAGAAATATTACTACTAGTGTCATGGCATCCCATTTTAACAACGTGGCCTCCTGTAGCGCCCCTAAAACCCATTTTCCCTCAGGGAGTACTGGAAACCCTGTGGATGGGTCAGCCAACCGCAGCGCAGGCATTGATAAATCAGTCTAGCACGTGCGCTTTCTTGCCTAGGCTGAGTGCGCGCAGTCTACCGTATGACGTGGGCGATAGGCCAGTCACGCACGCGCGGGTTACTATTTCCGTCACAGCTTATGCGCTGTGTATTACGAGCTGCCAAAATGGCACAGTGCGAGAACATCGTACCCATCGCTTGGCTGTTTAACGCTAGCATGACAACTTACAGCCCGGTGAACCAGCACTATGGATCACTTCAAGTTGTAGCTTATCTGTTTATCTGCTCTCGTAGCCTAGTAAACTCCTCGTGCGCTTCGGTCCACTGGGTCCGCTACGTATCACGCGATCCGCTTTGGGATCGAGCCTGTGGCCACACCACAGGAAAGAATAAAAAGTGGGACGCTGTGCGCGCGTGTAGTCGAACGGACGCTTGCGGTCATGTCGACTGGATGGTTTAATGTCAGAGAACGTCTCGTCTTTGTTTCAGGCGCGCCTTTGTGCGGCATGCAACATGTCAATAGTTTTAAACAAGCGCCCGGTTTGAACCGATTGTCATCTTGTTTAAAACTACCTGCAGGCTGGTTGCAGGCTTGCGCTTTCGCTGTACGATTGGTTCGGTTGGTCGGTAGCCTATGTGTTGAGCGCAGCCGATGTACCAACATAATTCTGTGGTGTCGAGGTTGATGCGCCATTGGGAGACCTAATATGTGGTTAGTCATTAAGCATATCTGGCGTAACCAGGTTTCACTTCCAAACGAGCGAGATGACATCTAAGTTAGTAATAATAAGAAACGGACTGGTTGCTTGCGTTAAGGCGGTAAGGCTTGCAGACTGTTATGAAAGAAGCTTTGAAGGCTTACGAGCGAAGTGTACGGCTGCCTTCCTTGCTCGCTTGCCTATCTAGCCATACGCGCTACCCTATGCGTAGCGTAATCGTGCTACTGCGAGCAATCCGGAAATTCAATACGTGTGCGATTTCGTTTAGGAAACTTACGGGATTGTTAAAGCAGTGGAAGTAATCAGAAACGATTGGGTACTTCGTATGAAGGTGGTGAAGCGGGGACATTCTCGCAAAGAGCAATTTGAGAACCTTGACCTTGTGCTGAGTGGATGCAATTGGCCGTTGTATCATGTAAATAGTGTAGTTACTTGCCGCAGATGTAGTCGGCGCGTAATATACTGTCATGTTTGCTGCGTAGGTAGTAGCATCATTGGATCTGTACCAATTGTTCCAACTAGGAGGATTCCCAGTGTAGCGGCGACACGACATTAGTGAGTATACGTTCGTCCCCACACTTATGGGCCAATTTAGTAAACAGCTACGACTTCAATACCCAAAGAGCTACGGTAATTGCAAGGTCGTAAGATGCCGGTCAACCATACGTTTCAATGTGATATTTACGTTTCACTTCCATATGATTGATGAGCTTGAAATGCCAGGTGACCCTACGGCCCAGATATGACCCGCCAACTAGCACTGCATACGCATTGTAAGCATAAGGTATGGAGCAGTTTTCTCTCTTTAACAATTCCACCGTAATTACGTACGTTTAAATGACAAAATGTTTCCGAGTAGTTGCTAAGTCGATAACAACGTATGTCACGTCGCGCACCCATGACTGCTTCTAAGACTGACTGAAGCAGTGGTTCACAGCAAGGTTAGTGGGCGCGGTTACCCTTGTAAATGCTCGTAAACCAGTTGTAGAAATAATCATGGGTGAGGCAAAAGTGCTTGGCTGTTCCGAGCACACACACAAGAATTACCAACGTAAAATGCGTGTGCCGTCAATAATTATCGGCCCTTGCGTATATTCCTGCAGGACCATGTGGTATTTTCAATACGGTAGGCGTTGTAGCCTATTTAGGTGTTACTTTGTTAAGTAGTGCCGATTTCATGAGCCTAGCATACCAGTCGAGGGAAGAAAAAGAGATGTTCCATCCACATTAACTAGGCTTGTAGTGGGGACATTTGTAAAGCCAATTGGCAAAACCTCTCAACCCCAGTGGGCGAACATATCGAAGTAAATGCTAACTATCCTATGAATACATAGGTTTCTCATCCATCCTATGACCATTACATAATGCCCTACTTTTTGGCATTTTGCTTTTATCTTATTTACAAAATCGTTCTTTTTTGTGTAATCAAACTTATAATTGCAGTGTCTGCTCAGCCCTAGGTGTGTTGTTCGATATTATACTAGAAAGGTTTCAGCCCCTCATTGAACGCTAGATGTTGGGAAGTTATTAACCAATCTCTTCATAGCTAGTTTGAATCTTGGATTGCGCTATATCTGTGGCATATGTATAGGACGCTAAACTAAACTTTGGACAGTAATCCCGAGGCTAATATCCGATTCGCAAGCAGACTGGACGGTACCTTACGCAAGCAGTAGCGGCACAGCCAAAAGTCAGCACGTGGGAGCGCGGGTCATGAAGTAGTGCACAATTATCGTTAATTCAGATACTGTACAAAAGATGTCGTGCTAAATTTGTCGACAGGAAAGAAAAAAGGTGTAAGAATTATTACTCATATATATCTCCCTCCCTAGAGCCCGAACTTTTTAGGTAACTCAAGATATAGCGATTTAGAGAACAATCTCCTCTAGTTTATAGGGGAAAAACACAGGACCTCCTGAACGTGCTTGCTTGATACCATTCATTTAGCGCGTGTAGGAAGGGTCTGGAGCATTGGAAGCAATCCATTGTGCAACCTGAAGTAGCAACTTGGGCGCAGTCACAGTAACGCTAGATTCAAGGTGAGCGGGTTTAAGACGGTCAATACTCGCAGATCCTTTCGATCTATTCCTTTCCATCCTGAAATGTAGGAAGAGATATTTTGTGTTCCTTTCCAGCATGACCTCCGCAATGAGGCTGGACCTCACCGTGGTGCGATGGTTTGTGTGTCTCAGTGATCCAATGAGCTATGCTGGGTGATGGTTTTACACTTTCAGAGTCACTCATACCAGATTGGTCAATGTTTAGAGGCCAGGCAAACTTAGCCTCCTTGTCCTCCAGGTTCGGGGTTGGAAGGATGGTGGCACCTTATTCCTTAATACGGACACATTGTAGTCCAACGCCAACTCCCGCTGCCTTGCGGTTAGGTTTTTGAACTAAAGGCCTTTGTTGAGAACCCTAATCGTTCTTCTGTCTAGGCCTGGGCAATCTGACAGCACCTGCCAATGCAATACAATGAAGCTCTCGTCAAACAAATTTTTGATGCTCTGGCCTTCACAGCCGATAATCAACGGTGCCTTATCTGCTGCACCGAGCAGGGTGGATAGGGGTTTGTATGCTACTGCTCAAGCCTTCCCGTCTTCTCATTCCCCCTCTTACACATTTTCACCCTTACCGTCCCGTTCCAACTTCACTTTTATCCCCCTGTTTTAAACCCCGATTCTTGGCCATCCCCAACTTACCGTGCTAGGCCTTTAGCTTCTAATTTTAACACACATGCTAACGCAGAGCCTCAATTTTCTCCTGTCGACAAGCCCAGGTCCAATCAAGCGGCCCGTTCCAGTTTATCGGCTTCCTTTTAAAGCCCTCGGTCTACCGTTAGATTGGCGTGCCTCAATGTACGCACATTGCTACAGATCGGTCAACAGGCAGCGTTTGCCCGAACATTAGAGACCGTCTTGATCGATATCTGCTGCTTACGGAGACCCGCCTGCAACATTCGATCCCTGTGCTTACTCTGTGATCCCCTTAAGGTGACGCAAGCAGTATTTTCTTAGTGCACCGATCCGAGGACGATTCAGGTTCGAGCACCGACCAAGCTGGTGTTGGCTTGCCCTGCGTCTTTGAGCTGAAGCTGCTCTGGTTGACTGGATTATAATCAGTAGCCGGATGTGTGCAGTCCGATTGACTCGCCCGTTCAAAGCTTCCAAGTCGCACGGGACTAACAGTAGTCTAAGCCTCATCGATACCTACGCGCCTACAAACAGTACCGATGATTCCGTAAGAGACGACTTCTACTGCCAAATGACCCAACTCCTACGCCGCAGAAGAAGCACGGACACGGTTGTGCTGGCGCGGAACCTGAATGCACAAGTTGGAAGGTTGTCCACTGATGAAGTGCATCTGGGCGGTCAGCACGGTGTAGGCTCCCTTAATGACGACGTGGAGCGGTTACTTCATTTGTGTGAAGATGCCCGCTTATTTCTTGCAAGCACTAACGTCCGACACGGCACTCGCCAGAGGGTGACTTTGCGCCCACCAGCCTCGAAGCAGCTATGGACGCAACTCGAGCACATTGCAATCAGTTACCGCTGGAGAGGCTGCATCCAGAACTGTTGCTCGAGTTGGAGCACATGTGTGGACATCGATAACGCATTTGCACGTGCTGATATGCGGATGCGTTTTGGCGGGCACCCACGACGACGCAATGAGCGCATTGACACCAGCCAACTGACAAAGCCAGCTGTTCTTATTGCCTAGCAACGTACGCTGATATGCGAGTTGAGTAAGCGCTCACTGGAGACAATTGATGGTCACTGGTCACATGTTCACCAGACCTTACTAGCAGCAGGCAAATCCTCATGTGGTATGTCTAATAGCCCACGTGGATATTAGGTCTTTTCGTGGTCTCTGGGACTGATCGACGCTCCTCGACATATCCCGGCTGGAAGCGAACTCAATGAAACTCGCGAAGTGCTCCGCGCAAGACTACTTGTTGGCCCGAAGAGAGACAGCTAGTCTTGGTGGGCTCATCATGTATCAGAGATAGAAGTGTCCGTCGGGGTTGTGGCTGCATCGACCACATCTTTACCTTGCGTCAGTAGTTGGAGCAACGTCACACAGATTGGCGACCCACCGTAGTCGTGTTGCTCGACCGCAATAGTGCATTCGATTCGGTTGATCGATGTGCTCCTGAAATTGTCTACTAAGGAAACGTATGCCCGAGAAATTTGTAAATATTATCCGAGCATTATACGCGCGTAGCACGGGCAGAGTGAGGGCTTACGGCAAGCTGTAGCCACCATTCAATATCTCCAGCGACGTAAGAGAAGGATGCTTGTTGTCACCTTTCCGCTTCAAGTTCGCTAATGACGGTCATGGACATTGCATTAACAAGACGTGATGTAAAATGTGTGGGGCTACACTCAGGAGAATGTCTTCTTGACTTGGAGTATGCAGACAACATTGCCCTCATCTGTGACAGCTCCCAGACTTGCCAGGCTGCGTTAAACAGATTAGCACTGGCTGTCGGTTGCTTCGGACGTTGCGTCGCACCATCAAAATGCAAAGGGTTCCTCCAAGTATGGCAGGGATCGCCCATGGAGGGGAACAGTTAGATGTCTTTCACCAATTTAATTACCTGGGAAGTTGTATCAGAGTCCGTGGGATTGAAGGTGCAATCACGAACCATATAGCAAAAGCTCGAAGTTCTTTTGCTAACCTTCGCCACCTTTGGCGGCGGCGCGACATCACACTCTCCCTGAAGAGTAGAGGGTACAATGCAGCGGTACGTTCGACCCTACTGTGCGGTTGCAAAACCTGGCTCCTAAGTTTGGCGGACATAAAGAGGCTAGTTACGTTCGAATATCCGTGCCTCCGCAGTTTGACTCACATCTAGTGGGAACATTGCGTGGGCAACGAGCGTGTTCGATGCCTCTTTTATGGCCCATAAAAAGGAACTGCACCGCTCAGCAACTTCATTGCACGCACCAGGCTACGATGGCTCGGCCACCTGTTGCGCAGGACAGCCCACCGGCTCCCGCGACGTGCGTTGTTTGCTCACCGGTGGTGTGGATAGAAGAAGAGGAGGGATGATCAAGCGACGACTTGGTCCATAGGAATGAAGTGCCTCACTTCGGAGCTGGCCTCGGTTGAAACATCATGGCTGCTTGTTTGGAGTCCAAAAGACGATGAACACGTTTGGCCAGATACACTTGCTGACATGGCAAGGAGCTGACCTCAGTGGCGTTCGTGTTTGGAGCTACTTTGTCTCTCCCCAGCTCTTTAAGCCTCCACTAAAACCACGATCTCACTTAATAGCGTAATATAATTTTACATAATAATTTTTATTTTTGCCTAGTAGCCGGCTGGTAGCTTAACGGGACGAGGCCTATGCTTTGCTGGTAGCTCAGCTGGTAAGCAACTGTTGTATTTATTTCCCTTTTCCTTTATATATTGCGGCACAGTAGCTGAGGTGTTTCCCACCTCTAGTTAACATGTATAATGATAAGGAGGAAGATGATCTCCAGCATGAACTACTCAGGCTTCCGCGCCAACACTTTAAACGAACCTTCAGAAGGTTGTGTCAATGGCTTGCGTACTGCGTCTGTGCAAATGGAAACAGAAGGACAGGTTTGTAACTCCGGATGAATTCGTTGTTCGTGGGCAGTGAAGCGAGTAGACCTAGCTCAAATTGTTTTGAAGTGTTGGTTGAGACGTTCTGCTTACGACACATAATCCATCTCACCAGTGACTCAGGAATCCAAACACAACTCACTTGGAAGTCTTTTCGGCGGGGATGCATCCAATATCCTCGATGACGGTATTACAAATACCAAGAAGGAGGTTTGGAATGCTTTCAGACTAATTTGGGTCAGGTAAATTAGCTTGGGAGCGGCATTAATTGGTCCATGGAGGCGCTAGACAAGGTCATTCGAAGCGGGATGATAAGCAGTTGTCCGAATATGGGTATAACGCCACAGACGATTCAAGTCATGGAACAAGGTGGAATTAAACTGTGAACCTCGATCTGTAGTGATCGAAGATGGAACACCACAGAAGGGCATCCATGAGTCGAAAAATGCACGGGCAACGGTTTCTGAAACTGTGTCACGTAAAGGAATGGAATGCGGCCAACAAGTGAGACGGTCAACACAAGTCAAAATGACAGTGAAATGGTTCGATGGAGGAAGCGGCCTGACTCTGTCTAGGTGGACAGGCCCATAACTTCACACTGGCAGCTCAATTAGAATCATCATACTGGATAGCTTGCTCTTCAATTATCTTCCAATGGATCACTCAGGATTCTTTATCTATTATTACTCGAGGTATGACTGCGATATATGCCAGAGCGATTATGTCCAAACAAATCGTTCTTTCGCAGGTTCACCATCGCACAGTTCCAAGCATGTACATATGAACAATTTTCTGTCTGTCTGCCTCACTTTGATCAAAAGAAGTGCAGTATACCAGTTAGAAGGATGCCTGTCTATGCCACTATCATAGCCATCGTTAGGCCATTGAATAGACCACCACAAGTATCGGTTAGCAAACCAAACGTATAGACCGATTCAGGTCTTGGTTACTATGCCTGTCCGCGCTGGTTACGGCGTAAGCTTCAGATCATACGGTAGCTAGGATTTCCTTAGACAGGCATCAAAAGTTGCCTATTGGACGGTTTCAGTTTGGAGAGCAATGACCGGGGTTTCCTTTAGGCGCGCATCAGGGAATCACATAAAGTGATGCTCGACCACTTGCATTAGACAGTCTGTCGGTTATGCCCATGGTTTCTAACCGCTTTCCCATTGGCTGGCGCCCCATGACCAACGAGAATGTTAATGGTGTCAAAACAGCGTCGTTAGCTTCGCTAAGTTAAATGCACAGCACGCGATTTCAAAAATGTGCCAATCTGCCAGCTTGGTACAATGTGCTAACGTGCCTTTGAAGTGGTATGACACCGGGAAGTTACATTGGTTTACAAAAGCGCATCTAAAGCGGGCACTTAGACAGGGTTTTGAAAAATTCTAATGTTAACTTAGCTGCACTGTGTCGACAGCAACAATAGACTCTGTGGCCTTATACAAAGCTTATGTCTGGCATCAGGCCTGTACTAGGCGTACCGCGAGGGTCGTAGGCCTAACCTTTCTTCACGACCCGGTGGTAATTGGTTAAGCTAAAGACGAAGGAATGAGGGGTAGCTAATATCTAAGGAAGGTGCTTTGCTTGCTCGGGTATATTCGTTTTTGTACTGCTATCGCCTATATCCTTAGTACCTGCGGATTTAAGAAGCTGTCAATCAGCAGACTAAGACAGTAATACTTGTTGCGCCTTTGAGCAATGATGACGTGGTCATTGAAAAAAGGTGTTGGAGGTCGAGCCACCGGTTGGTCCTTGCAGGATGTCTACGCGGTGGCGCACACATTTGCGTAATGCAGTCTATGCACCAAAGGGTCTGTGGGTGAAACCGAAGCGTCAGTGTGAACGTACCTTAAACGGTGCATTTTCGTTGCTTATTGTCCAGCTGTTCGTTTACCTGCATATTGCTGCATGCTAGTTCGGCTAGTGTTAC
Source organism: Dicrocoelium dendriticum (assembly GCA_944474145.2). Lineage (NCBI taxonomy): Eukaryota > Metazoa > Platyhelminthes > Trematoda > Plagiorchiida > Dicrocoeliidae > Dicrocoelium > Dicrocoelium dendriticum. The sequence goes on along the minus strand of OX104059.1, from coordinate 65,294,726 downwards.
TTAAAAGGAACACATAAACTGTTACCTAGATTTTGCGGTTTTTGGATCTTTGTAAAAGTCGTTTTCCCAACGCCGTTTATTCGCACTTCCGTTTTATTGTTTTACTGCTTTACCCCACCATTGTATTCGGTTTTGTACTGGTTATTCCTGTCATGGTAAACAAACGTAGGTCCCCCAAACCCGCCTAAAAGAAAACATTGGAAAAGACCGCCCACTACGTCAGTGAGGCTAGCCTATCTTAAATACGAGATCGTAAACAGTGCTTGTGGATCCACTAGCAGAAGCTTTGCGAAAAGTTCGTGCGCTCGAAGGTCAGGTAAGCTCGCGGTAAGAAGTGTAGGCTTGTTGCTACGCTGCTAAATGAAGTCATGACTTTTTGCAACCTAAGCCGCGTCCCGATTTCGGCTGGCGAATCTGACATGCTGGCTGCAGTTAAGGCATTTCATAACCTTACGCACGATGTCAACGTACGCAATCGTCGTACCAATAAGGCGGTCGTATTCAACGTACCTGACAAAATGCCGCTTAGCAACGTGTTGCGTACCCTTCTTAAAGATTGCACACAAACAACACGATTGCTGGTTAGCCACTCGCCTACGTAATGTCCCAGACTGATCTTACCCAGTATTCATGAAATTTAGCAGCTCTGAGCTAGCTAGACGATTCATTTACGCCCGATATTACTTGATTCGGCTCTCTAATCTCGGGCCAGTTCTGATAAAACAGAACAGAACCCCGCTGCACAGATCAGCTGTGTGTTAGTTTACTTTCTGAGAGAAAGGTGGCCCGTGTGACACCATTTACAGAGTCCCAACTCACAAATGGGCAACAATGGACAACGCGCACTGTCTGTTCCTTGATGCTGTGCGACGTTTACCTAAATTGTTTACTTCTAATAACAGGCTGCAATACGAAAAAGCCCTCAAAAAACAATGATCAGCTAAAAATTGTCCTTCCCAATCTCTTGATATCAGATGAATCCTCGACTGTTGTCGTGGACACCACCCAATACAATACACAGCCTGTTGATTTGGCTGCCTTGTGCGACATGGACTCCGAAATAGAGATTGTGGGCTTCCTATCAATATATACTCCACTAGCCAGAGTTGTCAATGACCCCATGCGACTCCATATCGACACAGCGACCAGCAACTTAAAAAGCTGTGTTTTACAGCTCTTCCCCATGGGCTTCCATTGAATCCATATCAGTACAGCAAAAATACTATACCCAGCCGTTCCGATATGGCTAAAGCTACTGAGCGACAGTACGAGAAATACCACGCCACCAGATGGCTCGCCCGTATATAACAGGCCCTTCACTTCCCCATCTTGGGCCGAAGTCTGCTGCCACAAATTCCCAGCGTTATTGTAGAAACTACCCACTCGAAACCCCAAACCCAATAAACAGCTTCCGGATCCCCAACGAACCCGGATGCACTACCGACCGTGCCAAACAAAAGACGCTGCAACTGCAACCGGAGACTATCACGCCTATTGCTCCGGCCTAGCGAGAGTTACCCGGGATTGTTGCTCCGCGCAGGTCTAGCCAGCCATTCAGAAAACCATGTTTACTCGAAACCCGAAAGCTAACTACCCAAACTCCAACTTACCATAATCTGTTCAAAACACAAGGACATACGGCGCCAGGCCGAAGACGACGGCCTGCTGCTGTTGTCAACTCGACAACCAGCATGAATATCACAGTTCCTTTTACTTCGACTAATGACGCTCCCACCTCAGGAATTCTGAAGAATATCTGGTAGCCGCGCATCGCCATACCTACTGCAACTGGCTAGCCGAACAACCTCCTCGTGGTGTCAGCTGGGTGGTTCGGGTTTAACCCGTTCCAGCAAATAGTTCTTCGGCAGTGTTCCAGGACGTGGTAGGTTTCGCCTGGCAAGCGTTCTCCCTTTAAAAAGCCACAAATGTCTGCTTAACAACACTGTGACGTGGCGGTCGTGACTCGCCACAAAATAAAGTCAGTGCCCCGTGGATACCCGGATAATTCTATCCAACCCACGGACAACAATCTCCTACTCGCATATTGATGACGATATCAAACATTGAAGATTGGAGCAGCACAACCACAAGCACAAAATACACAGGTACATACACGTACACACACAATGACATCCATACCTACCCCCTACAAAAACACAAACTGCTATTGCAAACATATCGGATTTTTGCACATTCTTGATCATGCGTCGTTATGTCAAAATGATCATGCCTGTAAAGGCGTGCTTCACCTTGTTGAGAATAAAAGATTTATTTATTTATTTATTTTTTTGGAATACAACAGGGCACGGTTCACTACGCCCAATTCTCCAAGCGCTGGCGCCTAATCTGCAGCACCTCCAGGGACCCATATATACACTGCAGCCAAAGCAAAACGGCTGGTTACAGCCCTACGCGTAACCCCCATGGACCTCAAACCCGTAACAAACTCATAGGCTGCCAGCGGCTATCAGTGCACTACTCCGCCGCTCCCGGAACACATTCACGGCACTTGCCTCACCTATCTCAAACTCATCCACACTGTCCGGTTACGACAGCACTGAAGAAGCTGGCGACCAGACGACAGGAGTCTGCGTATAATACTCGTATACATACTCCCCCCACAAACACGATCGATTAAAAAACTCGAATCTTTTAAGGCTCCTCATTCTTCTTCACGCCCGCATCTGGTGCGGACCACAGAAACCTGTCACTCGACCGGTGCTTTTGATATACCACTGCACATTCCAGAATACACCATTTTCTGTACTGGAAGTGCCAATCACCTTGGTGGCGGTTGTCTTACTTCAAGAACAAATTTCCTGCATCATCTTTCCAAACCATATCGCTGGGCAATTCGGAAGACAGTACGGATTCAGGCCACTGGAGGCCCACTTGGCTTCCTGTTGGGCTACTTAAACACCCCACCACACCCCTCTTGTGCTAGCGTTGACAAAATGGTCAAGCTCTTTCAGGCAGTCTCATTCCTTCCTGCAAGCTATAAAATTATTGCTGTAGATTTCAGTACGCCACATGCCACGTGGCTCAATCAACCAGCTCCACCCAAATGTAGGGCCTTGGTAGATACTATTTTTACTCATGCCCGGCCTCAGCTTGTGAATACTAGACAATCTAACAAACTGTCCCTAATCTTTATTAACGGTCTTTCCCACCCATGCGCCAGCGTGTTAGATAGCATACAGGACGGCGACCATAACTTGGTGAAGATGTAGTTTGCACTGTTTAAATTCCCTCATAGTGAAGATAAAACGTATGAGGTAGTTGGCTTCCTCCAACATAACGACTGGGCATTAGTACACTCCCTTATCCGAGCATCACCCTTGGATGACTTCATCAGTCCAACAATAAAGATACAGTGATCAGCAAGCATTATAAAAAGTGCACGTAAATTTTAGACGTCCTTGCACTCAGTAAGAGAAAGATAAGAAGAGGTCAGACTGTTGATGAAGCCTCCGCAAACTAGTTTGTTAGCAGACCTAGAAAAATGCCCTTCGGCTACATCAAGACCAAAATCTTTTATCTAATCTTCCGCATAAAAGAAGTACGAGTCAATTAGAGATGCACGCACTACAATGCGCGTACATTAGTAGAACACGCAGCGCTTTGTACTGACAACGAGGCAAATCTCTTATTCGACTAAGGAAGCAGTGGGTTGGCAGCAAGGATATCCCGAGTACTACACTCGTGCTTCCTGATAAACTTATAGGCACTGGTGCGGTGGATCTCTGCGAGTTCATTAACACACCTTTCTGTAACTGCCTCACCAGCAATGACTTGGCATTGCCAACTAAGATCCCCGAGTTCACTGAAAGTCAAATACACACTATTGACTTTGACTTAAATAAAACCAAGCGAGTATTGTGCTATGCAAAATGTCCCACTGCCCAGATCCTGATGGTGTCCCTACTTTGGTGTTAATACTTGGAGGACCGGACATTCCAGCCCTTCGCCTCAATATATACACTATCACTAGGAGGAGCGGTCACTACCCGCCCAATTGGAAGCATGCAACTGTCATACCAAGACACAAACGACGCTGCCGACAAAATATTGACAATTATCGTCCTATTAGCCACATACCCGTTGCGTCTAGCCTCATGGAAAGAATAAAAGGGGACGGGATGCTTCGTTTTCTATTGCAAGGCAACCTTAGCAGTAGGTCGCAACATGGGTTGTTGCTGACTAAATCTTGTCAAACCTGCCAGTTTGAATAATTTAACTACGTTACACACTTTATAGACCTGGGTCAGGCACTGCTCATCATCTTTTTGGACAGGAAGAAAACGATTTAACCCTGTTTCACACAATGGTTTACTGACAAGATTAGCGGTATTCGGTGTTTTGGCCACTATCTTTCTTGGGTTTATTTTTACCTTCCCAACAATACGCAGTCAGGGCTACTAGGTAATATCTTCTTCAAAAGGCATCCGTACACAGCGGAGTAATCTAAGGCAGCGTCCTGGGCCCTCTGCTGTTGTTACTGTATATTATGGTTGTATTCCAGTCCTTCCAACAAGGCACTCTGTACCACTTTGCGTATGAGAGTAAAGTGGTATTCTTAGTTGATTCTAGCTGCCTACGCAACTGCCTTTCCAGCTTTTAAAGCGATCTCGGCTCTCTTGAAGCGGTTTGACGTATGAAAATTAGAGTTCTCATCCACGGAATATGACGTCTTTTTCTACCCGCGCTCCGTATTCCGTAGCCTATTACCTCTCAAAAGCACATCACTAGATAACAGCTTCACCTTGCCCGATCCCTGTGTGCACTACTCTAGCTCAATGAATTTTGCGGAACGATCGAGCTATAGCTCTGCAAAAGCAGGGCTACATACTAAAGTCAGTGAGCTACTTAGGGTCCCTTCTCATGCTTTATAAGTTGTGCCCGACCCATAGGAGCCTAGTTTGTTTATTTATTTACCGCTCGATAGTTGTTACCAACCCACGCAAATGAGATATGATAACTATACGGAATGTCCAGCGTACGTTCAACAAGCCTTTTCAAGTATCACCGACGTTCGGCTATCAAAACCGCTGCAAACAGCTTTATCTGGAAGCACTTCGGCTGCAGAAACCTAAAACCAACCTTGCTTTTCTACAAAACTAATCAAAACAACGGACTCAAGTATTGCGATATTTTCAACTGCTGAGTGAAACACGTTAGTCTCTACGCAGAAAGCCACACTCATTCCCACTACCCAAACACGACACTCCATACGTTTTAAATTCTTCCTTAATAGATATGTGGATGTTAGTATAAGGTAACTGAAACCATCAGAGCCTCTGATGGTATCATGCAATTCTCCCCGCCATAAATAGACTACTAAGTGTCCCCAATGTAGCAGACATTTTGGGCACCTACATCCCTGAGGACGAGCTATGGAAGAAAGGTACCGCTCGTTTATAGAATTCCATACAAAGCCACCTTAGTTTTGCGGAATAATGCCAATGCTCCAAGAACCTTTTTCGCTTATAAACCCAGCAATAATTAAGCTCCTTTCAATGAGACTGTTCTCTTACCGCGCTCATTACTTAACTTCTCTTCTATCGCACTGCCATCTGTCAGCGTCCTGCCCTGACCTTGTCCTGCTTGACCAGTCTGCTTCTCTCTGACTAATTCCAGACTACCGAAATGCAAACCCTTACGGCTCTGTAGACATGGTTATGCCCACCTCATCCTAAGTGCATGCTGGTCTTGCTGACTCTATTAATATAGTTGCCTCCATCTCGCATCTGTCCAGTTCTGCCATGATTCGTAAGACTGAAAGCTTTGTCTCCCTTAACGCGAGAGCCTCTTTGGCTCCTCTGTAACTTATCAGTAAAAACTTTCCAGTGTCGTGCGCTGACCTAGTCTTATATGAGCAGTTGTCTAGTTTCTGACTGCCTACAGATTGCCGGGATGTAAACTGTGTAGCCCGGGCACAGCCAAGACACCATTTCCCTCCATCCGAGCACCTCCTACGCCAGCTCGCAGTTAATTAATTTAATCTCTTCTAAATCTAACATGTCCATTCCTACTGACCCTCTCTAATAGCCTTCCCACCTTAAATGTACGACTAAATCTCAAGGCGCCGATTAATCCAGCCTCGTGTGATTGGTCTCCTGCTTCCTGACCTCTTTCAGACTACGGTGACGTTACCGGCCAAGGTTGAGAAGCCAAAACACCCTGTCCACCTTAGTGTGAGAGCCTGGTTGGCTTTTCCACACCTAAGCAGTAAAGCTGTTTCTATCCCGATCGTGTCCTTCCATTACTGCGTTCGCTGTTTTCATACCTCCTTTCATCGGACTGCTAACTCTCAGTACCCGTATCTGACCGATTCTCAGCTGACCAGACTACGTTCCTCTGGCGAATTTCAAAACTACGCAGATGCATACAAGCTAACCACTGCTGATTTGATGCTACGTTTTCCTTACCTCAGGTGCCTGCAAAGACTGCTCAACCTTTATTAACTTATTAACTGCGTGCCTTACCTCGTGAGTCTTCTAGACTTGTCCACTCTTTATTGTTATAGCTCGTTTTCCATCTTCGTTGTACGTCCTAATCCTAAGGCGCCAACGGGTCCAGTTTGTTTAATCGGCCGTCTGCTTTCCGGATGCATTCAGACTTCTAAAACCTTTCCTCTCTTGATCCGGCTGCTCTACTGGACTGTTCTCGTTACCACGGAAGCACTGCTACCTTTTACACTCTTTATCAATGAAGCCTTGCTCATCTCTAACCAGTTCAATCATTACCATCCTTTCTGATTGTATTGCATTAGCTGCACAGCCAACTCTGTGCCTTGCCTTGCTCCACAAATCTCTGACCAGTCTCTTACTTTCTGTCTGCATCCCGAATACCGAGGGGTAAATTATCTACGCACTACATACCCAACGCACCGATTCGCTCACCACGAGAACTTTGCTAGACTACCTCACGCTTTGTTACCATAGCTCCTTCCATCACTTTTCCTGTTCAACTCAATTGATCCTCTCTTTGTCCCCCAGTTTAACTAAACGACTTAATCCTAATCCGTCGACTACTCCAGTCTCGTCTAATTGATCTTCAGCTTTTCGACTTCTCTTATACTACTGCAAAGTCACTGGCCAAAGTTGAGAAGACCAAACATCTTGTCCACAATAATTGAATGCCTCGTTGACTTTTCAATCCTAATCGGTTAAGATTTCACCACCCTGACCCTGTCTTTTTCCTAATGCACGCTCTGGCGGTATTCCTCCTTCCATCGGCCTGACAACTCTCAGTGCTTTTCACTGTCCTAGGCTAAGTAGACCAGCCTACTTTGCTCTGACAGCATTAAAACTATAGAGATGCAAACGGTCTGGGCTCTGCTGACTCAATGTTATGTTATTCTCATCTCGAAAGCCGGATAGAATTGCTCACTATTTATTAATTTAGCTTCTTCTGCCCTAATCCTGTCCATTTCTGCTGACCCGCTCTATTCGTCTTCCCACATTATCTATACGACTCTGTCTTACTAGACTGATTGATCCAGTCTCACCTGAAAGATCTCTCACTCTCCGACTTCTCTCGGACCAATGCTACGTTATCGCACAATGTTTGGATGACAGATCGCTTTGTGTGCTTTACTTCGGGAGCCATGTTGGCTCCTTCACCATTCATCTTGACCCAGTATTCTCATTATCGCGCTCTCTGTATTCATTCCTCTTTTCAACGGAAAGCAGCTCTCAGTGCCCTGCCAAGTATCAAGCTCCTACTCTCTGGTTGCTACTAGAATACAGAGAAGTAAAAGGTATAGACTTTACTGAGGCGACTCTATGTTCCACTCCTTACAAAAGCCTGCTAGATGTGGTTATAAGTTGTTGTTATAGCCTATGTACCAACTTTAATAATACGGCTCAATGCAGCCTCGACTAATTAGCCTCCTGCTCTAAGAAACTCATGCAGACTGCTTAGACGTTACACCTTGCTCACCTGACCGAATTGATCTGTTAACATTACCTGAAGAGCCTCGTGTGTCCATTGGTTATTTATCAATAAAACTTTCGCATCCCGATCCTAAACCTTTCTTATCACGCTCTCTGTTTTGATACCATATTTAATTGAGGGCCAGCTTTTCCTGCCCTGCCGTGACCTTGTCTCACCTGACCAGTTTATTGGTCTGTGCCTGTTCCTATGATACCAAGGCTTCAACGGTATATTCTATGCAGACTCACCGCTATGTTCGTAGCCTCAATGCAGGTTTATAGCCTCGCTGGCTCTACTACCGTATCTTTCTTTCTGCTACAGCATTTGTTACAGTAAAGCACCGCACTTACGCTTAACCGGCCGCTCAACAGTACATATTACTTATTCTTTTAACCGAGAGCGGGCTCTGCTACGTCTTGAACCTGTCTAGTACGCCCTCTGTTCTCTCCGTTCACTTGACTTACCTGTAACATCATAGAGCTACACATTCGAGTGATTCATTTAGCCTATTCGGTCAACGCTGCACCATATTATTCCTCAACCGTAGGTTCATGGCATCGTTGGCTTTACTTGGCTATCTTATCTTTAGCTATACACGTTGTGCCTATAACTCATTGCACCTCTTAACTGACTGCTCCGCAGTGCGTGTCTCTTACCTTCTCAAATGAAGGAGAATTATTCTACATGCTAATCGCTTTCCTTTTCTGTTCTCTAGGTCCTGTGGATACTTATGAAACCATAAATCTATATCTTTGGCTGGTTCAGCTAATCATTTCTACACGGCTACGTCATTTTACTCCACCCCATCAGGTTTATAGCAGCGCTGGCTCCTCTATCCAATCGTCCCTTTAGCTACAGTGATTGCTCCCATAAATGACCACTCCTCTTAACTGACTTCTTAGCAGCGCATGTTCCTAAATCTCACAACAAAGAGCAGATTCATTTACATAATTGCTCCTGCTCCTTCCCCTCTCTCCATTTGATTTATCGGTTACACCGTAGCGCTCCGCCTTCTAAAAGATAACATTACCGGCGCGGTACAAGTAAGGACATACATGCGAAGCCCATCTGGACACGACATCAACAGAGAACAAAGAAATCGCCTGCACTTCGCAATCTTAACAAATTAAAGGAACCCAGAAAAGGAATCAAATCAACACAAGTTACCGGAGTCATCCGACTTGGCTAGCTCTAACCACTTGCGGTCGACTCCGAAGGAGACCACACAACCTGTTCAGTACAGATGGGAAACAAATTTGTGAAACCTGACTGCAAATACCTTCGAGGGTACTCGGTCAGATGCAATCTTGCCAATGTCACATCACTAGTCGGCAATGTTCCCGGACCTGGTGGGTCTTCGTCTGGCAAGCATTTTCCCTACCAAAAGCCGCAAATGTCTGTTTACCACCACTGCGACGTGGCGGATGTGACTCGCCACTCAATAAAGTCACTGCCGCCATCTCACGTTGGCGAGTTGACCGATAGCACATTTACAAATTCTGAACATAAACCTGCTCTCGTACGAACACGCCTAAATATTTGGTCAGTTACACGCCACTGCCCTTAAATATTCCTGCAGCGTTTTCCTCATGCTTCACTCACTTGACCTGCAGTGTGAACATAACCTCATCGGATTAGTTCCTCATCAACATACACCACATTTTTGACTGAATTCTTATCTCTACATCTCGCATTCTGTGGACATATACTTCGTACAACCTTTGGGCTGTATGGGTCTACACTACTGACTACAGGTGTACTACTCTCGCTCTCGGTGCTTCTAATCATGCTATCATGTACAATATTGCATCTATGCTGATCACGCCCAAAAGGCGTGCCTCTCTTTGTCGAGAATAAAATATTTATTTATTAATCATCATGGCACTGCTGTCCCATTCAACTCCACATCTGCAGGCTTATAGCATCGTTGGCTTTACTACTCTATCATCCATTCTGCTACAGCATTTGTTCCTATAAATCAACGCAACTAATCTTAACGGAATTCACAACATTCCATGACCTTTAAACTTTAAAGCAAGAGCGGGCTCTGATAAGTCATGAATCTATCTAGTACGCACTGTATGCTGTCGGAAGACTTGATTTATCTGTGACACGGTAGAGCTCTAACCGCAAGTGGTTCATTTAGTTTATTTGATTGACACTGACCAATATTGTTCCACCACTGTATGTTCATAACATCTTTGGCTTTATTTGGCATCTTCTTTTTAGCTACGGCAATTGCCACTATGAATCACCGCTTCTCTTCTTAACTGATTGGTCGGCAACGCAGGTCACTTAATCTTTCATCAACAGCAGTGCTTTCTACATAATTAGTCCGGCTCCTTTTGCTCTGTTCTAGGTGTTCATCCGACTTGCCTGTGGCACCGCAGAGCTCCAAATTTGAGTGGTGCACTTAACCATTATGGCACTGCTGCGAATTTGAAACGATGTGTATATTTTGTGTGGCTCTTCAGATTGTTTAAAACCGCGTATAACTAGAATGCTTGCTTTTTGTGTTACTAATTAGTACCAAAATATATTCTATACTACCATCATCGTTAGTAAAACTCCTGCTCGTTGTTCGTGTCTGCGGCTCCAAATCTTACCAATTTTACGGTTTTCACGCTGTTTATCCCTTTGCCATGCTTTATTTACTCCTGCTCAATGAGAACGCAACCTTGTAATCCCTTACTTGCTGCAAAGAGGGCAGTGCAAACAGCAGCAACGCCAGCATCTACAGCATATTCAGTCGTGGTGTAGGATTGCACGGTCATGTTTAATGACTCACTCAGTGCAGCTCAAGTCAAAATTTACTAATTAGAAAATAAGCTTAGCAGGCTTAAAAATGAGCTGCTTACGATGCACGCAACATTAGAAAAGGTTAAACCGCTGTCGCTTCTGTCGGGATTAATGAAAACTGTTAATCCGAATGAATCAAAGGTGGCTGGCGATTTAGTATAAGTACCTAGCCACGAAGTAACGGAACGTGTAGGGCGTCCCGAGAACGCCGTCGTATTAAACTTAACTGATCGCTTGCCATTCGAAGAGTTGAAGCGTGCTCTTCTGAGTATGTGCAACCTTCTACCGGATGGATTACATGCAAGCGGCTAAGAAAGTCCGGTAAAACTCCCCTTGCTTTATAGTTTTGACATTCCATACTCCACAACGTTCCAAAGCATTTATAGTCCATAGACTGACTGTGTCCATCTGGGCAAACCTTGGGCCGGTTATCATTAGGCCTAACGAATCACCTCTTTAAAGGTCAGTAATGTCGTCAATCAAACAAAAGTGCAAGTGCACTGCTCTTCTCGACAGGTCGTTAAAATCTGTGACCCTTCCGACCACCATGCAAGCGATAGACCTCGACCTGTCTCCTAATCCATATTTCACTTCAAATGCAGAACCTGCAATAGCTCAAAGCTTGCTTTGATCTGAAGTTAATGAAGGATCTTTGTCTGCACTGGCTGCTATAACCATCGATCCTGCTAGCTTTGTGACTTACAGCTACTCCAACATGCATGACACTGACCCAAACGCCGTACCTGGTCAACCATCTCATCGCATTCGTAACTGGGTACCTAGCTTCACTACTAAACATCCTGCTGTCACCATCCGTAAGCAGAAACACCCCCTTTCCGCGAAACCCAAGATAACCGGACGCTTCTTTCATGCTGCATTGAACAGGACGTTTTCACCCCCACTCTCCGCCATCGCCGTTGATACTGCAAGTAAAATGTCGCACAGCAACCCGTATATGAGTTTTGACTCTACTACTGGCCTTGAAGGCCGGACTTGTAGGCCCGTTTCTGTTGTTTACTGGCCTACGGACAACAATCTGCCCAATAAGCGCAATCGGTCTCAAAACCAAGCACTTTGAACAACTCATGCCAACCCAACAAAAAGAAACGCCTTGAAGCATGGCTTTCAATGCCAGTGTGGTACCGAAACAACGCAGATTCCAATATTTACACCCCAGAAGCATGTGAGTGCAGGTAACCGCAGTCGCCACCTTCATTTATAAGGTAGTAACGCCCCAACGTATCTTCTCACCCCGAAAACCTTATCTGCTTGATAAGACTAATTCTGCTCTTCAGGTGCTTAGTGCCAACAACGGCTTCAAGCGTTTTAGTTGGTTTTCAATTCCAAGAGCACTGAAAACATCACGCCAACCTAACATCATTGAAAGCCACAAAGCGGGCCATCAAATTCAGTGAGGTACCGGAACACCAGCAATTGCAATAATCACAATGCAGATGGACGGGAGCGCCGAGCACAGCAGTAATAATCTTCATTTACGAAGGTGATAATACCTCAACCCACCTCCTCAACTCGCAACCCTTATCTACTTGAAAAGCCACACATTCCAGAGCTAACTCGTCGCCGCAACCGCACCGGTGTAAGTAGCGCATCTACGCCGTATCTTTATACCACTTTACATACACCAATCGCGATGGCAAAACAACCTGCTAAACAAGTCATTTTCAGTCGCAACACTGCTTGCTTGCGACCATACGAACTTACTATTTCGCGGACGAAGCATAGTCGGATGCAGCCGAATGGTTTATTTAGTAAGGCGATTTACCCGCCTGCACCACTGTCGCCGATATAATGTGATCGTACGAATCAGACCAAATATGTACCTCATCCAAGGCGGTTTGCCTTTGCCCTCAAGTTCCACCAATTTTATGAGGCAATGCAGGACACGGCCCGTCTTATACATATCCATCTATGCACTTCTATCTAGCACCACGCTTACACCTTCCGCAAACAACAGCCTACAGCCAGCCTTAAGTTTATAGCTGCCTTCTACCAACTCACAGTTGGTAACCAGCAAACAATCTACCTACGAACATTCTCCTGAACAATCCAACGTCATGCCAATCCAGACAGTATGTCTTACCTGTTGCCAACGCCCACATAACCCATTTATTTATCAGGTCGCTGGTGAAGTAACCAACATCTACCCAAAAGCTTCTCGCGCTAATGCTGTCTATTCACAATCCACTTTCACTCCTGCTTCAGCTTCTGTCTTGGACACACTTAGGAGACAGCCACTTTATCCACACCACTCCGCGCCTTTGTTACCCCACATGCTGGGCACCTTGTCAAAGATTGCCAACCCAGATAGAGCTGCCCAAATCTCTCCAACTTGTTCCAACTCCTTTCTTATCGAACTTGACAAGACGCGGTCCGCCGCGTCACATTCGTCCAGCACACAATACCCCTGCCAACATCTGCTGACTCCTACACCTGTCGGAGTTGTCCCCATCCAAGAAACACCAGTACCTGCTGCCACACAGCTGGATGTATGCAACCCGGGAAATGTACATAATAGTGCAGTGAAACCGCCTCCAGTACTGGCTTGCTGCGAAGCTACTGCTGGCGACCCGATGACTGGACAATGCGAATATTATGCATATATTTTCTTCCTTCTTTCTCCTCCTCAAATAAAAATAAAATGTACCTTTTAGGCTCCTTCATTCTTATCGCAAGCCCGCATATGGTGCTGATAACAGACACATGGCACTCGGCCGACGCTTCTGACGCACCACTCCGCATTCCACGTACATCACCGGCTTTAACGAACGTGCCAATCACCGTAGTGGCGGATGCCTCATACACCTCAAGAATGAGTTGTACGCATCCTCGTTCCACACCATGTCTCGTAGCAATGCTGAGGACTCAGTGTGGATTCAGGCCGTTGGATGTCAGCTTTAGCTCCTGCTTGACTGTTTATACAACCCACCGGACTCCTCTTGTGCAAGCGTTGACAACATGGTCAGGCTCTTTCAGGCACTCTCATTCCTACCTGCACGCTATAAGATCCTTGGCTAGAGACTTCAATATGCCTCATGATTCGTGATTCAGACGGTCAGCCCCACCGTGGTATGGGGCTATTGTTGACACCATGTCTACGCACGAATGGACACAGCATGTGAATGCACCGACTAGACCATCTAACACGTTGGACCTTATATTCACAAACGGGATTTCGCACGCATGCGTCCGCGTGTTAGACAACATACTGAGCAGCGGCCAAAAGGTAGTAAACTGTCGTTTGCACTCCCTAACTACCCACTACATGCACCCGCAAAATATGAAGTATTTCGGCCCCTCCAGCGCACTAACTGGAAAATGATTTCTTCTCTTCGCCCAGCATTGCCCTGGGGCAAATTCTTCCGCTCCGCAATAGAATAGTGCGATAAGCATACTTTATAACAATTTCACCAACGGTTTAGCTGTGCTTAATTCAAACCAGAGAACGATCAACAGAATAAAAATATTGATGATGCCTCCACACACAAATTAACCGGCAGGCATAATAAACCGCGCTCCAGCTACATCAAGGCCAAAATCTTTTATCTAATCTTCCGCAAAAAAGAAGCACTAGTCAATTAGAGATGCACGCACTACAATGCGCGTACATTAGTAGAACACGCAGCGCTTTGTACTGACAACGAGGCAAATCTCTTATTCGACTAAGGAAGCAGTGGGTTGGCAGCAAGAATATCCCGAGTACTACACTCGTGCTTCCTGATAAAATTATAGGCACTGGTGCGGTGGATCTCTGCGAGTTCATTAACACACCTTTCTGTAACTGCCTCACCAGCAATGACTTGGCATTGCCAACTAAGATCCCCGAGTTCACTGAAGGTCAAATACACACTATTGACTTTGACTTAATTAAAACCAAGCGAGTATTGTGCTATGCAAAATGTCCCACCGCCCAGATCCTGTTGGTGTCCCTACTTTGATGTTAATACTTGGAGGACCGGACATTCCAGCCCTTCGCCTCAATATATACACTATCACTAGGAGGAGCGGTCACTACCCGCCCAATTGGAAGCATGCAACTGTCATACCAAGACACAAACGACGCTGCCGACAAAATATTGACAATCATCGTCCTATTAGCCACACACCTGTTGCGTCTAGCCTCATGGAAAGAATATAAGGGGACGGGCTGCCTCGCTTTATACTGCACCGCAACCAAGTTAATAGGTCGCAACGCGGGTTTTGCCTAATATATCCTGCCACACCTGCCAGTTTGTTTTATTAGACCACATGGCACAATACATCGACCTAGGCCAGGCACTGGTCATCGTCCTCCTAAACGTGAAAAAAGCGTTTGATCGGATCCCGCACAATGGTTTAATGACTGAAGTAACAGCAACCGGTGTTTTAGGACACCATCTTTCTTGGTTTTCTTTTTACCTTTCCAACTGAATGCAGTCAGGGCTACTGAGCGATATCTTCTTCAAAAATGCAACCGTACCCAGCGGAGTACTACAAGGCAGCTTCCTGAGCTTTTGCTGTGTTTGCTATACATCAATGATATACTCCAGGTATTTAAACACGGCGCTCCGTACCTTTTCGCCGATGACACAAAAGACATTTTCTCAGTTGATCCTAGCTGTCTACGTAATAGCCTCTTTAGCATTCAAAGCGGTCTCGGTGTTCTTGAAACAAGGTGTGATTTTGATAACTAAACTTCTCACCAACGAAAAGCTACGTTTTTTACTACCCGTGCTCTATGCCCCAAACATATCAACTTTTAACGGTACACTACTAACTAACAGCTTCACCGCTAGCAACCTCTTACATTATTCCAGCTCAATGAATTTTGTGGAACAAGCAAGCTATAACACTGCAAACGCCAATTCTATCATAGGCTATATACTGAAGGCAGTGTGCTTTCTAGAGTCTCGACTCAGGCTTTATAAGTTGTGTGCCTGATCAATAGTAGAATACTGCTCAGTAGTTGTTATTACCTCACGTAAACGTGACAGAATGGTTATTGAAAAGGTTTAGCGTTCGCTCACTAAGCGTATTCTAGGGTCGTCTGCGCGCAAATATCAAGGCCGCCGCAAGCATCTTGATCTGGAACCACGTTTGCTCCGACCACTTAAAAGCAAAGCATCGGATCCAAGTGCAATTAGCTTTTTAAAACGTTTGAAGATGCGCCTTTTCCTCTATGTCAAAAGGCACACTACTTCGCACTACCCAACACGTTACTCCATAGGTTTTAAATGTTTCCTCTATAGCTAAGCGCACGCATGGGCTACGTTATCGGAAGCCGTCAGAGCATCTGACAGTATCACGCAATTCTCCACGGTCATAAATTGACTACTAAGTGTCCCCAAAGTACCAGATATTTTGGGCACCTGCATCCCTTAGGATGAGCTTTGGGAGAACGACCCCGATCATATATAAACTTACCTACAAAACCAGCTTATTGTGCGGAGTAATCTCAGTGTGCGTACAGCCTTGTCAGATTCTTCAACCAGCATCAATAAAAACTCTTCTTCCCGAATCCAACCTCTCCTTAGCGTGCGGTTCGTTTACATTTCTTCTGCAATCGGACGGCGAACTCCTTGCTCTGTATGTTATAGGCTCATTTGACCAGTTTCTTACTGCATCCTTGGGAACCGGAATGCAACAGGTCTAGGTCCTGCATACTTTATGCTAAATTTCCCTTACCCAGACAGCCTGCTGGAATTGCCTAACGTTTATTAATGTAGTATTTTCCTGTCTATACCTGATGACTTTCTCGCGGTGTCTTCCAACCATAACTGTAGCATTCAATCTTAGCGCGCCAACCAACTCAGCCTCATCAGATCGGTCTCCTGCTCTCCGACTACCTTGACATTAGCGCATACTATTGAAAACACGGAACGCTCTATACCGCTTAACACGAGTGCCTCGTCTTCCCTAGACCATATCAGTCAAATTCTTTCTATCCTGAACTTTTCCTCTTCTAATCGCACTCTTTGCTCTTAACACGAGAGAATCGTTGGATTCTCTCCACATTAGCAGTAAAGCACATCCCATCCCGACCTGCATTTTCTTGTTGCGTTCTCTGTTTTCGATCCTTCTACAATCGGACAGCTAATTCTCAGCGTATTGCCATAAACTGGTCGCACCTGACCAGTATGCTTCCCTGTGAATTCTTTCAGACTACCATGTGGTTAACGGTCCAGGCTCTGTAGATTCAAAGCAGTGTCTCACTCATCTCGACAGCCTGCTGGAATTGTTCACTCTACTTAAGTATAGTTACTTCTATCCCTGAACTTGCAAATTCTACTGACCTCCTCCATTTATCTTCTCACTTTACCTATACCACTCAAGCACAATGCTCCGACTAATTCAGTCTCATCTGACCGGTCTCCTGCTCTCAGAATTCTCCCAAACTGCTGTGATGTTACTGACATTTGTTCTGAAGACCGAACGCTCTGTTTCCATTACCCGGTGAACCTCATCGAGCTTTCCATACCTGATAAGTAAGCCACTTTCTATCCACACCCTTTCCTCGTCTTACGGCGTTCCCTGCTTTCATTACTTCTTTAATCGGATTTCCAACTCCCAGTGTCCTGCACTAACCTAGTCTCATCTGACCGGTCTGCTAATTTTACGTTTTCCAGACCGGCGAGATATAAATGGTCTAGGATCTGTAGACTCATAGATAGGTCTCCCTCAACCCAATAGCATGCTGTATATGTATGCCCTTATTAATATAGCTACTTTCAGTTCTAACCCGTCCATTGTTTGATCCACTCCATTTGTCCTCCATCATGAACAGTATAACTAAATCTCATTGCGCCGACTAATCCAGTCTCGTCTGGTCTGCCTCATTCTCTTCGACTATTGTGATGTTACTTGCCATTGTTCAGAAGATCAAGCTCACTGTCCCTATTACTTCGAGCCAAGTTGACTTTCCCATCTCTTGTTTATAGACCTTTTCTAGCTCGACTCTCTCCTCTCCTTATCCCGCTGTCTGTCTTTATTTCTCTATCAACGGGAGAGCCAGCTCACAGTCTTCTGTCCTAAATAAATAAATAAATAAATTCTTTATTCTCGTGCAATGCGAGACACGCCTATGTAGGCATGATCATGTCAAATGTACAGCTAAATATCGGTGAGGTATAAAACATGGTGCAAGTTAGCCATGAACGTTGGAGCTGAGTTCATACATGTAGGTATCCGTGGGTATGTCTAGCTGTTATTTCAAGTTGACTATGTGCCAAGACAATCCTGATTAATTGCGTGGATGGTAAGAGAAGGGTTGATATGTCCGTGGTGGGAGTGTGGTTACTTTGGTTTGGGTAATCATGGGGCCGTGACTTTAGGCATAGGCGAGTCACATCCGCCTCGTCGCAGTGCTGTTAAGCAGACATCAGTGGTTTATTATAGAGAGAACGCTTGCCAGGCGAAAACCCACCACGCCCTGGAGCACGGTCGCCAAACATTTGCTGGAACAGGATAGACTCGGACCACCCAGTTGGTGTCACGTGGTAGTCATGTTTTCGTTGTCGATCGAGCAACCTGCCCTTGCTGACAAGCCATGAGTTTGCGATCGGACGCTTGACAGACTGGACCAATGGTTAGGTAGTTATAAATTGATTTAAGTATGTTGTGGTAATCGTTTGTTTTGAAGGCTTCTTTGTAGTTAGGTCTTGGTTGATCCAATCCCCTGGTTAAGGACATGCAAATCAAATGGTCCAGTGATATTAGACCAGGATGGGAGTGCACCTGTTGGAGACCTGATTTAATCCACTTTGGTCTTTGTAGGCTTATTCGGTCACAGACAAACAGGACAGATGGCAGCCTTGGTAACTTTCTGTTATTAACTTCAGATCTCGGCGAAGAGAAGAGAAAAGTAAAGAAAAGCAGAGCAGCAGAGACTACCAAGGAAACCTGTGGCAACATGTGGTATGAATGTAAAGTTGTAAATGTCGCAACTTAGTGAAAACTACACATGAAGAGCAAAGAAAATATTTGATATTTTGTATTCTACGATCATCATATTTAACTATCTGGGCGAAGGTTACGTAATAATTAGAAACAGAAATGGGAGGATGAATGAGGACAAGAGAAGACGGTGGCAAGCGACCGAAAAAAGCGAAACTAAATAAGAAAGCCTGGAAATGGGACGAATGTTTACGATCCAGTTGCCCTGAAATTACCTTCAAGGTGGTTGGTGTCCATAGCAAAGTAATGTAAATGACCGACAAGCTACTACATCAAGTTAGAAGTGAAAAATAAGCAAACAGAAATTTAAAACTTAAAGTAAGCAACAGCATTCTAGAAAAAAGCATCAGACAGTAGACAGGGAGATGAGAGGTGTCATGTAGCTAGGAACAGAGTCGCACTTAGGCCCAAACGTTTAAGAGCAATAACAAAGTAAGAAAAGCTGGCCATACTAAGTTAATCCAAGGCATGTTTAAGATAAGAAAAAAGAAAAAATATACCGCGAGAAAATTTGCAATAGGCTGGGGTTTTAAGCCTCAGTGGTCTAAGCGAGGTAAGGAAACAGCAAAGACCGGTGAAGCAATTCGAGACGAACGCATCAGGCAGACAACAAGCAAGTCAGGTGGACTGAGAGTGGGACAGGCGTCTCAAAACAAATAAGCGTATCACCAAATCAAATGGCTTCAGGGCAAAATGTGAGGAGGAACAGCAAGCAAAACAGGGGAAGCTAAAAGGCTTAGTGGAAGTGCCAAACCTGAGTCAGGATACTTCAGTCACCTAGCACCTGTCAGAAGAGAGGCGAGACAGCTTAGACAAGACTGGCTTCGGCTGAAAGGGAAGGCTATACGGCCCAACAGATGTAAGATGACAATTAAAGTGGCAAGCAGAGATATAAGGCGCAACCTCAGAGACAAAGTTTAGGAAAAGCACCATACAGAGGTAAGCGAGAAGAAAGGTGTCATGATCAGGTTTTACTGAGCTAATCCCAGTCGGCATGCATAGATTCTCAAGGTCATGGATAGGCGGGAGCGAGAAGAATGTATTTGGGCACGTTAGCATAGGCTCACGATGATAGAGCTTGTAAGGGTAGTGTGATATAGCCGTGTCCTGGTTAAGGTTAGAATAAATACCACAGGTGAATCTGCTGTAAACCAGGCTTGTAAAGCTAAATGGTCTAAGCGAAGTAAGCAACCAGCAAAGACAGTTGAGGCAATTTGAGTTGAACGCATCAGGCAGACAACAAGCGAGTCAGATGGAGTGAGAGTGGGATAAGTGGCTCAAACAAATAATTGTGTCATCTGGTTGAAATGGCTTTAAGGAAGAATGTGAGAAGGAGCGACAATCAAAACAGAGGAAGATGAGAGCTCAGTGGAATTGCTAAACATGTGTCAGTATACCTCAGTCGCCAAGCAGCTATAAGAAAACAAGCGAGAGAGCTCAGGCGAGACTAAATTAGTCAAAAGGAAGGATTTATTCGCCCACCCAGCAGACACCCACGAAAAACCGTGTTAAGTACTATGGAACTCCTAATGTCCTCGCGATTCGGAGTTACACTAAGGTTTGTAGTTTATGTTAAAATTAGGAACATTTATAAATAAGTCAGGTAAATATAAATAAAAATATATGTAAATTTCTTTACTCCTTTGCATATTTTAAAACGTGTACATAGGGTTTTAATGCATCTGAACCCCACTTTTTGAATTGTGCGAACAGTTGACCCCAAGTTCGAAAGCTTGGCTTGGAAACGTTTTTCCAGAAAACTTCGCTCCAGTCATTTTTATAGTGAGTTCGCTGTGCGTCGGTGGTAGATTTACATGTGCATAGTCTTTAGCCATTTGAGTGCTCGACAAACATACCATACTTGTTCGTATATTTTACCATCTAGGCGAACTTGAAAAAGAGTTTGGCAGCGGCAGTTGCGCCGTAAGTTAGACATGGGAGGCAGCCTTTTCTCTATGCTGTCACAAATACCACTGCACTTCTACCCACATCTGAATGCAAAAACTGTTAACTGCTCAGTTTATGTGTAGATAATGTGCTTCCTGTTGATTTTGTCTCTGAATTGCTATTAACTGCCTCGGTAGCAGATGATGATAACGTAAGTTCGACCATAAGTGAGCTGTTTACACGTTAATGTATATATGTTTAGGTTTAGAATGCAATAACAGAGGAGACTGCGTTTTCCATAGATACGATTTGGTCGCACGAAACACACGAGGAGGAAGTTGGACGCTTATTAGTTGAAGGGGTTTGGAGGAGCCGATTATCTGTAGCGCTAGTAAATAGATTATTACCTATGCTTAGGCCATTCCTGCCTGCATTGCCGAAAGACTACAAAACGCTCTACCGAACTCCAAAAGATACCGAAACAGGCTCTATACCTCCTGAGATGTACGGACTTATGGGATTACTTAGTGGGCTTTGTACTATACTGCTCGGAAAGTGTTTTCCTCCAACAGACGTTGTTTGCATTCAGTTGCACCTAGATGGATTTAGCTCCTTCAGCTCTACGACTTTAAAGATTTGGCCCATTTTGTGCAGGGTGACAACCCCATTTGCATCGCCCCCATCATTGTTGGTCTGGAGAGTGGCTCAGGAAAGCCGCAAAGTTCACCTGAATTCCTGGCTCCCACTATATTTGAATTGTCGGATATTTTTTCATCGGGGTGCTCTTACCTTGCGATACAACGCACACCATCGTGCACTTATCTGCTGTCATATGTGACGTACCTGCGCCTGCTAATTCTTCACTTATCTATTATGCTGTGGCTCCTTCCGTCTTACGAACCACTAAGCTCCGAGCTTCCACCGACTTACCTTCCACACGGCAGCGCCAAATTTTTGCGTAGAGCCTCAAGTAACAGGTTATGTTGCCAAAGTAGAACTATATCGCTAAGCTGGCATCGTTATTTCTTATAATTGTTACCCTATGAGCCCAAACACTATTGCATATTCTCCATTAATCATGCTTCCATTTATCACAAATTCCTACTAATTCTAAAACATGTCTGGCACTGGCTTTTCTCTCCTCCTAGGCGCCATCCATCTACGGTCCTCCAATGACTCATCTTTAACAATGTAGCTCCGCACTTTTGTGCGTAAGGCTTCAAGAAGCTGGCTATGATGCCTACCTATAACCTTATTTCATCCTACTTCTTCACTTATCTCTTCTGCTCTGGCTCATGTCGTATTACGAACCACCAAGATCCGATGCTCCACCGACTAACCTTCCACACTGTAGCGCCACATGTTTGTGCGTGGGACCTCAAGTACCAGGCTACCCTGCCCACATATACATTCATTGGCAAGCTAACATCGTTCTCTTTTATAATTGTTACCATATTAGCCACAACACTATTGATCATTCTCTTTTACCGCTTTGCTATTTACCGTATATTACTGCTGCTTTTCTTATAGGTTTGGCCCTGGTTATCCTCTCCTCCTAGCCAACACTTATCCACAGTCCTCCAACAATTTGGCTTTCACATTGTAACCCCGCACTATTGTGCGTAAGACCTCAAGTATCTGGCTATGATGCCTACCTATAACCTTATATTCTCCTACCTCTTCACTTATCTCTTTGACTTTGGCATTTCTGTCCACGTATTGACCACCCACCTCTAATGCTTCACCGACTCGTCTTCCACACTGTAGCCCCACGCTCTTGTGCGTAGGATCTAAAGTAGTATGTTAGGTTCCCCAGTTATATTTTTATCGTTAAGCTGATATCGTTTTATCCTAGCACTGGTATCCCATGAATCAATACACTATTGAATATTCTCTTTTCATGGCGCTTTCATTTGCATTTATATGCCTACTATTTTCCAACATGTTTGGCTCTGGATTTCCTCTTTTCCTAGGCGCCACCTATCTACCGTCCACTAATGACTTATATTTCACGCTGTAGCTCCGCGTTATTGTGCGTAGGACCTCAAGTACCTTAATGTTGCCTACCTATAAACATATCTCGTCTTACCTCGTCACTTATTTTTCGACCCTGCCTTTCCTGTACACTTATGGACTACCTACCTCGGATGCTCCACCGACTCACCCTCAAAACTAGCTACACACATTTGTGCGTATAATCTCAAGTAGCAAGCCACGTTTCCCACTTATATCTTTATAGCGAATCAGACATCGTTATTTCTCATACTTGTTACCCCATGAACCAAAACACCATTGAATGCTCTCCTTTAATCCCGCTTCCTCATATCGCATATTCCAACTACTTCTATTACATGTTTAGCTTTGGCTTTTCTCCCCTCCTAGGCACCATAATTCTAGGCCCTTCAACGACTTATATTTTACAATATAGCTCGGCACTTCTGTGCGTAAGACTCCAAATATCTGGCCATAACACCTACGTATAACCTTATCTCGTCCTAATGCTTTACTCAGCTCTTTTGCTCTGACTCATTTTGTTTTACGAACTACCAGGCTTCGATGTTCCACCGACTAACCTTTTACACTGCAGTGCAGCATGTTTGTGCGTAGGACCCCAAGCACCAGGCTAATTTGCCTAATTATATTGTCATTGACATGCTGATGTCATTCTGTTTTATAATTTTTACACTATTAAGCACAACAAAATGGATACTCCTCTTTTCATCGCTCTTCCATTTACCGCATATTTCTACTACTTTTCTTACGTGTTTGGCTCTGGCTGCCCTCACTCCTAGGCGCCACCTACCTACGGTGCGGCAGCGGCTTAGCTTTCACACTGTAGCTCTGCACCTGTGTGCGTAACAGCACAAATATCTGGCTATGATGTCTACCTATAACTGTATCTCGTCCTACCTCTTCACTTATTTCTTGGACTCTTTCTTCCCTGTCCACCTATGGTCCACCTACCTCTAATGCTCCAACGACTCATCTTCCACATTGTAGCCCCGCACTTTCGTGCGCAAGACTTTAAGAAACAGGCTATGTTCCCCACTTACATCCTTATCGTTAAGCTGACATCGTTATGTCTTTAATTTTTACCCTATGAACCAAAACACCATTGAATATTCTCTTTTAACCCCGCTTCTACCTATGGCGTATTCTTGCTACTTATCTTACCTCTTTTTCTTTGGCTTTCTTCTTCTATTATGGAAAACCATTATCTGATGCTCTATCAACTCATCTTCCACACTGTAGCTTCGCATATTTGTACATAGGACCTGAAATACCAGGCTATGTTTCCCAAGTATAGTTTCGTTGACAAGCTGATATCGTTCCCTTTTATAGTTTTTATCCTATTAACCAAAACACCATTGATACTTTTCTTTCCATCGCGCTTCCAGTCATCGCATGTTCTGATTACTGCTCTTACCTGTTTTCCTCCGGCACCTTCGCCCAATTATATCCTTAATAACAAGTTGACATCGTTCTCTTTTATAATTGTTACCCTATTAAACACAACACCATTGATCATTCTCATTTTGCCGCGTGTTCATTAACCGTATATTTCTACTACTTTTCTTACATGTTTGGCACTGACTCTCCTCTTTTCCTAGGCACCTCCTACCTATGGTGCCGCAGCAACTTATCTTTTACACTTTAGCTCCGCAAGTTTTGCTTGTCCCGCATTCATATCTCTTCACCTTTACCGGAATGTAGCGTCGCTGGATCCTCTCTTCCATCCCACCAGAAACTGCAGATTCCATATTATAAAAAGACGCTCCTCTGTTCAACTGACAGCGCGGCGGTGCATGTCCAGTACTTTATAAAATATTTTCTAAGTCAACTTTACTTTCTCGTCTCCACCACCTTTGATCTCAGCGGTTTATTAGTGCTCCGCTTACCACTGTTTCCCCACCACTTCCCCGCAGGACACTAGCCGTGTTGCTACAGACGTTCGCCCTACATTTACCAATATTTACGACCCAGCTCGCTTCTGGCCTTCCATCACTTAACTTGCCTGTGCCACTAACAACTCGCAACGACGTTAGAATTTATAACTATGCGCGACGCAGCACGATGGAAGTAAACAGCTGCAAATGAAACACCAACCCCACCTCGAATTCTCACGTTTTCCCGTCTTTTATTCGCACGTATAACATTTTTATATGACACATAAGGACAAAACTACAGTAATTATAGCGTTTTCAGTCACAACCTTATATTGCAAAGCATTCGTCTCCTAGTATGCATTTTCATTCTATTTCTCCCTGGCCTGCTCCTGTCCGTTGCGTCTCTTTCCAAGTTTCCCATAGATACTTTCACTGGACTGCAACAGTCCTTCAACGACTGCATGGTCCATGATTAGCAACTCGGATAATTACCCTCGCAAAAACCCATCGCTTAAGTGACAGGGACTGAAACACAACGCGACCACAGAACGCACCATACACTTCATGATAGAAGACGGATAACATCTGACTGCTAGTAGCAGCACAGGAGGTCTGCTTTAAGCTATATCCTTCACTCGGAATTAATCCCAGTATCATATAACGTCACTAACAACATATTTTTTACATTTGCATTAACAAACTGTTTCACCTGTGGGGTCGAACAAGTTTCCTAACCTTTTTTCACTTTTACACTTTCCAATGGGAAGAACAAAGTTGATCATACCTGATGGTTACAGATCTTCTTGTACCTATTTGATCATGTTTTGTTGGCATGTCTCGCTCAACCCCGAGAATATAAAATTCAGTTATTAATTTAATTATAAAAGAACCAAAACGCAGTCCGGTTATGGTAGTCGTGACAAGTGCTTGCAACAGGCACGTATCTCCATCGAAAAGTGACTTTCCACAAGCTGATTGTCGTCCACGAACAACTGAATCGTTTCGGTTGTCTAGGTCACCTGAAATATCTTAATTTGAGTCGCTTTTAAAAGATATGGTTGCTACATTTCCAACGGCTTACACGCACGCTGTGCTTTTAGGTGATATGCGTTGTACGATTTCATTATGGACAACAGCAAACGTAAAACAGCAATGTGTTGTCGAAGGGGATGGAATCGAAAGCTTGAATGGTCTTATGCGTGGGATTTCTTCTTGCTGGACAAGAGATTTCAGAGGGTGTTGTCGGTGCGTTGGCATTTATCGACGCTGGAAAGCAACGGAGTATCGGCGGTTTTTATCGTTCGCTGGGCCTGCACAGCTTCAACACGTAATAACACCGTTATATTAAGAAAACTTCATTGATTTACCTACAGCTAGTTACCTCCTATGTCACCCTGTGCTTGTCAAAATTCACATAGATGTCGCAGCTGATGCAGTTAAAGTCTTTGGGAGAAATTATTATCATCTATATGGCGCAGAGGAAATGACTTACAACGTACATTCCCTAGTGCATTAAATGCAGGACGTTAAACAACACGGAGCGTTGGATGATTTCTCTGCGTTTTCGTTCCAATCATCCTTAAATTTGATGAAGCCTATGCTGCATAATTATGTTAATCGTACGGCGCAACTCATGCGCAGATGTATGGAAATGGCTGCGCAGCCTGCAGACACTAATTCTGAGGAATCCACTTCTTGGCCATGACATTTGTGCTTAGTAACAGTGAGCTGGCATTTACTATGAATGGTATATGTTATTCTCCTTGTTTTCCAAACCGCTTACTTGTGTTTGGTAAAAAACCTTATGTGCTTCAATCCGTGCACCAACTGGACGACGGTATTGCTTACTTACTACGCCTGGCATTTAAAAGATTTTACGACTTCCATAACCGTGGACTGCAATCACCATCCATCAGCATATATGCTGTACTTCAGGTGGGCCACCTAGTGACCAAGTTTGCTATAGGGCAGACGGCTTACAAGTGCGTATGTTTCAAGATGAGATGCAGAAATGTTATCATTCCTCTATTGCATACTTTCGAAGGAAATACATAGCTAGTGCTGCCATTACTTATTCCATCTTCATTGATAACCATTCTACTGCATCCAGTCATTGGTGGTGTGTTCAGTTTTTAAGGAATGCGAACACAAGTATAACAGTAGCCTCTTTATACGTCAGGTAATTATGCATCTTTGCCACGATTTATTTCTATTCGAAACAGAAGGTCTGACTTCTACTACGTGGGGCGCATGAACTCGAAAGACGCTCCGATGTTGCTGTCATCAGCAGCGCGTGATTGCGTCAGGGTGGTCGTAGTGCCTTGATTCCCCAAATTCCGCATTATATGTGCAATGCGGCGGCCGAGCCCATCGGTCACCCACCCCAGGGGGCCGCCTACACCCTCTGGAGTTTAACAGGCGTGCAGGTAAGTTCTTTTCCAGCTAATCATTTAGAAGATGATTTAGATTACGCTGTATCAAGGGTACGAGCGTATGCAGGCAGGACACGTTCAGTGGATACGGATGATACCATTGCTTTGGGAACGCCCCCGAAGCGTCATTAGTAGGTAGCCAGTTATTTGACGTCCTAAAATCCATCACAGACGGAAACAAGCCGGGCTGCTTTTTGAGAGGAAGAGGAGGCAGGCAGACCGCGGAAAAAGAAGATGCTAGCCGATGCCAACTACCGCACGCCAACTGCAGCATTATTTCAGCTTGGGTCAGAAGCTGCGTGCATTGTTCAAACCTCCCGTGGCATCTTGCAGCTATGCAGCAGAGGTGCCGGGGCCCAGCACCAAGCCGATACCCCATACACCCCAACCTTCGGGTAATCTCTCTTGTCCAGGTATGGTATCTGTTAAATTCTTACTCACCGCCGTCATTTCCTGCACCGGTTAGCCAGTAACCACTCACATCGAGATCAGTGCAGACGCCCAGCTTTGGCAAATATACATCCTAATTCACGCACTCTCAAAGGTACAATTACGCGCACTCAACAAAGTCAGAATGCTGATTGCAAACATCAAAAAGATCCTCGTGTGCATTCTAGGTAATGTTAGAATGCCTCCCAAACGCATGCATCATCTAGTGTAAAAATGAATCCGCGCTTGGGCAGCCTGTTCAAAAGCATGTCCGAAAATAATGCTTAACGGAAGGTTTATGGCAGTCATGTTCGAACTTCCCGTCGGATTTCCCTGTACCAAGTTCTTCTTGCTCGGAGCTACAGATATTGGATGCTTCACTGGAAGTACAGCAGCGCAAACATAAATTGGTAACACTGCAACCATATAATTATTATTCCATTAGGTGTAGTACTTGGAAACCGTTCATGGGGAACTGTGAACGAGGCCGCCAGGAACATGATGTTTGCGTTGATGACTCGCGGTGTCGCGTCCTGCATGAATTATTCCTAAGCACACAGTGTCTTCGCATTTCGGAAGACCGCGATTAATACTGTTATTCACTGTAAGCTGTACTTGTTATCTGTGTATATCTAGTAGAGCTTTTTTGCTTAGACTATTTGGGCCGTTCGGTGTGACGCCTCGTATGCCGCGAAAACTGTCAAAAACTGACTGCACACCGTACGGCCCAATGTCCCACAACGAACATCTGGCGGAAGCCTCGTTAGTAAGGGTAATGTAAGCAGTTACGTATACCGTCTACTCATACTTCCATTTTAAAACCGTAGAAAATGTGAACCAAAGAAGAAGCATGGAAGGTTGATGTTCTCGTAAAACCTTTATAATGGTACTCATTTTTCTACATAAGTTTACCTCTTCTCAACGTTATTAATACTTTTTGGATGTGGTAAGCTTTTGCGTTTCCTTTGCTACGCGGTTTGTGTGCAATAAACCTTGCACCTTGCCTTCACTTCCTGTGCCAAGGTAGCATTGTCTTGCTTTTGTTTACGTTGGACATATACCGCTAGAACTACGCAGGCATGCTTACAGCAAGAATGCTAACAAAATCCGGGTGCTAGTTTGGCGCAGAGCAGTAAGCTATAAGGGAAACAGCGGGTGCAGGATGAGCATATATTTTAGAGTAATACATGTGCAGAGTGTGCATTGTGCGACCAGGTGATAGTCAGTGCCTTCCGGCATAGAATTACCTAACGTTTTCTTGAGGATTACCGAAGCATTCTTGAATGATTTCCAGAGGCTTTCTGAAAGGTTTTCAGAGTATTCTGTAAGGTTCCAGAGCGCAAAGTCCGCGAAATCGCAAACCTATCGCACAGCTCTTGAGGAAACTGCGTGAATTTTGGACGATTTTCTAAACGTGGCTGATGGGAACGAACTTGACGTTAATCCTTTCACAATCGTGAGGTTCTGCCAGGCGGGCAGCCCAACAGATGTGGGGTACTATTTGAGGACGCAAGCAGAGATGCAGCACACAAAATCTGATACAAAATTTAGGAACTGTCGCATACCGAGGCCATGGAGACGAAAGGTGCGATGGATCAGCCATTAATGAGCTTAGCACAAGCGGCATGCACAGATTCCCAAGGTCATAGTGAGGCGAGCTCAAGAACAGAGTATTTAGGCAGGTTAGTACAGAATCACTACGAGAGGGCTTGAAAGGTTAGTGTGAAATAGCCGTGTCCCGGTTAAGATTAGAATAAATACCACAGGTGAAGCTGCTGTAAACCAAGCTTTTAAGTCCCAATATCCTAAGTGAAGTAAGGAAACAGCAAAGACAGGTGAAGCAATTCGAGACGAACGCATCAGGCAGACAACAAGCAAGTCAGGTGGACTGAGAGTGGGACAGGCGTCTCAAAACAAATAAGCGTATCACCAAATCAAATGGCTTCAGGGCAAAATGTGAGGAGGAACAGCAAGCAAAACAGGGGAAGCTAAAAGGCTTAGTGGAAGTGCCAAACCTGAGTCAGGATACTTCAGTCACCTAGCACCTGTCAGAAGAGAGGCGAGACAGCTTAGACAAGACTGGCTTCGGCTGAAAGGGAAGGCTATACGGCCCAACAGATGTGGGATGACAATTAAAAAGGCAAGCAGAGATCTAAGACATATCCTTCGATACAGTGTTTGGGAAAAGCTCCATACAGAGGTAAGCGAGAAGAAAGGTCTCATGATCAGGTTTTACTAAGCTAACCCCAGTCGGCATGCATAGATTCAAATAGACAATGTGAGTTTGGATCAAGAACAGAGTAAGCAGGTGTCTTTGGAAAAGGTTCAGAATGGTTGGGCTTAGAAAGGTGGTATGAAAAAGCATTTGCGTGTTTCTGGTTAAAAAGGGAAGTCCACACGGGTGAATATGCTGTTAAGCATGCTTCTAGGTCTTAATGGTCTAGGCGAGGTACGGAAATAGCGGAGGCCGATAAAGCTGTGCGGGACGAACGCATCAAGCAGATAACAAGCAAGCCAGTTGAGGTGGGAGTTGGGTAAGTGGCTCAAAAACTAAGTGCATCATCGGATTGGAGTGTCTTTAGGGAAAAATTGAAGAAGAGTAACTATCAAAGTGACGGAACATGAACGAACAGTGGAAGTGCCAACCATGAGTCAGTACACCTTAATCGTCTAGCAGCTGTCAGGAAACAGGCAAAAGAGTGCAGACGGGAATGCAGTGGGCAGAATGTAGAGACCAATCCGCACAGCGGAACTTGGCGTAGCCTTCCAGGACGCAAGCATGTGTGGGAGGGAGGTATGGTGATTGGTGTATGCTTTGTGTCCGCCGAAACGGACGCGATTTTATCTAAGTAATTTGAAAGCCGTCAGGTAGTAGAAGGAGCCTTGCTACAATAGGATAGATCTAGGTAACGAGAGTATATAGCGAAGACTGGGTTAGGTAGGATTAAAAATGAAATCCTCAGAGAGGTAAGCAAAATAACAGGTGGTATGGCATAATAGGAGATTGGTTAACGCTTTAACCCATGTGTGGAGCATACCTTTCGTGAATGGCTGATCCAGAGTGTTGGTGCTCTCGTGGGAGCTTGCACATGTTGAGTCCAATCATGTGTAACACAATGTCAACGAAGGCCCTGTACCTGGAAGGGGTGGACTGTACAAGCCATGAAATATCGGGCATATAGAAATCTCCGCCAATTGTCTTATAGCGTGCTGGCACGAATGATGCTTCATGAAATAGCTTTACTTGATCGGCGCTCATAGAACAGGAGGAAGTGGGTGGGTTATACACTCACCCGATCAGGAGGTCGAGCTGGCCTCCAATGGATTGAATCCGAACGGGATCTTCTGGAGTGCCAATGGAAACAGCTTGCAAAGTTGATGCATGGAAGTCATTGTTGAGGTAAATAAAAGAGCCCCCTTCGTGTTAATTGGAACGTCCGTTGCGGACAATAGTGTAACCTGGAATGTGCAGAAGCGCATCAGAGGCGCCAAATGGGTGCCAAGTTTTCGTAATAATATTACATGCGGACTGGAAAACAGAATGGTGGGTCCTAGAATGTGCAGTTGATGTTTGAATAGTCACGTGTTGATGAGGAAAATTATATGCGAGCCGTTATGTAACACAACTGAGGTTGCGGTCATTGTGCAATTTATGTAAGCAGGGATAGCAGTGTCAGCGTCCGCGTTATCATAGCGCAGGTCGGGTTGTAGAGGTGAGTTGGTTTGTTTACAATGCTGAAACGACGCAGAAGCGACTATTTTGTGGTTTTGTGAAAGGTCATTAACGATGACTAAAATATTTGCAGTGATATGTTAAATAGGTGAGTTAAGTGAGGCGGATAGGTGTTCTGGGGGCGGCGGATTGTTACATTGATAACAGGCGGCCACCGACGAGTCAGTTGCGGGTTTGAGGTCCATGGGGTTAAGCGTAATGCTGGAACCAGCCATCTTAGTTCGGTTGCAGTGTATAACTGAGTCAATGTAGATGACGTAGATCAGACGCGTGCTCTTGGAGAATTGGGCGTGGTGGACCATGCCCTGTTGTATCCCAAAAAAGGGGCTGTTGCATGTGTGGCACATCCAGGTCACCTGAAATGCGGCAGAAGTCATGATGCCTGAGAGCGATTAGTCGAATTATAAAGAGCTATGGTATTCATACTGGATGTCGCGTTGACAGCAGCAGCAGCAGCAGGCTGCCGTCATTGGCTGGGAGGCGTATACCCTTGTTTTTTGGACTAATATTGATAAGTTGGATCTTGGGCGGTTCGATTTGTTGGTTCGGGTAGATATGGTTTCATGAATGGCTGGCTATATCTGGTTGAATCAACAAGCCCGTGT
Source organism: Dicrocoelium dendriticum (assembly GCA_944474145.2). NCBI lineage: Eukaryota > Metazoa > Platyhelminthes > Trematoda > Plagiorchiida > Dicrocoeliidae > Dicrocoelium > Dicrocoelium dendriticum. The sequence goes on along the minus strand of OX104059.1, from coordinate 65,263,066 downwards.
AACGCTCGATAAGCCTGGGCAGTAGGTGCAATAGTCACCGGATGCAGTTGCCAGGGTTTCAGTTTAATGCGTTCGGTGGTGTATCGGGGTTTGTTTTGGATCCGTAAGTGCTTTGTTGGACATGAGGTATTGAGTAGTTAGTTCCTACGATGAGACTGAGCTTGGATTGCAAAAGACCTCGGTCCAAGATGGGTAATTGTAGGTCCTGTTGTGTGCGGGCGATCCACCTGGTGGAGTGGTATTTCTCGTACTGACAATGAGTATGCCTCATCCATATCGAAAAGTCTGGGTATAGTGCTTTTGGTGTACTGAGATGGATTCGATAGGAGCCGATGGGAGAGAGCTGTGAAACGCCGTTGCTTTGGGTTGCTTGTCGCTTGCGTTGTGTCATTAGAGAGTTGCTGCACAGAGTTG
>OX104059.1:65145430-65262556 GCA_944474145.2 Dicrocoelium dendriticum | reverse complement strand
TCAGCATAGTTTGATACGCATTCAACACACCCGGTGTCAATGCGCCCAGAGCGACGCACATTCTTCTATTTGACTTCCTCCGGACTATCTAAAAGTAAACGTTGCTATGCTCTGCATAACCAACATACAACTTGTCTCACTTGCTTACCCAATATACATATAGCTTGCTCTTTCCCAAACCTTTCCATCTCTGCTGACCCACGTTATTTGTCTTCCCACCTTAACTGTGCGACTTAATCTCAATGTGCCGACTAATCCCGTCTCGCCTAACCGGTGTCCTGCACGCTGACATTTCTCAGACAACTGTAACATTATTGGCTATTGTTCGGTAGACTGAACTATTCATATCCCTTTACACGAGAGACTCGTTTGTTTCTCCACACTTTGGCGGTAAACGTTTTCCATCCGGACCCCGTCGCTTCCTTGCTGCGCTCTCTGTTTTTAATTCTTATTTAATCGGGCAGCCAAATCTCAGTGCCCTGCTGCAGCCAAACCGCATCTGACCAGCCTGTTTCTCTGTGACTTCGTCCAGGCTACCGGAATTTTAACGGGCTCTACTCTGCGCATTCAACGCTATGTTTTTATTACCTCACGAATCTGCTGCATTTGCTCATCAACTGTCAAAACATCCTCTTCCCTCTATTTTCTACCTTCTTCCGCTGATCCTTTCTATCTTCTTACGATCTTATCTGTGCGACTCCATCTCATTGCACTGACTAATCGATGTCATCTGATCGGTCCCCGTTCCTTCGATAACCTTGCCAGACTGATCACCCGTGTAAAATATAGCTTCTTGGATACTTAACCTGTCTATTTCCGCTGATCCTCCCCACTGATGCTTTCCCAACAATTGTACGACCCAACCTCAATGCGCCGACTAAACTATTCTCACCTAAACGGTCTTCTACATCCTACTACTTCCAGACCTCTGTGTCAACTCCCATCGTGGTTTGGCAGCGACTTCGCTCTCTTCCTTTTACTTCTGGATCCCTGTTGCTTTTATTTTCCTCTTATCCATGGACTTCTTGAAGGAATCGTGATTCTAGTTCGCAGAGTAAGAAATTCGTAACGATCCCGCAATGGAAAAAGAAATGACATTTGCGTCTGTTACCTACGTATTCAGCCACAAGGAACAACTGCCCCACCATTCCCATGACAAGTCCAGCGTGGATAGCTTTACACGGTCTGCGAAACAGACCAGTATATAACAGAAAAAGCCAGCCTCACCTGCGCCATTCATCAACCGGCTCTACGACGCTTTTGCATTATTGACCGGTTTCAACGAATACTGCCGGATCATTACCAAACCAATGGCTCAACCAAGGAAGGAATTTGGACGTCAACTGACTGCGAATAATAGAGCGCACAATCGGCCCGTACGATGCATTGCCGACTTGCACTACTGATCAACAGAAGCTACGGCAGTGTTCCAGGACGTGGTGGGTTTTGGTGTGGCAAGCATCCTCCCCATAAAAAGCCACGAATGTCGGCTTAACAGCAATGCAACTTGGCGAGTGTTACTAACCACTGAATAAAGTCACAGGTGATCATTGCACACTAACGCAGTCATCGGACTTCTACATGCAACCTGTGCAACAGCTTTTGCTATGGAGAATGTTTTGATCGAACACCGAGATTTTAACGGACATCGATTGCACCGATATCCCTCTTCGGCTCCTGTGCGCAGGTATTACTACATGGCGAAATCACGCCGAATTTGCATATCGACACAACCTTTATGACTGAAGTTTACGCAGTCCAGCTCCATCATGTTCCTTGGTCAGACTATTACCTGACAAAGTGCTCACTCAAATGAACTACAAGCTTTCGGTTATACTTTTCCTTAAAACGAAATATTTTACTATTCCAAAGCAGCTATGCTTGTATGCATATTTGATCGCGCCTTCGCAGCTGTGTCTCGTTTTCCAAAGAATAAACCATTTATTTATTTTTTATTATTAATCCACATATGCAGGCTCATAGCATCGCTGGTTTCCCCATCCCATCATCCTTACAAATAAAGAATCTGTTTCCGTATATCAATACTCTTTATCTCAACTGACAGCTCGGCGTTGCTTGACCGTTTATTTCTTATGTAAGGACGCATTTTTCAAATGCTACATCCCGAACCTACACCTTCTGTTATCTCTGTCTATCTGAATTACCTGTGACACCGTACAACTCTGCCTTTCACGGGCTCACCTAATACTTATGATGCTGCTGCCCCAATTAACTCCATATCTGCAATTAATAGCATCCCTGGGTCTACTACCCTATCTTCCCTCCTGCTACAACCTTTCCTATAAAGCACTGCTCCTAACCTTAGCCAATTTCTTAAAAGTCCATATCCCTTAACCTTTCGAACAAACGCGAGCTGCGCTGCGTCAAGAAGCTGGCTCATACCCCACAGTTCTCTCTGTCTATTTGACGTACCTGTGAAACCGTAGAGCTCCGCATTTGAGTGGATCGTATAGACTATTATAGCGACGCATCCCACAGTATTACCAAAAGGTACGCTCATAGCTTCACTGGCTATATTGGCTAGCATTCTCTCAGCTACACCAGTTGTCCCTTTACATCCCCGCACCACGGCTTAACTGAATTCTTGATAGTCATTTCCAAATAATCCCTTAATTAACAGCAGGTTCTTCTACATATTTATTTTCTTTTTTCTTTATTCTCTATGTCTTTTCGCCTTTCCTGTGACGCCGTATAACTCCACTTTTAAGTGGATGATTTCCTTGAGTTGGTCGACAATGCCCCACGTTATTCCACTTCTATAGGTTTATAGCCGCGCTCTCTTTACTTGACCATCTTGCCTGTTGCTGCGGCAATTAGCCCAACAAGTTACCGCACCCTTTGTTAACTGAATGATCGACAGCTTTGCCCTTTATTTCTCAACAACAGTAAGCTTTTCTGCATAAGTACTCCGGATCTTTCCCGTTCTGTTCTATGTGTTCATCCCACTTACCTGTGATACCCTACAGCTCCAATTTCGAGTGGTTTACTTAAACATTTTGGCACTGCTGCCGCATTTTATTTCACGGTTGCAGGTTCATAGCATCGCTGGATCCACTATTCCTTCACCACTTCAGCTACAGACATTGATTTCATAAATCGGTGCGCCTTTTGTCAACTGGCAGCTTGGCATTGCATGTCCATTATTCTCTTAGCTAAGGGTGGATTCTTCTACATACTAAGTCCCGAAACGTCCCTCTGTTATCTCTCCACCTGACTTACCGGTGACGTCGTAGAACTCCACATTAGGGAGGCACATAGTCTATTGTGGCGTTACTGTGCCAGTTTATGGCATAGAGTTAGCGCAACTGCTTTGCCGCGGGATCTTTGCTGCAGCGTTTAGCCTAATTACTAACCGCTCCAATGAGTCTTTCTTTCACAAATGTGCACTGCACCTTCTTTCCTTTGATACGCTGCTCCACATATCTTGACACTTAGTTTCTGTACACCGGTTTGCTATTCTTGTCCACAATATTAGAACGCACACACAAACAGCTGACGCTAAATTGTATAGGTTTACATATATAAGGAGGTAAAACGTTTGGTAAGGCACTAGGTCACCAGATCTCCTCACCCCTTCGTTACTTTCGAAGTCCACCTTTTCTGTGACATTTTCTACTTTAGCACCCCATAGAAGTGCTGAGAAAGCTTACCTGAATCGCCGTACCTAGAAATAATACCTATAGACATATGTGGACAGCTCGGATCCAGACCCTGGGCATTCTGTCCCCTTGATATGCACCATCTAGTGGTTTGAACAATTGCGCTCAAATCACTTTCACCTTCGAAACAGCGCCTCAGAGTAGCTTCATCCCTCTGTAAATGTTCAATTTAATTGCTATGTCATGACGTTACGTTCCGTTCACCACGCCAGTGGATTATTTCTGGTAGCATATCCTTCCTATGCTTGGCGTTAGTATCCGATGGATACGTAACCCACCTCGCCAGTGTGGTCTGCCATCAATCCTAAGCCTCTGGAAGCTTATCTATGATGGTCGTTCTTACGTTCGGTCATACCTGTATTCTGAAGATTACAGAACGTCTTTTGCTCCGTATCCTCTACTGGTTTGAACAATTTGGAGCAAATCAGTATCAATTTTGGCACATCTCCTGAAAATACAAGTTTGTTGCCCTACAACTGTTCAACTTACACGCTATGTCATGATATTATGCCCCATCCATCTCGCTAGTGTGGTACGCAGCTTTTATAACCTTCGGATGTATATTGTCTGCGGTCTATATTACTACGCTAAGCCATGACGGATTTCAAAGATCACAGCAAGCTCCTCGATCGTTCGAAACATCCTCACCAAAAAGATTTACCTCCATGCAAGCGTCCCACTTACTTGCCATGGTTACCTCTCGTGGATCAGACAGGGACACTCACCTGGCCCGCATGTTGTGTGCTCGGATAATGATACTGCTTACGACTTGAGTTCCATACGCGCCTGCGTAACGCAACATTCCAATTTACACAGCCCTGTCTCCGACCAGTAACGCCGACTCTAATTGTTACTGGTGAATCCAGACTAAGGTTTCCGCTGAGCCAATGGAAAAGCGGGTGTACGGTGACTTTGATTAGCCGTACGGAAAAGCGGCTTTCAACACGCTTTGCAAGTACCTTAACGCTATTTTACCTATGGTCCATAGCAGTGTACCAGGAAGTGGTGGGTCTTCGGCTGGCAAGCCTTCTCCCAATAAACGCCACAATTGCCTGTATAACAACATTGCGGCGTGAAGGATGTGACTCGCCATTGAACTAAAGTCATTGCCCACTGCTTCACATGGAGATTGCTCCTGATATCTGAACTTTGCGAGCACAGCTTGTTTACAAAACACTATCGGACTCGCACGCCTACGAATAAACAGAGCTCCATCTCCGAAGTCATTAGAACCTACGCAAAGCATTTCCGTAAGAAAAACACTTAGTAAGCTTACAGCGCTTCGGTGCCACATTTCTTTGACACCAATGATCATGCCCTTCATCCCTGCATAATTGCTATGCAACCGTATGTACAAGCTTTGAGCCATATATTTTGCCAACGCTCATCTCTGTCGTGTGGGGTACCCATGGCTTTAGGGTTTTTGTGCCACTGTCAAGCAGTTGACCAGGCCCGTCCAGGCAGGTTTCGTTTCGTCGAGAATATAAGTAGTTATTTACTTATTTGTTTAACCTGCTAGACTTGTTCACGTTTTATTTTTAAAGACTATTCCAAGCTTTATTGTACCCCCTAATCCAACGCGCCGATTAATCCAGTCCAGCCTGATCAGCTTCCAGCTCTCTGAATCCACTTGTAATGCGAGAAGTTTCCTCTTTTGCTTCAATTAACACAACTATCGGTTTACATTAATTAAGAGCCTGGTGGGAGTTACCACTTGGCATCGAAAAACCCTTTTCATCCCGAGCCTGACATTTTCTTCTCACGCTCTCTGTTTTTATTCCTTATTCCATCGAATGGGCAGCTCCCACTGCCCTGCCGTGATCTTGTCTTACCTGACCAGTCTATTTCCTTCTGACTGCTCCCATGGTACCAAAAATTAAACGGTGCACGCGCTGCAGACTCAACACTACTACACATCTGCAGATAACTAGGCGCTAGATTTTGTGGGGTGACCAATTTTGTCTACTGCCGCTGAGCGTCTCCGAACAGTATGCGATCTAAATGTAGCAAATCGCAACAACTGAAGTTGCAGTATTCCAGGTATAGGCGAACCTAACACCGAAACCTGCCTATCCGTGCCTTCGCTGAGCTTATGTGGCGATCTATGTAGAGGACGGTTTGGCGTGCTTTTGCAACTTGCTACTGCACATGCACGGAAGTTTGAGGCTCAGGGAGTACCGTACACCAAAACCTTTTGCCAACGTATTGAGATGGATGGGTATGTCGTTTAACTTAATGGCGCCATCCAGTGTAGAACCGTTGTGAGTCATGATACTTGATTTGTCAGAGGGAATAGTTATTTGCCACTGCTGATACCAGGGATCTTACTCCCTCAGGCCGCCGCAGAGATCAACAACTGCATATATGCTGGCGCTTAGATGAAGACATATCGGACCATTATATCGTCAGCCATGAAGAAGAGGCAGCCGTCGCCTAGACTGCTAGAAATATCGTTGATATACCTCAAAAACAGGGTCGGTCCTGGCGCGCTCCCTCGCACGACCTCATTGGAAACGGTGCCGGAACGGATGCAATCTGTGAAATTTTCACAGTCCGGTTAGGTAGGATTCCAGCCATTCAAGCAAAGGGCTGCCTATACTCTAAGCTTCAACCTTATACAATTGGCGTTTATGGGGGACCGTATCGAAAAGGTTTGCAAATCCGGTATAGTATAATTAATGCCATATCCAAAAAACCGCGTTGGTCACGAGATTAAATTAAGCAAGCTGGCGGTTTGCGCTAAATTGAGCGCTTAGCAACCAAGGTTGTGGTCTGCTAACATGTTCTCCTGTATAAAAGATGTCCATCAGCGCCCACCTAAACGAATTTAGCAGCACGCGTGAGATAATGAACGTGTCTTCTATTGGTCAGTGTTGGTTTTCTTCATGTACTGACCGACCTTTGCGGCGCAGTGTGATGATAGAGTCTTTCCAAGCCGAAAGGTGTTGACACTTCTCCGTGGTGAGTGCAAACAGTTTTAAGCGAAATATTGCAAGGACACCGCCACCCTTCTCAATTAAAATTGGTGAAATTCCTTTAGTAGCAAGGTGTGTGGATGATTTAATGTGGTGATTGCAGATTGGCTACGTGGCAGGTGAAACCACATTGTACGGTGGACTGCTCGGTGGATGCGCGTAGCTCTGCTTTGACTTAGAGGTTTCTACGCCTTGAGACACTGAAGTAAGCGTTAAATACTTCGATCCTAAGGCGTGGGTCCTCAACTGCGTCCGTACTGGCCAGGATGTATCTAAGAGATATTTGTCCCATACTTAGCGTAGGAGAACTAAACAGCCAGCTGAGTTGCTTGGCTTTTTTACATAATCGCGATTACCACTCTTCCCTTGGTACTTTCTAACCGTATAAATCTGGGTGATAATTAACTCGCAATCTCTTTGGCGCTCAGGACATATGTAATGTTGAACCTCTTGTGGTAATAAAGTAGTAGTTGGCACACACTGACATGCATTTCAGTCTGCATCATATATTCCAATTCCTTTTTACCTGAGATAAGGACGCCGTGAAGTCCAGACAGTAGTGGGGTCCCATGTAAAATATTGCGGCGGATCTCTCCACGGCGCCGAGCAGTAATAAACTCGTTGCAGTTGGTTGACCCCACAGACATGGCTAATGTGGGCCAAGAAGTAGTGTTATACAGGCGGTAGGTCGCCATGGTATCTGATATGGCAGGACAGATTGCCCCTTTGTATGCCAAGTTGCGCTTGCTCTTTGGGATTCTTGGCCTATAAATGTCCGTAATTTTTGTATACCTGGAGTAAACATTATGTTTATTAAATGCCTGGACCTGGACGGCGCCGAAACATGTTGTACTCATCCTGACATATAGATACAGCCGAACAGGTCTCTACTTGAGTGAGGAGGTGGGCGGGAACCATTGCAGATCAGGCGAGTTTAAAGCCATGCAACGAGGTTGCACCCACATAGCTGGCTCGACGCTTGCAGAAACATATCTGTAAGGGCTTTAGCACTTACATGAGCCTTATCAGGAGACATGTAAATGCATCCAAATCGTAATATGGATCCCGTGTTGCCGGCTATTATCTATACAACGTCCATTGTTTCCGCGTTATCTATGCGTTCGCTACCGGAAGCTCATATTTACTTAAAGTAAGTGACACTCCCTCCAAATTGCCTGTATACGAGCTTGTGTACAGCTGAAAGTAATGAATGGCAAATGATTCGTCTAAATTAAATGCTCTCAACTATGTTTCGTTTACTAGTTGCATTAGCTTCTGCGAGGGCAGGCAAGCGGTCTACAATATGCATCTCGCTATCCAACGAGCTGGCGTCCTTAAGAATGATTGAGAAAGGGTAGTCGAAGTCCCTTAGCTTTATGGATGACGCAGAGCGGTCAATGAGAGCTAGTGAGCCATCCGTCGAAGCTGTAGGATTTGTGACAGTAGATGTAAAGGCACGCTCTACGTTATCAACGCTTTGGGTGCTAAGATGAGCTTAGCGCAGCCCATCCCCGCCTTGTATAAAATGGTACCTGAGATAGTGTGAGGATAAGAGAAGCTGGCTGCCCATATATGTTTTGCGACGATATCTACCTATGAGCTGCGGCAGTCCCACTGTGTCGTGAAGCTTCACGACGAAGGTGAGGAGCATATTGGGTACTTTTAGGTGAAGTGCTGGCCGCAAATGTCTTGTGTACAGGTAAGGGGTTTTGTAGTCGTACCTCTTTTACCTCGGCTAGTTTTGGTATCGCGATGTTCCGCGATTGAGTTACAGTTGTTCGATCATAGCTGCTTTGCGTAGTTCAGCGTAGTTTGTCATAACGGAGTTCAAGACCATTTCATCCTCAAACCTTAATTTACTCTATGCAGCTAACTTGCAGTTTTGTGTATTGGCAACAACTTTGCCGCCAAACCAAGGACTGCAACCGTAGTTTGCTTAAACGCTTCTAACAAAATATCGTTTTACATTAAAGTAGCACATATTAACTGTTACATCGTATTTGCTGTTTTGGACCATTGTCCAAGACATCTACCAAAAGTTGTTTTTCGGGTCCTGGTTTCACCGTTTTACTGTTTTACCCCAACTTTCTACTCGCCTTTTGTACTGTTTATTCGTGCCACGGTGAATAAACATATGTCACCTACATCTGCCAAAAGGAAAACACTGGAACAGGCAGCCCAAGAGGTTAGTGAGGCTGGCCCATCTCGAATAGGAGATTGCAAATTAGTACTTGTAGATCCGCTAGCAGAAGGTCTGCAGCAGGTTCGAGTTCTCGAAAGCCAGGTAAGCTCGCTGAAAGAACCGCTCATACCTATTGCGTCGTTAATAAACTAAGCCATGCCTTTGGTCAACCTGGACAACATCCAGACTTTGGCTAGCCAACCCGGTATGCTAGCCGCATGTGAAATAATAAATAACATTATGCACGAGGTCAGCGAACGCATTCGGCGTGCCAATAACAAGGTAGTGTTCAACGTACCCGACAAGCGACCGCTTGAAAAGGTGTTGCGTACCCTTCTCAATGATTCTAGCCTACCACATGACTGCTGTATAGCCACTCGCCAAAGTAAGTTCTCCGGACGACCTTGTCCAATATTCATGAAATTTCGAAGCCATGAGCTGGCTAAACGATTGGTTTGACGCCCGATATGAACTGACTCAGAACTCGAACCTCGAGACAATTCTGATAAAACCGGACAGAACACCGCTGCAAAGATTAACTTTGTCTACTAACGCAATTTCTTAGAAGAATCAACTCCATGCCTCCATGAGCGTGCCTCGCATAGCCGAGAATAAAATATTTATTTATTTATTTATTTATTTAACTGAGTCCAAACACAAAATGCGCAAGACAATGCAACCCACACCGCCTATTTCTCAATGCTGTGCGACGTTGACCTAGATTTCTCACAGCGATAAACCGACCCCGACGCAAAAAGGCCTTTAAAATGGAAGGAACAGACAAAAGACATCGTCGCCAAGTCCTTACTATCAGCTGAAAACACGGCTGTTGTCGTAGTCACGACGGGATACAGTACACCGCCTGTTGATGTATCTGACTTGGGCAACCTAGACTCTGAACTTGCAATTGTGGACTTTCTATCAGTATATACTCCATTAGCTAGTGTTGTCAATGACCCCAGGCAACTCTCTAATGACACAACGCAAGCGACAAGCAACCCAAAGCAACGGCGTTGCACAGCTCTCTCCCATCGGCTCCTATCGAATCCATCTCAGTTCACCAAAAGCACTATACCCAGACTTTTCGATATGGATGAGGCATACTTATTGTCAGTACGAGAAATACCACTCCACCAGGTGGATCGCCCACACACAACAGGACCTACAATTACCCATCTTGGACCGAGGTCTTTTGCAATCCAAGCTCAGTTTCATCGTAGGAACTAACTACTCAATACCTCATGTCCAACAAAGCACTTACGGATCCAAAACAAACCCCGGTACACCACCGAACTCGTCAAACTGAAACCTTGGCAACTGCATCCGGTGACTATTGCACCTACTGCCCAGGCTTATCGAGCGTTACACGGGCTTGTTGATTCAACCAGATATAGCCAGCCATTCGGGAAACCATATCTACCCGAACCAAGAAATCGAACTGCCCAAGATCCAACTTATCAATATTAGTCCAAAAAACAAGGGTATACGCCTCCCAGCCGAAGACGACGGTCTGCTGCTGCTGCTGCTGCTGTCAACGCGACATCCAGTATGAATACCACAGCTCTTTATAATTCGATTAATCGCTTTCACACATCAGGACTTCTGCAGATTGTCAGGTCGCCTAGAAGTGCCATACCCACAGCAGCCCCTTTTGGGAATACAACAGGGCATGGTCTAACACACCTAGTTCCCCAACAGCCAGCACCCGCCTAATATCATCTACAGAGAATTATTTATGTCCTGCAGCCAAAATAAAAGGGCTGGTTTCAGCATTACAATTAACCCCATGGACTTCAAACCCGCAACTGACTCGTCGGCCGCCGCCTGCTATCAATATAACACTAAGCCGCACTCGGAACACATATCCGCGGCACTCAACTCACCTATCAAAACTATCGCTAAAAATACCTTAGTCATCACCAAAGATCTATAACACAATCATGAACCTGTCTCTTCTGCGTCGTTTCAGCATTGTAAACAAACCAACTCACTACTACGACCAGACCAGCTCAATGATAACGCAGACACTGACACTGCTATCCCTGCTGTCATGAAATGGCAAACTGACCGCGAACTTAGCAGTGTTACATAACAGCTTGCATACAGTCATCCTCTTCCTATCATTCTATTGCCCAGTCCGCATGTAGTACTATTACGGAAACTTGGCACCCACCTGACGCCTCTGATGCGCTGCTGCTCATACCAGGTTACACTATTTTCTGCAATGGACGTTCCAATCAACATGAAGGTGGCTCTCTTATTTACTTCAACCATGACTTCCATGCATCAACTTTGCAAGCTATTTCCATTGACACTCCAGAAGATCCCGTTCGGATTCAATCCATTGGAGGCCAGCTCAACCTCCTAATCCGGGGGGTGTATAACCCACCTATTTCTTTCCATTCTATGAGCACCGAGCTGGTAAGGCTATTTCATGAAGCAGCATTCGTGCCAGCACGTTATAAGGCAATTGGGATGGCTTCTGCTTGTTGGCCCATATAGACATAGCGAATTGTTCGCTTTATAAAAACCTAACGAGTTGCTAAGACGCCCTAGCCCCAAAGCACTCCAAACTGAGCAAAGTACAGTCACCCAATGACGCCATCACGCACAGAGTCACTGCCAAGCAAAGAAAATGCGCTCCACCTACAACAAGACCAAGGACTTTCGGCGCACAATTCGTATGAACGAAAGCCTGGTCAACTGGCAAAACTCGCTAAACATGGAACAGTTATTGGCTGTGCACCGAGCGCTTAGTACCCACAACAAAGGACAATCTCTTGTTAGACTTATGAAGCTTTGGATTGCCTGCACCGATATATCCATTACTTCGCTCATACTCCCTGATAAATGGGTATTAGCTGATGCAGTCTCACTATAGATTACGTTAACAATCACTTCTGTGGCTCCTTCACCGCCAAAGATTTGATAGTACCAGATAGTGTACCTAAGTCCACTGACCATCAACTACACACCATCGGATTTGGTCTGGGAAAAATTACGCGAGCACATAGTTTCCCAAATATGTCACATTACCCTGGTCCAGATGGTGTCCCTTCACACTGGTGAAACATGGGGTCCGGACATCCTAGTCCTCCTTCTTAATATTTCACCTTGCCTATGAAGAGCGGCTTCTACTCAAACGTTTGGAGGCCCGCGACAGTTGTTCCTCGACATAAACGAGGTAATCGTTAAAATGTAGACAAATACCGTCCTATTAGCCACACACCTATCGCCTCTAGCGTTATGGAGAGAATAATTAAGGAGGAAGTGCTTGCCTTCCCACTGCATCTTAACCGCATTAACGGGTCACAACACGGGTTTCAACCATCAGTCCTGCCAAACTTGCCGGTTTGAATTTTTGGACGACGTAACGCACTCTATAGACATGGGGCAGGCGCTGGTCATTGTCTTCATTGACATGAAAAAGGCATTTGACCCAGTCGCACACAAGGGACCACTCACGAAATTAGCCGCATTTGACATGTCAGGTACTCTTCACTCTTGGTTTTCATCCTACTGTAGCCATCGAACCCAGGCAGTACAACTGGGTAACATCAATTCGAAGAGGTTTTCTGTAACCAGTGGTGAGTTCCAGGGGAGCGTCCTTGTTCCATTGCTGTAGGTACTCTACATAAATGCCACTTCTCGAGTTTTCAGTCACGGCACTCCATACCTGTTAGCTGACGATGTGAAGGCGGTGTTTTCATTTGATCCTATCCACATGCAAAACAGACTCTCCCTCATTCAAATTGACCTCAGCGCACTCGAAACCTGGTGTGATTTATGGAAAATTGCATGCTTTCCATCAAAGTGCAACGTCCTCTCCCACAGGTGTTTTTACCCCTAATACGCTAATGCTTAACGGTACTTCTCTAGAAGTCTGCTCCTCTGTTCGCGACAATGTGCACTACGCAATCCCGCTAAACTTTGTTGAACACGTGAGCTACAGTTCTGCAAAAGCAAGGGCAATTATTTGCTACCTCTTCAACTCTATGCGCTTAAGAGAATCTCGACTCACTCTTTACAAAATATGTGCCCGACCACTTCTAGAGTATGTTCGTTTGTTATTGCTAACGCACGCAAATTCAATAGCTGAGTGCTCGAGGTGGTACAGCTCTCGTTTACTAAGTGCCTACTAGGCCTTCCTCTACTCAGTTATCAATCCCGGTGTAAGAAGCTCGGGCTAGAGCCACTTTGGCTTCACGGACTTATTGCCGACCTTATCTTCCTCTATAAACTAGTCAAAGGCTCTAACACAGGTGTTAACTGCTTTTTCCAATGCTGGGCGATACCCGATTCCCCTTACGTAAAATGCCGCACACATTTTCTCAACCTAGGACGCACTCTTCCATACGTTTTAAATTCTTCCTCTACGGATAGGCCAGCGTATGGAATAAGTTGCCAGAAGCCGTCAGGAAATCTGAAAGTGTCATATCCTTCTCTGTGTCTATAAAAGGATTACTCACATTTGCCAAAGTAGCGGAAATATTGGACACATGCGTATTTGCAGACGAGTTCTGGGAAAACGGACCAAGCCATAAATAGCTGCACAACGAAACTTACCTGCCGCTACCTGTCACTAAAAGCCACCTTTCTCCCTCTAGTACTTTTCCTTCCATACATTCGTGTTTACTTTTTAATTACCCACTGCAACAGCTCCACAACATTCGGAATTGTTTATCAATACACCGCTACCTTGTCCAGGCTTGTCTGAGCTGTCTCGCCGGTTCTTTAATTACAGCCAGGCGCTTAATTTATAACACCACTTTTATCCCACTTCCACCGATAATCCTTCTTCCTTAACTAAGCTAGTTGATCTTCTTCACACATGTACTTAAAGCCATTTCAAACTAAACAGTCGCTTATCCGTCTGCACCTGACGTAGGAATTAATGCATTTTGCCTGGGATTAGCTCAGTAACGGCTGACCCATCGCACCTTTAGTCTCCCTGCCATAGGTAGGTGATAGAACCTAAACTTTGTCTCAGATTTTGCGTCCTGAATCTCTGCTTGCCTCTTCCAAAATCATCCCCACATCTGCTGTTCCGCATAGTCTCTTCTTTCTGCCTAATTTAGCCTCGTCTGAGCACACTGGCCTGTTTTCTGAACGCTACTAGGTGACTGAGGTATAATGACGCATGCTTGGCACTCCCACAGATTTTCATTTTCCTTTACTTGATTGTTGCTCTTCCTCAAAATATTTCTCTAAAGCCCTAACAATCCGATGATAGGCTTATTTGTTGGAGCCACGTATCCAGCTATCGCCTCAGCTGGCTTGCCTGTTGTCAGCCAGATGCGTTCGTTCCGCAGTGCCTCATCTATCTTTGTTGTTTCCTTACCTCGCTCTAACCATTGAGGCTTAAAAGCCTGGTTTACAGAGGATTTGCCCGTGATATTTATTTACCTGGCTAGCCGAACAACCTCCTCGTGGTGCCAGCTGGGTGGTTCGGGTTTAACCCGTTCCAGCAAATAGTTCGGCGGTGGTGGGTTTTCGCCTGGCAAGCGTTCTCCCTATAAAAGCCACAAATGTCTGCTTAACAACACTGGGACGTGGCGGATGTGACTCGCCAAAAACTAAAATCACCGACTCGTGGATATTTGGATAATGCTATCCAACCCACGAAAATCAATCACTTATTCTCACATTCCTGACGATAACAAACAGACAAAAATTCTGCGGCGCACTCAAAAACACAAGCTACATTCCTACACCCTTACGTACGTGTATACACCCACATACTTACATACACTGTCATGCCAAACATGTCCTTTTGTACAATTTCAGCACACTATGTTAGCTAAATATGATCATGCCTGTAAAGGTGTGCCTCGCTTTGTCGGGAATAAAAATTTATTTAATTATTCATTTAATCAGGACAAGGCTATTTTACACTACCCTTCCAAGCCTTAACATCGTGAGCCTATGTTAACCTGCTTGCTCACTCTGTTCTTGATCCCACCGCACCCTGACAATTTGAATCTATACATTCCGCCTGGGATTAGTTCAGTAATGGCAGATGCATTAACCTTTCGTCTTCCTGATCTCGGTATGTGGCATTTCCTAAAGTTTGTCTCAGATTTTTTAACCTGTAACTCCGCTTGCCTCTTTAATTGTCACCTCACTTTTTTTGGGCCACATAGTCTCCGTTTACTGTCGAATCCAGTCCCATCAGAGTTGTCTTGCTTCTTTTCTTACATCTGCTAGGTGACTGAGGTATATTGACTCATCTTTGGCCTTTCCGCTGCTCCTTTGATCTTCCCTTGCTTTGCTTGCTTCCTCCCAACTATTTACCCTAAAGCCATTTTGCTGCGATGAAACGCGCTTGGTTGGAGCCACTTGTCCTACTCGCACGTCAACTGCTTGCTAGTTGTCAGCCTAATGCGTTCTCCTCGCCTTGCCTCACCCGACTTTACCGTTTCCTTACCTCGCTTAAACAATTAGTGTTTAAAAGCCTTGTTTACAGCATATTCTTGTGCAGGGATTAGCTCACTAACGGCTGACCCATCACACCTTTGTTCTCCCTGACCCCGGTATGTGGCCTTTCCTAAAGTTTTTCTCAGATTTTGTGACCTGAATATCTGCTTGGATGTTTATTTCTTACCCTACATCTTTTGGGCCGAATATTCTCTTTATGCAGCCTAATCCAGTCTCGCCTTGGCCGTCTCGCCACTTTTCTTACAGCTTCTGAGCTACTGAGGTTTACTAACACAGGTTTGGCACTTTCACTGATCCTTTTATCTGCCCCTGCTTTGACTGCGGTGGCTCCTCATTTTTGTACTCCAAAACCATTTAATGCTATGTTACGCTTATCCCTCTCTCTCACCTTACCAGGCTTGCTTGTTTTCTACCTGATGCGTGCGCCTCACATTGCCTCACATGTCTTTGTTGTTTCCCTACCTAGCTTATTAAATTTGGGCTTAAAAGCATGGTCTACGGCTGATTCTCTCATAGGAAATTTTTGGTTTTTCTAAACGTAACCAGGCCTTGGATTAACTCAGTATGACCTGTTTTTCTTACCACGTTATTGCTCGGAAACTATTGGGCTCTAGGCGCTGCTCTGTCCCTAGCTACACGACACCACTTAGTTCGCTTTCTACCGCTGGATGCTCCTTCCAACAATGCTGTTGCTGACTGAGTATCAAAACTCTATTTGGCTCTTTTTTTCAACTCTAGCTTGATGTAGTAACTAGTCGGTCTTTCATATCTCTTTGCATAGACACCCACGACCTTGAAACGTGATTTCAGGGCAACTAGTACCTATACATTCATCTCATTTCTAGGCTCACCTATCTAGTTTCGCTTTTTTCTTTCCCATGCATCCGTCTTCTCTTTGTCCTCACTCATCCTCCCATTCCTGCTACTAATTAATAAGCAACCTTCGCCCGCATAGATACTTTAGATGGTCGCAGAAAAAATATCCTAAATATTTTCTTTCCTCTTCATGTATAACTTTCACCACGTTGTAACATTTATGACTTTTATATTCATACCACATGTTGTCACAGGTTTCCTTGGTAATCTCTGCTGCTCTGCTTTTCTTTACTTTTCTCTTCTCTTCGCCGTGATCTGGAGTTATCAACAGAAACTTACCAAGGATGTCATCTGTCATTTTTGCCTGCGACCGAATAAACCTACAAAGACAAAAGTGGATCATACCAGCTCTCCAACACACTGACTCCCATCCTTGTCTAATATTAGTAGACCATTTGATTTGCATGTCCTTACCCAAAGGATTAGATCAGCCATTTCCTGTCAAAAAGCTCTCAAAACAAATGATTACCACAACATACTTGAATCACTTCATAACTAACTAACCATTTGTCCAGCCTGTCAAGCGTCCAATCGCTCGCTTATGGCTTGTCAGCAATGGCAAACTGCTCCATCGACAAAGAAGACATGACTACACCGTGACACCAATGCGGTGGTTCGGGTCTACCATGTTCCAGCAAATTTTTAGTGACAGTGCTCCAAGAGGTGGTGGGTTTTCGTCGGGCAAGCTTTTTCCTTATTAAAAGCCAATGATGGCTGGTTTGGAGCACCGTGAAGCGGCGGATGTGACTGACCTACAACTAAAGTCACAGCCCTATGGTTACCCAACTAACCAACCACACTCCCAACACGGACGTCTCTCAACCCTTCTCATACTATCCACGCGATCAACCACGATTATATTGGCACATATTCAAACTGGAATAACAGATAAACACACGCACTTCTACATACATGTATGAACACAGCTCCAATGTTCATGGCTAACGTGCACCATGTTTTATACATTCCCCGACATTTACTTTTACCTTTAACATGATTATGCTTACATAGACGTGTCTCTCACTGCACGAGAATAAAGAAGTTATTTATGCATTTATTTATTTACCAGTGTGCTATAAATAAAACTAAAAAATAAAGAGATAGTTTATTCTCGATTTTATCGAGAAACACCAAAGCATGCACGATCAACATTTACATACAATGATGTTTCGCAACAAACACATTGCTATGTATGTACACGGCAGTAAACAGAAAGATGTACAGGTTGTCGAAATTGTAAACTGCATCAGGAGCAATAAAGTCTTCAAGGAATGATGATACGTTGTGTTCTAGCGTGCGTAGCGCAAACAGTCAGGGCACTATATGTGCAGTGAAACGACACACGTAGGCAGGGATATCCAATTCTTGTATGTGACAAGAAAATATTAAAGTATGATTCTAGTTGACTTGCCAGTGCGTAGTTGTGGTCAGTGACTTTATTTAGTGGCGAGTTACATCCGGCAATTCGCAGTGTTGTTAAACGGACATTTGTGGCTTTTTATAGGAAGAACGCTTGCCAGGAGAAAACCCACCACGTCCTGGAACACAATCAGCAATCCGTTTGTACACTATTGTACAACTAGCAGAGCAGCTTGCCGACTGATTGCACACTCGGTTATTCACAGACAAATGATCTCCAATTTCCTCTGTTAGTGGAGCAGATACCTTGGTCAGGGCCGCCCTAATCGCTGAGGCCAATCGAGGACGAGAGATTCACGAAGAGTCGTCTTTGTGAGCGCCCAGGTAAACAAAACTTCAGTTTCTTGTGTCTGGATCTGTCAGATTTTGTATAGTTTACAAGAATGTGAAGGCAGCGTGTCCAGCTATCATTACTGAACAACGGTCGTGTTAGTGAGTGCAGTTGTATCCATTTGTTGTACAGCCTTGTTCTTTGTAGGTCCTTGTGTGTTGGTATATCCTGTCCCTGGCAAAAACTGTTTTTCGGTCCAATCCCAGCTTCCAAGATGTTCCGGACCTCAGAGCAAAGGAAAGGTGAGAGACAACCAAGGCCGCAAAGAACAGGCTGGGAAACAGTGTTAAAGTCCTACGTTATAACCCTTAGAGTAGAGACAAAATGATGTAAAATGTGCAACAATTATTTTGCTGCATGTGTCGTTTGAACGTGCTTTGAAAGGCAATGGTCTTAAAAGTAGATTGCTACCATCTACTTAGCGTACAGAGCGTCGCGCCATTAAGCAAACAACGCAGTGTCAGTTTACTATGGTGCAACTATTGCTTGGGAAAACAGAAAGCGGACTTCAAAGACAAGCGGCGATTCAACTGTGGTGGAGCATCTGGTAGTCGGCCAACTTCGACAGGGAGCGCAGAATAAGTATGTAAATCATAAATAGCTTGTGACGAAAGAGATTCACAGGGCCATTGGTGGTAAAGCAGCGGAAAGCCAGGACTCAAGCGCGGAGTAAAATGTTCGGGGACTTGTACAGAAAGACGATACGACGGGTACTAAGGGAATAGTGCTATGGCCGACCGAGATGGAACAAGCCTGTGAGAGAGCTAACCACCTACATAAGTAAGTGTCGAAACCTTTGCTGCGAGACGGAAACAAGACACCTACAAAGGTTGGCTTAATGAGCGGAAGTGCTGACTAGGTGAGAAAGGATTGATCAATAAAAGTGAAGTAATAAAATTCAGTTAAAGGAAAGGGAACGAGCGGAACAAATCTATACGCAGCGTTTCGCAGAGATACAAGTCATTCTACGGTGCTAACAAAATGGTACTATGGTAGGTTGCTCCAGGAAAAGCCAGTGAGTATGTCAGACTCATACATGAGTAAGTGTCGCAAATATGGCAGCGCGTAAGTGGTAACTGAACACCTAGAAAATTAGAAGCTAACGGGCGTCTGTGTGCTGACCAGTTGAGAGGAGTGATGAACTAAAAAGCCAATAAAGGTTACTTGACGTAATAGCAGCGAATATCCGGAATGCAAGCGCACATTAAGGTTGCGGTGGATAGCAGAGCATGAGGCCTAACCGCGGCAGCGCGCCGAGAATTAAGTCATGCTGCAGTGCTAAGATAGGAGTACCAAGCTAGATAGAGCCAGGGAATGCTAACCGGAGAGCTATAGGTTTGCAGGTAAGAAAGTCTAGGACGTTACAGCGAGTAAGGGATAAATCAACATCTTGAAATGTGAAGCAAAATAGCGGCTTGCGCTGAATACGTGGGTTATGTTTGCACGACAAAAGAAAGCTAAGTACGGTTTCATGATGGAAGGACAGCGAATGGGAGATGCGCAAGCATCCAGTAAGTTCCTTACATAGTTCAGATCATAAGCGGCTAAGATGCAGCAACGCGCAGATAATCCAACCATGCTAGGCTGTTAACAGAATATTACAGAGATGACTAGAGTTGGGAAAAACCGGTGAGAGTGCAGAACTAAAATTACTTAGGTGTCACAGACGAGTAAGTGACAGCTGAGCATCTAGCAAGGAGCGGCTGTGCGCTGACCTGATGAGATAAGATGGTCGCGAGAAGAGAGCAAAATGGGTTGAATGAAGAAAGGATAGCAGACAGGAAGAATGCATGCATACAATAAGTTTACTGTGGGAGTCACACCATATAAGTCTGAAGCACGGCGGCGCGTAGATACACAATTCATACTAGAGAGCCGGGATAATACTGGTTTGGATGGAACCAGGGAAAGCTAGTTTGAAGGCTGGACGTTTGCAGGTAGAAAAATCGAAGAAGTTGCAACGAGTATGAGATATGAGAACGTCTAGATTAGAGCGGCTAAGAGTGGCGGTGCGCTGACCTGATGACTTAGGAAGGAGTGTTATGAGAAAGCTAAAACGTTTACATGAACAAACAGGCAGACTGCGTGCATACATTAAGTATACTGAAGAAGTCACAGCATACGAGTCAGAGGTGCGCAGATACTGAAGTCCTGTTAGGGTGCTAAGGTATACTGAGCCGAAAATTGCCAGTGGAAGTTCTGGACTCCTACATAAGCAGGTGTCAGAGACGTTGCAGCGAGCAACGGATAAATGAACGTTTAGAAAGAAGATGCTTTGGAGCAGCTGTGCGCGGACCACGGGGTTATGTTTGCTCCACGGAAGAGAGCTAACAATGATTTCATGAAGAAAGGACAGCGAGCAGATGAAGTGCAAGCATACGATATGGCTGTTAAATAGTTCAGAGCATAAAAGGCTATAAAGCGGCGACGCGCAGATAATAAAATCATGCTGGTGTGCTAATGGAATAATACAAAGTTAGCTTCAGCTGGGAAAGCCGGTTACAGTGCTGAACTACAATTAATTAGTTGTTACAGACGAGCAAGTGACAGCTGAGCATCTAGCAAGGAGCGGCTATGCGCTGACCTGGTGAGATAAGGAAGGCCCCCAGCAGAGAGCTAAGGTCGGTTGAATGAAGAAAGGAAAGCAGACAAGAAGGATGCAGTTATACACTAAGTTGACTGAGTGAGTCACAAACCTAAAGAGAGCTCAAATGGATTGAATGAAGAATTGACAGAAAACAGGAAGAACACATACTAAGGGGGAAAGGGGATATAATGATAAGGAGGAATCATGGCCGAAATGCACTTGAAGTGACGGCTACAAAACGGTACGTCGGCAGAGCGTAGATCGCTTAGACCTGTCTGTTAAACAGTAATGCAACGAGGCGGATGTGACTCGCCTCTAACTAAAGTCGCAGCCCCATGATTACCCAACTAACCAACCACACTCCCAACACGGACTTCTCTCAACCCTTCTCATACTATCCACGCGATCAACCACGATTATATTGGCACATATTCAAACTGGAATAACAGATAAACACACGCACTTCTACATGCATGTATGAACACAGCTCCAATGTTCATGGCTAACGTGCACCATGTTTTATACATTCCCCGACATTTACTTTTACCTTTAACATGATTATGCCCACATAGGCGTGTTTCGCACTGCAAGAGAATAAAGAAATGTTTATTTATTTGTTTATTACAGAATTTCGAGCGGTCATCAAGCAGGAGACCGTTCAGACGTGTCCGTATAAGCCAGCAATTTGAAACTAGGCCGCCAAATAAGGTCGTGAATAAAAGTAATGATGTTCATCAGGCAGGAAGCAGGTTGGAACAAATTGGCTATATGAAAAGGTAGTTAACGTGCCGAGCGGAGCTCTTATGCTGAGGGACAGTGTGTTGCGACAGCAGCGCGTAGATCGTTTACGTCTGGCATATTTGGAGGTGATCAGAATGCAGGAGATTGGTCAGCCGAAGCTATATTACTGCCAGTCCCGAAGAGTTATCTGTCCATTTGAAAAAGTAATCCAGAGAGCGCGAAACGGAAAGAACTGGGTAAAGGTGGAAATGCCTACAAGCATCTCCAGGTGTTGTGAACAGACATTTGGATCTGCCGATGAAACATCGGCAGACCTCGGTTGTCGGAAAGCAAGAGACAATTAAGATGAGACTTGAATGTCGGCTCATAGAGATAAAGCCGTATTATTAATGCTGGAAGGCTAACTGGGAGCGTCAGCAGAATAGACATGTTAAGTAAGGAAGGGATATAATGATAAGGATGACTCGTGCTCATCGATGCGTTTGTGGTACGAGGTACAATGCATTACGTCTTTAGAACCTAGATCATGTAGATCCCGGAAGTCTGTGAGGAGTCAGAATTTAGGAGTCTATTCAGATGAAACCTGGTAGCTTATCAAGATGATGCTATGCCGCCAAATTAATGCGGAGTACAAGCAATGAGTGTCATAAGAAAAAAAGCAGTTTGGGACGAAGGTAACTATACGGAAATGCAGTTATCAGGCCGAGCAAAGACCTGAGGATAAGGTGACCAGAGTGCTGGGACTGCAGAGCCTAAAGCGTTAACGTCGTTGATGTCTGGAAGCAGTCCGAAAGCAGTAGACCGTTTAGACGAGGCTAGCTTACAGCCAGGCACGGAGAGTTATCCGTCCAACTGAGTATGCCGTGGCTGGGTGGTTACGTCTCCTATTTGTGAGCAGATCCTTGTTGCCAGAACTCGTCTTCAGCAACGCAGCTTCCCAGAAGTTCCGCCACTTTTGGGGCGCTGAGTAATCGTGTTATGGCCGAGGAGCATCCCGCCGCATTTTCTGACGCTCTGACTCTTTCTGGTAGCTTGACCCTACGTGCACATGTCTGTAGAGGAAGGTTGAACGAATGTTGCAACGTGTCTTAGGGAGAGAATGAGTGAGGCTTTTGTATATGGGCTAAGGTGTATCCCCATCGGTTGAAAGAATTCGCCTACGCATGGGTCAGAGGTTTTGCGAAGTTGATAGAGGAATACGAAGTTGGCTTTAAGCCTGCGCAGCCAGGGATGCTCCGGACCAAGTAGTTTGCAGCGTCCTTGCTAGTTGAGTTTAGATGGGCCGAGAAGGCGCTTAGTGAAAGACCGCTGGGCTTTCTCGACCCTCAAGCTATCACGCTTCTATGCATTAGGGATAACTATCGAGCAGTACTCTAAAGTCGGTCAACCACATACTTTGTACAACATGAGCCGGGACTCAGCCAGGCTTACTGACTTCAGTATACACCCAATAATATACCTGGCTTTGGCAGAGCTATAGCTTGCTTGTTTGGCAAAAGTTAGCGAGCTAGAGTAATGCACACCGAAGTCGCGCACTGTGTGGCTGTTACCTAAGAATTGCCGTTAAGAGTCAAGGTGTGGTGTGGTAAGTGCAACGGTAGGAGAAGACGCTGCATTTCATTGGTGAGAATCCTTGTCTCCAAATATCGCACCAATTTTCGAGAGCGCGAAGATCGTTCTGAATGTTTGAGAGGCCATTTTTTATGCTGCTGGGCTCGAACGAAAATACAAGTTTGATATCAACGGCAAAAACCTATGGAGTGCCCTACCGAAAGACGCGGAAGACGTCATTAATGTATAACAGAAACAGCAGAGGGCCAAGTACACTACCTTGAAATACTCCGATAGTTACGGTTGCTCGTTTGGAAGATGTATCACCTAGTTTTACGGACTGCGTTCGGCTACAGAGGTAAAAAAAACCAAGGCAGAGAATGGCTAGAGACCCCGAATGCAGCTAGTATCGTTAGCAGTCCATTTTGTGGAACCCTGTCAAACGCTTTTTGCATTCCCAAGAAGACAATGACTAGCGTTTGCCCCGAGTCAATGAAGTGTGTCACGTAGTGCAAGTATTCAAATTGGCATGTTTGGCAAGGTTTAGCCTACAAATACCCGTGTTGGGTCCCATTTATGAGATTGCGCTGCAGTAGGAAATGAAGCATTTCCTCCTTGACTATCCTTTCCATAACTCTGGACGCAAAGGGTGTGGGGCTTATAGGTCGATAGTTGTCGATATTTTGGTGACAAGCTCGTTTGTGACGTGGAACGACTACGGAGTGCTTCCATATGGTTGGGTAGCTTCAACTCGTCATGGAAAGGGTGAAAACTTTGATGATGAGGATTGGAATATCCGGTCCTCCGAGTAATAGTAAGGAATATGGGACTTCGTCGGTCCTGGGGTTATGTAGCAGCTTCAGTGGGCATAGAGCTTGACTGTTATTGTTCAGGTTGAAATCAATGGTGTGAATGCGATCGTTGGTAAACTTTGAACTAGTTTTTGGCAGTAACACGTTAGTGCTGATGAAGGCATCACAGATTTGTGCGGTTATAAGCTCGTACAACTCTGCTGCGTCAGTAATAACCCCATTATCAGGAAGCACAAGTGCGTTAATCGGCAAATCGTTGCGTCCACTGCGATGCTTCATAAGTCGTACAAGTGACTTAGCTTGGTTCACACTGCTCAGCGCAGTGCGCTCAGCTAAATTATGTACATGGTTTTACGAGTTTCTTCCTCCACAGGTATTCCGGTTATACTGACTATGAGGTGAAAGTCCTTAGTATTCTTGTAGAGAGAGCTCATTTTCTTAAGCTTGGTGGTAAATTTACGCGTAGGTGCGTCATCGGGATTTTAAGGTCTCCCGATCGAGCGTTCCATTGGGGCTAGGGTATCGAGGCAAATCGTGTAGTTATTGTTAAGTTCACAGGTCGCAGTATACCTACTAGTTGCCAGTACGAAAGTGTCCCAATGCGCGGCGCGGAGAACTGAGGAGAAGGCTTCCTAATTTATATGCTGGAGAGGCCTAAAAGCAGCCTAGACCGGGCTAACATGTTGATGGAATTTGGTTGGCCTGAATGATAGCCTAACAACCTTATGGTCGCTGCTCGGAATGTTATCTAACACGCTGGCAGTTGCATGGGGATACCGTTGGTGAATATTAGGTCCAGGGTGTTGGTCTGCCTTGTGGATGTGCGCACCTGCTGAGTCCAGTCATGTGTGAATACAAGGTCTACTAAGGCCCTATACATGGATGGTGCTGATTGAGGAAGCCACGAGATGGGGGGCATATTGTAGTCTCCACCGATTATTTTATAACGGACGGGTAGGAATGAAACTTCGTGAAATCGTAGCAAATCCGTCAGCTCCAGTACTAATCGGATGCGGCGAGTTGTAGATGCAGCCTATCCGAATATAAACTTGGCCTCCAATGGCCTGAATCCAGACAGAATCGTTGGGATTTCCAAGTGGTATGGTTTGGAAAGAAGACACGTGGAAATCATTGCAGGCGTATATAAGACAACTGCCGCCATGTTGATTGATGCGTGCGCTACAGAAAGTCCTTGACCCAGGAACGTGCAGCGGAGCATCAAAAATATCAACTGCGTGCCACGTTTCAGGTATCAGCACAACATGCGGATTGGACAGAAGTATGAGAGGGGCAAGAAGGTACATTTTAGGTTTGATCGATCGAGCATTGCATATTAGGATTGTATACGAGTCGGTCGGATTAGTCTGGAGGTGGGGTTTGGCCAACGGCGCACCTGACAAACCCCGTTGTGGTGAGAAGCTTGTTGGTAAGCATGCATTGAGGTGCATGAACAATGGACTTGCGGAAGATAAGGTAAGACGCTAGCGGTAGTCAGGGACAGTACGTTGAAGAGGTGGGTAGGATAAATTCGGGTGTGTATAATTTTCAGTTGTGAGCTCGGGCACGTGGTCAGGTGCAGTGCAGTGTGTCCAAAACGTCATCCAAGTGGCTGGAGCAGACTGGACGGCTTCAGTTGCATCATGTCCAGTAGTCGGGTTAGATGGTAAAGTGCCGTACCTTGTTCTAGGCACGCTTGGATTCGGGGTCCGCAACTAGCCGCGTTTCATAAATAAAGGGGATACAAGAGAGGTTTGGGTGGTTCGCGTTGTGATCGCACGTGGTGGTCGACTTACAGATTCGCTGGGTTCAGAAGGTCGAGGAGGTGCGGCGTCTGTGACACTCACAGTGTTATAGTATCTAGGTGGTCGTTGTCTGTGTGTCATTGTGATTCGACCTTCAGCGAAACCCGACTTGCTCGGAATTGACGTACCAAATAAGGGCTTAGGGTGTAGAGTAGATGCTTCTGGCGACCGGGCTGTTCCAGTTTGGTGTTCGCATAAGTAGGCTTTGGTCCAGAATAGGGGGTAGGAGTTTCGATATATCCGTGCGGACCGACTGGGTGTTTTGCTTAATCAGTAACTACAAGGGGTTTGTCTTGGCCATGTTGGAACGTTCACAAGTTGTACCTTTCCGGTACTGTCGTGGCTTTGGTGAAAATGGAGGAGCCTTAGCAATCGAGCATCGTAGGTGAGGGTTGCTGGACGTTGGAGTCAGACTATTGGGAGCTTTCGCGGAGCCTCTTATGATACTGGTAGGGAGCGTGTAGAACGACAAGAAGTCAATGTTCTCAATTTCTGCTTACGTGTCACACATGTCTGACAGGGTAAATGAACGCCGCCTCATCCGGAAGCCGATAAAAGCGAAGCTCCCGTCTTTTCTGCTTTCTAGGCGGGTGAAGACTGTACAGCTCTCTCAGGTGAGTTTACCGGCTATAGCCCTGCGCTAGGTCTTTTGGCCCTGAGCGCCTCTGTTATTTCAGATACCATAAGGTGGTTAAACTCAAGTGCCTGTAGTCGCTGGATGGAGTAATCATGGGCGCTCGTTGATCGCTATTGGCTTTAACAAATTGATGCCCGCAACCCAAACTTGATTAGCACTCACTTCGGTTTATCCACAGCTACCCAAATTACAGCTGGTTCTGCTCAGGCCTATTGCGCAGCTGTTCAAGATCTGTCATGATAGTGCTTAGAATTGTTTTCTAAATGAAAGCTCAATTGAAAACACATATAAATAAAAATTATTTTATTCTCCAATGCATCCAGACCCGCCAGCTCTAGAGTGATAAAAATTTAAAACAATTAGGTTACGCAACAGATAAGTGCTAATGCACGCAATTGGCCGTAACCGAAGGTTGTACTAGTTGCAGAAGCGGAAGAAGCACTCTTAAGGAGCAAAATCGTCAGTGTGGTGAGAATGAATTTGCTTAGTGTGTGCGTAGAGTAAACAGGAAAAGCCCAGTAGGTAAAGTGATGACAGTATGCGAAGAATGAGAGTAACATTTTGTACGTCTCAATGAAATAGTGAAAAAGTTTCTCTAGTCAATACGCCAGAATGTAATTATGGGAAGTGACTTTACCCAGTGGCGAGTCACATGCGCCACCTCGCAGTGTTCATAAACCGACTTTTGTGGCTTTTTATAGGAAGAACGCTTGCCAAACGAAAACCCACCACGTCCTGGAACACTGTCGTCGATTGCTTTGAATGGTTACATCTGGCAAAGCCGCTTATCAACCATTTATTAGCTGTTATTCGCGGTCTAATGCTCTCTGTTAGCTGATCAGATAGCTCCGTAGAGGTTGAGGCCATTCGAGTAGGATTATTAATTGTTTGGGTATGCTAAAGTTCTAGGGTATCTGAGGGCACAATTTCTCTGTAATTGTATACTTGCTGGAGTGTTATGAATTCGTGTCCAGCTATTCTCGCTGGATATCAGACATTGTGTTAGGTGCAACTGGTTGGTTTTGGTGTAAGGCCATGGTCCAGGTGCGTACTTGTTGGTTATTTAGTCCCACCTCAGACGAAGGCAGTGCCTCAGTCTAATCCCGGATCTCAATAAAGTTCTTGACCTCGGAGAAATATGAAAGAGTGGAACCTGGCTACTGGATCCAAATGGTGGCCATACTTTAGGTTTCTCATGACGCTACGTGACATTGTGAAACTCGGGTACAAGAGAGAAGAAGCTTAGCCCTCTATGCAGCTGGTGGATCGAGCGACAAACTGGGTTAAGGCTACTTCTATTGTGAAGTCGACTGCCTCAACTGCTAACACTTTTACCGCTGCATAACAAGACAGCTTGTGTCAATTTACTTCAAAAACGCTGTAGGCCTCAGCACCATACGTCTGTTTGCCAATTGAGTGCGCATGAAGGCAGTGAAACGCCTAGAAACACTATCGGGGCTCCCATACAACAAAACAATATCAAACTGCCTTGTCGCATTGAAGACTTAAACCTCAAGAGCTTCATCGGTTCGAACAGTTGGGGTAAAAGTGTGTTTTTGATATGTTTAAGCCACGTTTATTGTACAGAACCCCTTTACCACCGCGGCGGTCAGATTGGTGGTCAGGCCTTGGTAGTGCGTGGCCCAAAACATATAGTTCAGTGTCCGTGACTTTGGAAGACAACCATAGTTCAATGAAAGCAAGCACAACCGGATAAGAACACTCTAGGAGAGCACCTACTCCGCAAATCTTGTTTAGCAGACACCGCACGTTACGGTGCACGACTTGAAGAAAGCTGTTATGGAGACCCCGGGGTCGCGCGCAACGAGAATTCGCTCCAGCAGTGTAGTAACTGGTCGTCGTCTCACCGCTCGAAAACACCACTAGTATAAACCGTTTTCCCCAGCTTTGCCACGACCTTTGAGATTTCTGATGGTTACCTGTGGCTTTAAGCTGTCAGCTAAATACTGGTCTTATTGCGACCTGCCGCACAAAAACTTAGCTTAAAGGTAAAACTTAGCAGCCCCTTGCGTTTTCTCGGTGTGAAAAGAACGGCTGCAGTGGATGACTGCTCATGCCTCCGACACTAGTGTTCTGATACGTGTGCTACGCAGAGTATCCTAACGAACTTACCGAAGCACCCCATGTCGTAACCAAATTTGTTTACATTTTCGACCTCATTGGATTCAACGAGCTAGTCCATCCAAACAGATGGTCCTCTGAAGTGGCCTGCGCGGAATTTGTAAACAGATGCAACAGGCACGTGGCAAGCACATCCGAGACCAAACTCTATCGCCTGAAAAAGATGAAGTCAATCTTAAGCAGTAGGACTCAGAACGGCCTGGCATGTCTCACCCACGTCGCCTCACGAGCGAGTATTCTTTGGATGTCTAAGCGGCACAAATGAAACACATCCTCAAAACCCTCACTAGAATAAAGAAATAACCAAAAAGGTCTGGGGATATAAAGTTGCTATAACGGAAACTTAAGTAAACCTGAGGGTTAAGTGTAGAATTCGTGCTCTGCACACAGTCTGCGGTTTGGCGCAAACGGCAGGATAGATGACGAAGATTCTTGGACAACAAGTTGAACTTACCTTAAAAGGTATCAAAATATATTTCATTCTTCCTACACAGATTTTGCCGCCATCATGTCTAAGCCACATATACTTTGCAAACACAGCAATACCGAAACAGAGGATCTCTTTGTCTTCGTGCAGTGTGGAACCGCTCGCTCGAACGAATGTTGGCACTGCAAATTTAGTTGAACCGTTGGTAATACTGTTTCAACAAGATCTTATCGAGATTCACGCCCTATGATGTGGAAGCATGGGATCCTCGCTCTAACCCAAAACGTGGTGGTCTTGCAGCGCCAGCAAAGTATGATCCGGTAGAAATGCTTCCCGTGCTTTCGATTAACTAAAATAAATAAATGGGATATTCTCGTTAAAACGAGGCACACCTGTGAAGCCGTGATCAATTATGCATGCCAGCCTAGCTGCGTTGAAATGATAAAACATTTCGTTTTGATGAAAGATACAACCGAAATTTTCGTCGTACATACGGCTGAGCATTTTGAACATGATGGTGCTGGGGCTCGCAACCATCATTCATAACTGTTGTGCCACTGTTCAAGTGCTGCTTGATTTCGCCGTGTAGTAATCCATGAGCACAGGAGCCAAAGTAAGCTTTCGATGTAACCGTTGTTTATTAAATCTCGGAACGTACAGTGCTCTATCAAACATTCTCCGTAGCAACATCGTTTACACAGGTTATATGTAGAAGTCTGATGACTGCGTCGGTGTGCAATGTTCAGCTGTTAGTTTATTCAGTGTTGCTTGGCGTCCGCCAAGTCGCAGAGTGCTTGAGCGGGCATTTTAGGTTTTTATAGAGGGTCGATTGACAGGCGAAAACCCAGCACCTCCTGGAAAATTGCCGTCATATAAACTATGTGGCTAAAGCTTTAACTGGGTACCAGGGGACTAAAAGCCGCTTGTTCCGGAGCAACAGGGGTTTCACAAACACCGACCGTGTACTACTAAGCGGTTGATCATTCAAGCAGCTGGAGGGAAACTTAGATGCTGGTACAACAGCAGATGCCGCCTATGTGGCTTTCTCCAAGTTATTCCACCATCTGCAGCAACGCATGCTATCACAGAAACTTTAGAATTATGGAAACAGCGATTCGGTCCTGAGATGGATGGGCGACTTTCTCGCTCAAGCTCACCCAAATGTGTAAGCTCGCAGCAGTCTAACTGAACCAAACAAAGTCCAATGCGGCTTGCCTAAAGCTATGCACCCGAAACTCGCTTGTTTCTAGTCCTCCTAAATGCTCCCGCCAGGGTATTAGAAGCTTACCTGCTAAATAACCTGTCTATGACTTTAAGATATGGCGTGCTACTGTTCCAGCAGGGGTTCACACATTCCACAACCTGATCAGCGCGAAGCGCGCACATGGACCATCAAGGACATACTGTAATTCAACGTCAACAAATACCTAATCTTGGCATACGTCTTCAGCGTTTTCATAACTACCGGCTAGGTTCCCAAGTTATGCAGCGCGCCTTTTATGGGTGCCAACCCAGCGTACACGTACAAAATACCGTGGCTGCTTGAGGTAGACCAAAAAGGAATCAAAGAAAGCAAGCCAGAATTTCTGCCCCCATCGCAGAGCATGTGGGAAGTTTGACTCCTCAGTCCTCCTTACAAAGCTTGAACAGAGCGTGAGACCGCATGTGGGAAACGCTACCAAAACATGGCAACAAAACCTGACAACGAAGCATGTCAGTAGTTTGTCCCACCTTCCTTGCACACTCAAGCTGAAAACTAAATATATACAGCGGACATTATCGGTGTCTATTGGCAGAGCCCATAAATAAATAAATGGTTTAGTCTCGAAGTCACAATGGCATAACATATTCTTAAAAACCCTAAATACTCATGTTGCCCACTTTTGAAACTCGGCCAATCATATCTCGATGTGGTCATTCGTTTACGCTGGCCACGTACTACGGCCGACTGAAATGTAGACGGAATATCCCTTCGTGGCACAGCT
Source organism: Dicrocoelium dendriticum (assembly GCA_944474145.2). Taxonomy (NCBI): domain Eukaryota; kingdom Metazoa; phylum Platyhelminthes; class Trematoda; order Plagiorchiida; family Dicrocoeliidae; genus Dicrocoelium; species Dicrocoelium dendriticum. Next base: position 65,231,971 of record OX104059.1, on the reverse strand, counting down.
CTGTAACGTTCTCACAACGCAACTAATTAGGGTTATCCACTTAACTCCATTCAAAAGTCACGGTGTCGATACACTGACGCAGTTACGCCATATGATAATACCGGTAACCAACAGCTAGCGGCATAAGTGCGTAGCGAACGGTGAAAGGTGTCACAATGCTTTTAAACTCCAAACAGACACACACCTGTGCTAATGCCGACTTCTTGGTGAGTCAAGTATCTCATGCGTTCTTTTACCAACACTGGCATCATTCATTTTGTAATTGCACCCCAACCATCCCACAGGACTTGGCAAACATTCGCTGTTATAATCGTGAAAACCATTGCTCCATTACTATGCAGGTAAACACATGCCGCTATCTCAGACCAGGAAACTTTTCCCTTAAGCCAACTTTGAATAGGACTCACAGATCAGCGCCTCAGCCGTTTACCAGTGTATCTGTGCCTGCAGTATCAAATACGTTTGCCGAACGGTGAGAACGCTATCAACCAGGATCATGGAACACGTTCTACGAAACTCCGCAATGAGTGGCCCTTAGCTTCATGGGAACTGAATAATCAGCCAGCTGTTTCGTCGCAACGCGCAAAATCAGCGTAACGCATTCGAGTTTATTACCAGGCAGAACAATCCTTGCTTGCTACGATCTGCTGAGTCTTCTACCATCCAGCGGCTAAACTCATAAGTTGTAAACGGGACTCCAGCATGAACTTACTCTCATACTGTTCGAACAGTAGACGGAATTGCTCGTAGTCTGTATGAGCGTTAACCCCACCGGTTCCGTTCAACGCCCAGCCGGAGGAAATCACCCGGCGTAGTCTACTGACATGAACCGAAGCCGCTTTGCTTATGTTGAAATAAAGTTTGATAGATCCGGTTCATAGCAACGTCAAGTGTCACTTAATTGCTGCTTACATTCCGTTAATAAAACCGCAAGTTACCGTCTGGTTCGGTTGAACTGTTGCTCAACCTATACCATTCCGTCTGTTCAGCAGGTGATATGCAGTAGAATCAACTCAGCGTAGTCCGGCTTTATGTTTTTCCAAAATGAAAGCGCAATGTGGAGAAGGGGCACCTCAGAAAGAAATGCTTTACAATTTGCACATGCCTTCTGGTTATCGTCTGCTGCGAACCTGATACATGGATAGAGGTTAACCCCGGAGCACCCTGCATTGAGATCGGGAAGCCCGATGAATGGATCAGTAGTCGTGTTGCGCTTGTGCTGTACCAAGCGCCGACTCTAAGAAGCCAGGCGTGGGCACTAATTCCAAGCGGCTGTCCGTAAGCTATGCTACTTGCGAGGTCTATTGACTTTGCAAACATGATTAAGAATAGACGGAGACCGCCCCATATGAAAAGTGTGAACTAACCCACAATCTGACGTATGGTAGCTTGCAACTTCAGCTCCATGGATTTCGCTGCTAAGTCTACAGTCGCAGCCTTGCAAGAGAGGCTGCGCCTGTCTATATCCGGAAAGTTCAGGTCAGGTACGATCGATGTGCCCTCTGAAAGCGATATTAGGGATCCTATACCCTGATAGCGTGTTAAACTGTGAGGACACGATGCTCACTTCAACCGAAAAACTTTAATCAGTCCTATCCGTTTAAAGGAACTAATTGGTTTTAGAAATAGTCAATCAAATCCACCTCGAAGACTGTCGCAGAGCGGACGATTTCGATAGTACCAGTCAGCAAGAAATGTTTCAATATGTATGACCTCAAAAGGCAGCAGCTTTCAGGGAAGCTGTGCTACCTGCGTCCAAGCGTTGTATTAGAGAGTCAAATTGCATAACTGTTTACTCAGGTTACGCACTTCACTGGTTAGTACACGAAGGTTATTTTTATGATGAATCCAATAACAAGTCAACCGAATGGGTTTCGGCCTGGTGCAAGTTGACCGCCGGCGCACCAGCAAACCCATCATAGGCAGACCAACGTCACCCGCAGCGGGATGTGACTTAGAGTGTGAGCTAGTTGCAGTTAGTTTCACCCTATCAGCTGGATAACTTGCCGACCGTATGCTGACTACAGTACGCTCTAATTTAAAAAGAATTGCACAAGCATTTGGCGCGCTTCTGGTGTGGAAAGAAACCCTCATCGAAGGTGTGCTCAATACTTGGGACTACTGACGGGCACGCAACAAAGTCTATTTAGCTTACGCGCAGGCACCTTATGAAATCGAACTAGGAGAAGCCTAGTACCGCAACCTTTAACCCGTTCGAAATCATGTAACACACACGGTCAGCCGCAGCGCAGGATTAAGTTACATTCCTAAAGATTACGCAGTTGTCCGCATACAAATCTCCTAAGCCAGCTTGTATTCAGCCCGTTACTGAACCGCGGGATAGGCACACGTGTGACATCTCTTGCGCCTATGTAGACTTAGTGGTTGTACCAGGCAGAGCTTGTGGACTCTTCTCCGGCAGCATTATGCTCGGGGGGTCCGCGGCGGTTGCCGCATCTCTAGTAGCTTGCGCTTCTGGTGAAGGTACCGCATCCATAGCCCTCCATTATTTTTTCACGGGTACAACGGCCTGCAACGTTCCCACAACGAACGGGGTCAAAAGCACAGCTTGACGGCTCGTCGTAAGCAGAAGGAGCACTCACATTAAGCGATGGACGGTAAAGTTGCTCGTATTCATGGATTGCGTAAGCGCTCATTATTTCTCAGACCAGGTACAAACTGTTTACTAGTCTAGCTACCATTTCATTCACTATACGATGTACGTTAGACAACGAGGAAAGTTCGTTATCCATAATTTCAAACCCAGAAAGCAGCGCAGAAAATTTTGCAAAAAGGTAAGCATATAACACTAAGTTTTGTGCCTCCGACTAGTAGGACTACAAAAGAGCAAACGCTGTCCGTTCGCCATAACACCACATTGAGCTGAGTTCATACCAGTGCGTGTTTCGTGAAACTAACGACCGTTGATGTAAATCTTATTCCGCTAATGGAGTCAGTCGTTACATCTAAGCACTTGTTTACCGCGTCGTGTCTCTGGGTCACACGTTAGTCCACTCGAGGACGGCATAGGAAAGACTCCTTTAGCCATTGCAATGAAAATGCAGACAGGTAATTAAGGGATACAAAGACCTACATCGGTACGCAGTAGGTTACTAGGGAGGTAATCATGGATCCGTCGGATCACACCAGGCTTGATTCGTTCGCACATCTTGGGCTCACAAAACGTAATAGGTTGGAGTCAATAGGGTAAACCGCCTGCCATAGAGGAAACGCAAAATCAAGCACATGCACGGTCAGAAGTCCCTTAATAATGGGATGTTGCTTTCGAAGCAAATGCTTATCAATTGTTGGGATGTCCGCTTCTCTGAACATGTGACGCATAAAAAGCAGAATAATGAATGCGTAATTCGGCGAAAGCCATAGGGTGGTTACGGTAAAGTTGTGCGTTCTACCATCAAAGTAAAAGGGATTTATAAGCTTTCTGCAGAACATTGTACCTTACGTGTTAAACAGGGAACAACTACTGCAACTAAAATATTCGGTTACATTGACGCAATAAAAAAGCCCATTGGACAAGTCTGGGAAACTGCCAAGCGAACATCATAACAGAAAATCCTGCAACCTTACTTGCTTTGGAAGAACGAAGGCAGGACACTGAATAATTTTTTAGGGCTGCTTCTTAGCCCCTTGTTGACATGTGTACACATCATTCGGTGACCTTGGGAGCGAGGACCCCGAAGGCACATTTAACTGGATGGGAAGAAATAAGTCGGTTGATAGCCAAGCAAGCGCAATTTGCCATAGGTTTAGCCTAAGGTAGGGATATATGTCAAACTAAAGATGTCCATGTTTTATGCACCCACGTCACTGGTATTGTGGATAATAGCGCTGGCGCATTCACCTATTTACGCGAATATGCAGCAGACTAACAAGCAGCACCTGACTGAATAGTCCATGGAAATTAATGGCATTTCGTAACTCACTCGGCCCATTTATACTCAGCTAAATATGTATCATTCAGTATCATTACAAAAAGCGTGAACGCCAGACTCCGCAAGAACTGTAAATAACCACAACAGTAAATTAGGGCAATATGCACAAATAATAATACCATAACAAAGATAATGTTTGTATTTACGATTGATTCATAATTATAAGGCCATCGGTATCGTGTGCGCATATATATTCAAGCTGCGCGCGTTGTCCAAAACCATACGCTAATCGCAGTCTTCCCCACTTAAGGCTGTCACAATAGCTGAGTTCATACGGCGTGCTGTTCATTGGGTATCTGGGTTCTTGCATGGAAGAGAGCAGTGTGTACTTGTGGATCGCAGCTTATCCTTTAGGCAAGCGGTTTTTAGCGGTGTCCCACAGGACTTGGACCGATGCTGTTCTCCGTTTACGTAAACGATCTCCCTTGAGAGCTTGGGGTATTATCCATATTGTTTGCTGACGACCTTAAGCTATGGGATGTAAATGTTCCTGGGGGTTCTGAGGCCATACAGCATGCACTGGACAGACTCTGGGACTGATCTACTTTGTGGCTACTGCCCATTAATCAGGCTGTGTTCCGTCCTTCGTATGGAAGCAACTTTCCCGCCTTCGAGCTACGTACTCGGTGGGGTCGAACTCCCCCTTGTCTCCAACCAGGTAGACCTAGGCGTCGTCCATTCCTCGTCTTTGCATTCTGGTGACAACTGGAAGAAGGCCGCAAGTAGGGGTTTCGAAATGTTGTGGTTAATACGCCGTTCTTTCGGGGTCTTAACTGCCGACATATTTGTGAAGCTGTTCTCAGTTTTCGTCCGGCCCCATCTGGAATACTGGGTCCAGGCTTGCCCGCCCTACCTTGTTCCGGGCAAAATGGGGCTCGAGAGGGTTTTGAGAGTAGATACCAAATTGGTCGATGGGTTACGGGGGCAATCGTACCCCGAGCGTCTACTTAGCTTGGGTATGTATTCAATGCACTACCGACGGCTTCGAGGAGACATCCTTACTTACCTCAGTTTGGCAGGGAAGGTTGGACCGGACTTGAGCTGGCTATTTAGCCTGGCTAGGTTGCCTTGTCTTCGCGGTCATTTCATGAAGCTACACAAGCCGCGTTCTGACGGGTTCAGGGCGGAAACTCGGTTATCGCGTAGAGTTATCGAGCGCTGGAACTCGCTTCCAGAAAGTGTAGTCAGTGAACCTACGGTTAAGGGTTTCGAGCGTCAGTTAGACGCTCTTGGGTGGCAACACGAAACCTTTCCCTTCTCCTGACCATATCCATCTTCCAACTTAGTTCATATTCTGTCATTCTCTTCACTCTTTGGTGTTATCCTTCATTTTAATGACTTTCATTCCCCTTTATCTTTCATTTACTTTCTACTTTTTCTTACTTCACGTAACCTACACAGCGGGGACTGCTAGTGCAGGGAACGTGGGCAGTAATTGGTTGATCAGGGTGTTTCGTTTTAAATCTATCAAGACCTAGCGCCTGATCATTTCCTGGCTAAACGATTCGCTCAAGAAGGAACACTCAAGGGATTTTCCTATCGTTCCAGTCCATCTGAATCTGAAACCCATTGACGCCGATATTATTGTTGTACTAATCCGGACATTGTAAACGTCATTGAACCTTGCCTTGAAAACCATTGTTGTCTTATCTTTTAATTGCCTGCTAATTTTTTAACGCCAATGCTTTGCGAGGTCTACGTAGCTGCTCTCTACCCACTGACTAGAATGAGGCTATTGTTTGTCCCATTTTTAGAAAGGTGACAAGCACCCTGCTAACTGTAGACCGGTCGGTTTGACGTGCGTTCTGGTCAATTTGTTTGATAAAGTCGTGAGAGACGTTCTCGTAGGACACTTGAGAGCGTTTGAGTTGCTTAATCCCTCCACACGGCTTTCGTAAAGGCTATTCTTGCCTCAGTAACTTGTTAACGGCTTGTGAACACTGGACCGAAGCCGTTGGTTGCGGGAAGTCAGTGCACGTGCTGTTCATTGACTTTTCCAAAGCATTTGTCACCGTTCTACATTCGCGCCTTTTGTACAAACTGGTTCTATGGTATTTACATTTCTGGATCTGTCTTACGATGGATTTCAGCTTTCCTAACCAGAAGGGAAAAATGTGCGCGGGTGGATTCCAGTCTGTCTATCTCTCCAAATCTCTCTTGTCAGTCTTTGTCCCCCTCCTATTCACTTTATACCTTAATGATTTACCCAATGTATTGGGTGTGCCATCCCTACTGTTTGCGGATGACTTAAAACTTTTGTTCACAATAGACGATACGATTGGTCCACTGACCCTACAGAGGGCTCTGGATGGACTTTGGGACTGGTCCCTTTTGGCGCAGTTGCCCGTTAGTTTAGCAAAATTTTAGTTTTACGCGTTGGTTCGAATGACCCGCCGACACGTTATTTGCTTGGCGGAAACGAGGTGCCGCGAGTTTAACTCCACTCTGACCTTGGGGTTTTGCTGTCATCAGACTTTAAGTCCAGTGAACACACAATCATCGACAGCAGCAATACATCAGCCATTTGAACCGATGCTTCGCTGCCATACAACCATGATAACCTCTGAAATAATGAATAATAAGAGAGAAGGGGCTTACCTGAAAACCTTAATTCCCTAAGCAAACATTCAAGGTCAAGGCACCTACACCTTGTGTAGACAACATACTATCACAACCAGCTGGTTATCATGCAAAATAAGGCGGCATCGGCGAGACAGCTTCCTTTCGGCTTTTACTGCCGCGCGTCATAGTCTGCCATAACCCCGCACATAACTCAGCACCAACACTTTATACAGACAATCCGATTAGGAGACGGCAGCAGACGCCACTGGTGTCTACTGCGAGCCATGTCCTGTAAAGTCTCGAGCCAAGCACAAGGCGAGTCACGTGGACTCCTGCCTGGAAGACGAGACGGACCAACGGCACCCAGTTTTGTCGTCAATAACTTCCTTTCCCGCTGCCAAGTCAACTTCTGTCCACCTCGAGCCTTGCGCCACCCTACACCTGGCAGACTCAACAAGGCCCTCCTAGGTAAGTGATGACCAGGCATACGTAGCAGGTCCCTGAGCTAACGCAACTGTTGTTCTAGGGAGCTAGCATGATTATCACCACCTAGTACTCGCCTATGCACATCATCGTTGCGGACACGCTGGTTCCATCCAACACCAGCAATGCTTCGCAGACAATGATGATCAAAGACTTAAACGCGCCGCAGATCTTCAGACCGAAGAGACCAAATCTCACTACCATAGAGCAGGACGGCCCTCACTGTGGCCTTGTATACACGGCCTTTCATACGGTGGGAAACTCCCTTCTGTCGCCAAGATGCCGCAAGTTCAAGAAGGCAGCTCTGGCAATGCGTGAGCTGACGTCAGTTTCTATGCGCTCATCGTTACTGATGCAGATAAGTGAAATGATCAACCACCTCGAGTTCCTCGTTAGTAAGCGTCAATGGGTCATAAAGTGGCTGGTGGTCCTTCAGCAACACTTTGCATTGTGAAGGTGCAAAGCGCATACCAAATAATGAGACCACTCTAGACAGGCTATTCAGGGTTGATTGTGCCGTCGCAACATGGCCGAAAACCAAGACGATATCGTCCACATAATCAACATAAACTAATCTTTCACCAGACAGCACTTCAACGCCTACATCGTGAGATTCCGCAAGGGAACACTCCATGATAGAATCCACGACGAAATTGGACAAAAAAGAGGAAATCGGACAACCCTGACGAACGCTACTTGTGGTCGGAAAGCTATCCGATAGGACACCGTAGACCCTGACGCGGCCTGTAGTGTTCGAGTATAGAGCACGAAGAATGTTCACATATTTCGTGGGAACACCTTTCCGCGCAAGTATTTCGAACAGAATCGATCGATCGACTGCATCGAACGCACTCTTGAAATCAGGGAACGCAGCTATTGTCAGTCTGCGGTATGCGTGACGCTGCTCTCGCACCTGCCGCAAAGTGAATATATGGTCTATACAGCCACGTCCTGAATGGAAACCGGTCTGCTCTTCCCTAATCCGAGATTCTCGTTCCGCAATGAGGTGACGAACGAGAATTGAGGCCAATAATTTTGTCACAAGTGGCGTTAGGCTAATACCCCTGTGGTTAGAACAGTCTGTGCGGCTGCCCTTCTTGTATATTGCCACTATAATCGATTCGCTCCAATCAACCGGGACACTTCCTTCCAGATACGTTCGAATAAGGAGGTCAGTGCTTTGCAGAGGACCTCACCTCCATCCTTAAATAATGCAGGTGGGAGGGAATCCGGGCCAGCGGCACGAAAACGATTAAGGGCTGTGATCGCGTTTCGGACCTCGGCCTCCGACGGAGGCACTAAACTAACCGTCCATGGCTTGTCCTGCATCACCTGAGTAGGAAGAGGTCCGGGTGCAGGGGGCCAGCTGAACTGATCTTGAAAGTGTTCCGCTCAACGAGCCACACGGCGCTCCTTATTGTGTATCAGCGCACCCGCGCTGTCTCTGATTGTCTCACTGACGCTTGGTTTCGTGGGACCATTGGTGCGGATTAGCTGGAAGAGATTGCGGTAATTGCCTACTGCTCCTGCCTCCTCCATTTCTTGAACCCTACTGGTCCATCAAGCTTCCTTGTCAGCATGTAGGCTCTGCATTAATTCACGCCTAATAGCCCGTCTGGTCACATTCTGTTCAGAGCCAGCCGGGAGGTGTTTTCTAGATTTTAACAGGTTCACCGACCTCTCGGATATCCAGTGACTGGTGCGATGACGATGAATAGTGCCACAAACAGATGCTTATGCGTCGTGCATGGCGGCCGAGATCCTATTCCACTGAAGCTCAGTGTCATTGGGACAAGGGAGCGCAAGTTCGGTATGCAGTGTTTCTTGATAGGCTTGCCTGACCGAGGACTGAGACAATTTCTCAGTTGCCAATCATAGGGGACGCTTGGTGCGCCTCCCAGTAAAATTCATGGAGAAACGACAGCGTACCAAGGCATGATCAGAGTCGACACAGATACTCCAGTACGAGCGGCAATCCAGGATGGAACCACGCCATCTGTAACTTATGGCTATGTGGTCATTTTGGGTCCATCGCTGGCCAGCTATAGGAGGACGCCAAGTGGCACTTCGGCGCCCACTGTGTCTAAAAGCAGTGCTACTAAGAAACAACTGGTGCTCCGCACACAGTTGCAGCAGACGCTCACCGTTGTCAGTCCGTTCGGAGTTAAGCCCACAATTACCACCCAGCTGCGCTTCTGAAGAGCTCAGACGCCCTACTTGTGCGCTCATATCCCCTGCAAATACTGTAATATCTGAACTAGTAGCGCGTTTAGTTTGTGATAGAATGTGTTCTTGACAGCATTTGAACTGCAGTCGGTGGGAGCATAAACGGAAATCATGAACAAACAGCGTTCGACGTGACCGCACTCTTTACGTCTGTCAACTTACAGACCGCAAAGCAAGCAATCACCGAACGGCTGGACCAAAGTGAAAAAACAATCGGAAAGCTGACGACTGGAAATCTGTGCAAGCTACTTGATCTATGCCTCGCGACCTACTTCGCCTTTGATGGACAGATCTATGAGCAGGTGAAAGGAGCCCCAATGGGATCCCCTGTGTCAGGACTCGTTGCAGAAATAGTAATGCAGAAACTTGAAGAGGATGTACTGCCGATAATCAGCCCAAAGTTGTGGATCCGATACGTCGATGATACATTCGTGATACTAAAACGTAGTCAAGTAGCGGTTGCATACGAGTTACTCAATAACACCATGGAGGACATCCATTTTACGATGGAATCGGAGATAAAAGACCAACTCCCATTTTTGGATGTGTTAGTCACCAGGACGATTGATGGAGCGTTGCAAACATCGGTTTACAGGAAAGGAACACACACCGATCAGATTCTAAACTACTACAGTAATCACCCGAAATGTCACAAAATAAGCTGCGTGCGGACTCTCTTTCGTAGAATTGAAACACATTGCAGCACTCATGAGGCGAAGAAGAAAGAAGAGCTATACTTATTCAAATCATTCCAACTAAATGGATATCCACGCAGCTTTGTCCGGCGATGTCTAAACAACAAAGCTACGACCTCTCCGCGTGCAACCAATGACGAAAGGATAAGCCGGATGCAGTTAATTCAATAACCCCGTTAGGGTCATTGATCCCAGTTTCGGACACACAACGTACATCAATACCCAGCGTGTCCAAGGTGCGTGCGAGTGCAGCCTGTTGGACTGTTTGTCTTAAAGTGAGAAGGTTGTATGTCGCCATGGAAACGGGATGGCGTGGCCTTATAAGGGACTTTTGTCGATTGGCGTCCGGTGGGTGTTGCGGGAAGGTGACTTCAGATGATTCTACTCCAGTGGCACTTCGGTTGCTGTCAATTAAGCTGGGAATTATAGGAAGGTTAGTAATGGGGGTCGGGATGGGAGTAAGAGAAAAAGGTGAAAAAAGAAAAAGGGAAGCGCCAGCAGTAGCATGTTTTCGCTTATCTACCCTGCTGTATGCAGCAGATAAGGCGACCCTTGATGATCTGCGCGACGGCCGATGCAGGATGAAGTTTATATTTGAAGAAAATGTCATGGTTGTATGTGGGCTGAGATACAGCCAGGGCTCCAGATCTAGACAGGAGGACGATTAGGGTCCTCCTTCAGTCTTTGGCTCAAAACCCTGTTCGCAAGGCAGCGGGGAGGTGGCAATGATTTAGTTTTACAGAAATGGACGCCATCCCATTTCAAACCCCCAACCTGGAGGACCAGGAGACTGAGTTTGTCTGACCTCTCACCGTTGACCAACCTGGTAGGAGTAGCTCTCAAGGTGCCCGGATGCATCACCCAGTATAGCTCAATGGGTCAAGGGGGTACGCAAACCGTCGCACCACGTTAAGGTCCAGTCTCGTTGCGATGGCCAGTGAACACTCAACGACAGCTGCTTGCAAAGGTCTCAACTTGTTGTGCATGATCCGCAGGTCATTCGGGATCATGACCACCGAAATGTTCTTTAGACTAGTTCGGCTTTAGTAGGGCCACACTTGGAATACTGCGTTCACGCTTGTCCTCTATGCCTGGTTCGTGATAAGATGGCGCTTGAACGAATCCTTCGGTTCGGGACGAAAATGGTGCACGGATTAAAAAAGCTGACATGCCCGGAGAGGCTACCTAAGTTGGATTTGTTTTTCTTGTATTACAGACGGCTTCGGAGCGACTTGGTCCTCATATATCGTATACTGATGGGTCAGATTGGTCCTGATTTAACTAGACTGTTTCGCCCAACTCGAACGCCAATACTTCGTTTCCAGCCATTAAAGTTGCACGAACCCCGGTCTGACCGGGTTTGGGCAGTTTTTCGGTTATCGCGTAGGGTCATAGCTTATTGGAACGCATTGCCTTCAGACGTCGTGATGGCACTGACGGTGAAAGAGTTCGAACATCGACTTGACGCTCCCGGTCTGCAGTTTAAAGTTTTCCCTTCATGACTTAAGCTTTTACTCGTCTACTACGGCCTACGCTTCTTTAACTCATTTTAACTTACATCCTACGTGATCATGCCTACATAGGCGTGTCTAGCATTGCACGAGAATAAAGAATTTATTTATTTATTTTATTTATTTAATGTTGCCCACGAAAATCGATAAACTTGTCTTCTTTGTTTCCTTTCATTTTCTGTTGTTCTTCGCGTGGCCAGCACAGCGGGGACTGCTAGTGCAAAGCACGTGGGCATTACTTGGTTGACCATGTGAATTGTGTGTGTTGATTTGGCTCTCCTTTGGCACATCAATGCACCGGATTCCCTGTTGGATCAACGATGTGTTCGATGGTGGAACATTCACGGGATTTTTCTTACTGTTCCGGTTGCACTTGAACTTGAACTTTAGCTGTCCACAACTAAACTAAATCCATCTTTCGCGGATAGTAGCCTTATATTCCGTAAGGTTGATAAATCTGCGGCTGCTCTCCCGAGGGAACGCATTTTGCATGTCAACAAGTGGATAAAACTGTGCGTCACCAAACTGCTTCTACCTGGCTTCCCTGGTGTCACTGTCAGAAAGCTGACCAGATTGGGGAACGTTGCTATCGGTACGACAAATCCTCAACCCCGACTACTTTGCATGGTCCTTTCTACTCCGGAGGAACGCAACTCATTCTGCGGTTTGCACTCATACTTAAGCGTAGTGGTGTCGATCTTTAGCCAGACTTTCCACTAGCAGATAGTTTGAAGTTGAAGCAGGCTATCAAAGACCCCAAAACTAGACGGGCGGCTGGTGAGCAAGGCCTTCGTTTGACCGAATTTCAGGTGGTCGGCCGTAAGTTATTTTCCATCCTGTCAGATCTCGCACGACCCAGGGATAGTCGTTCCGACTTCCTTGAGGTAGTACTTAGCAACGTGCGTAACCTAAGGAACACGGTGCACGAGTTGGGTCTACTTGTAGACAAATCTCATCCTGACATACTTGCTTTCACTGAAACGTGGTTGTCTCCGGATATCACGGACGGTGAGTTATGTTTGCCTGGCTACGCACTGCTTAGAACTGATCGCTCCGTTGGTTGTCAAGACGGAGGCGTTGTACTTTGTAAATTAGTTGTGCTGAGGACCTGTACATTCCAGTCGTCGGATCAGACTGTTGAAGCCCTATCGGCTGTTGTGTGCATTTTCTCTACCCAGTTTACAGTTGTAGTGATATACTGGAGTCATGGAAGTTCTAGGGAGATAACTGACTTTATTCACACTCAGTCCGCGAATGTGTTTAGTTCTAGTGGATTTCAACCTACCGGAAGTCTGTTGAACCGATCTCTTGCATTTCGGCGTCAGGAACATTCGGTTCAGACTTTGTTGAGCTAACTCTCCAAGTGCCTTTGCATCAGTTCGTGGACTTCCCCACTACGTATATGGACAACCAAATACCATATACTTTAGATCCGGTTTCCGCTGTCCCTCGACTTCGTGACTGACATTTCGTACGGTGCACCTCTAGGGTCCAGCGATCACGCATGCATATCCTTTCGGTGTGCTCTTTCAAAGACCCAACAGACTGCCGTTGAATTACTTCCGAATATTTGGCGGGTGGACTTTAGTGCAATGTGAACTAATGCTTCAGTTCTAAACTGTGAGATCTCGATGTCCGACTCTGTCCAGTTCGTCTGGGATAATTTTAAGGAATACCTTACGGAGATTTCCACTCCCTATATTCCACTCATGAAATTAATAATAATAATAATAATAATAATAATAACATGCCAGCTGTACGCCGTAATGGCACTTCGCTGCCGCGCGACCACCACCATTCGCGCACGGGCTGACTATACCGCTAGGACGCCCACCTCTACGCGGATACGAACCGGGGATCTTATGGTTGCAAACCAGGTGCGCGTACCACTCGGCCACCGGCGCAGCCTCAATGGATAGATACCACAGGCAAGTACCTACTCCAGAAACGGTCTAGAAGTTGGCGAACCTACCAAGCAGCTCTATCAGCCAGTACCTACGACAGTTATCGAGAGATTAGAAATAAATGTAAGCAACATTTCAGGACTGGTCGTCTCCAGTAAGAGCAGGGTTTAACGGACTCGGTCGCAGCTAATCCCAAGAAGCTTTTGCTTGCGTTTACAGACGCAGTGGGGCAAAACTGTCTATACCAGCGTTATTGCGAGTAGACGGGACCCGTGCGCAAGCTGACTATGACAAGGCTTGTATACATAGTGATCAGTATACTGAGGTCTTTGCTTAGATCTCTTTACCACAGGTTGAATTGGTTTCAAGAGTTCCAGAGGATTATTGCTTAGCTGAGTTTAACACAACGGAGACTCAGGTCTTCGAGCTGCTGCAAGGCATTAATCCCTCTAAAGCTTCCAGTCCTGACTCATTTCATCCGGAGCTGTTGCATGAATTGGCCACTGAGCTGAGTGGTCCTTTCACATGCTTGTTTTCAATGTCGCTGGACAGCTACGTCTTGCCTTCGGAATGGAAGGAGGCAACCATCTGTCCGATTTTTAAGCGCGGTAACAGCGTTCTGCCCGCGAACTACCGGCCTGCCAGTTTGACAAGCGTAATAGACAAGTTGTTTAAAAAACTGTTAAGGGATTCAGTGGAGAATCAATTGAATAGATTCGACCTTACCAGTGTTGCGCAACATGGATTCCGCACGCGATTTTTGTGTCGGACTAATCTACTTTTAGCTCGTGAAAGCTGTGCCGAAGCGGTAGACAGTGGCCACGCTGTAGACATACTATTTGTGGACTTTTCGAATGCTTTTGACACTGTTCCTCATCTTAGACTCTCACTAAAGTCGCGCCCTTAAGTGGGTGTCTGTTTTCCTGTAGGGGAGGGAACAATGCGTACGGGTGGGGCGTAACCTTTCGCTCAGGAAAGCTGTTCTTAGTGGCATCCCACGGGGCTCAATATCGGGCCATTGTTGTTCGCGATCTATGTAAATGACTTGCTGGGAGAGATATGAGTGTCATCAGTAATGTTTGCTGACGACCTTCTGGAATATTTTGGATATCCCGGGGGGTCCTGAGGCAATTCAGGGTGCCTTGGGTGCCTGGGAGTTGTCTACCTTATGTTTGATGCTCATAAATAGGGTCAAGTGCTATGTTCTCCGAACCGGAGCCGCTAGTCCTCCCCCCCGATATGTTGGCGGTGGTGAAATCGCTGTTGTCACACAGCAGGTTGATTTAGGAGTCGTACACTCATCAGCACTTCATTTTGGCTGCTTGTCGCGGGGTTCGTATGATGTGGTTTATTCGCTGCTTTTTCGGATTCCTAACGGCCAATTTGTTTGTGAAGCTATTCTCGGCATTCGCCCGACCCCACCTGGAATATTGTATCCAGCCTTGTCCATCATGTCTTATCCGGGACAAAAGGACTTAGAGAGGTTGTTACGAGTGAGCACTCGCTTAGTGCGGGGTCTACGGGGACAGACGTATCCTGAACTCTTGCTTAGTTTGGAGATGTACCCGATGCACTACCGAAGGATAAGAGGGAACCTGATTCTCACATCGTATTTTAACGGGTGAAATCGGCTCCGACTTGTCATGGCTGTTTATTCCCGCTGAGTTACATAATCTCCGCGGTCACCCACTGAAACTGCGTAAACCACGGTCTAATAGGAGTAGGACGGAAATTCGTCTGTCGCGCCGAGTAATAGATCGCTGGAATTCGCTTCCGGATCATGTGGTTAGGGAACCTACGGTTAAGGGTTTTGCGCGCCACCTCGATGCTCTTGATTGGCAACACCAAACCTTTCCTTTTTTCTAACTGACGCACCTTCAGTTTTCAGCTCTTTTTTAATAACTCAGATATCTTGGTATTCTACTAGTCTAACTCTTTCCACTTTCCCTTCTTGCCTTCTGAGTTTTTTTATTTTTCTCTTTCTTACTTCACGTAACCGGCCCTGCAGGGACTGCTAGGGCAGGATACGTGGGCAATAATTGGCTGGACAGGGTGTGATGCGGTCTTTGTTTTAGTTCCATCTGTATTTCAAAATCAACAACAACAATCCACTGAAGAAGGAACACTCACTGGATAATCCTATCGTTCCAGTCCCACTTGAACTTGATCATCACAGAGTCAGCACGCGGCGGCGCGGCAGTAGCGATTTCGTCTCAAGTGTGCGTTATACAGCGCTAAACCTGACGTTTTTCGTCCGTTATATAATGCAGTGTCACGGACTCACTTAGAATATTGTGTACAAACTTGGGCACCGCATCTCCGGCAGTGTGTCTCTTGCGTACGCATGCAAATTTGCGACTAAGATGATTGAGGACCAGCGTGGGAAGTCATATGATATACGCCTTCATCATCATCATCATCATCATTACACGTTAGCTGGAGGTGGAAAACACCTCAGCTATTGTGCCGCAATACAAAAGACAAGAAAAGGAAAACAAACACTGGCACGCCCGCTGAGTCTCCAGTAACGGATAGACATCGTTCCGGAGAGCTAACAGCTGGCTGCCGTAAAAGAGAATCGTATTATGCCTAACAGGTGAGATCGTGATTGGAGGGGGATGGACAAACGAACGCACAACACAAACGCCATTGGGGTCGGCTCCAAGCCATATCAGCGAGTGTGTCCAACCAAACGTGTTCACCGTCCTTAGGACCCCAGCCAGCCACTCGGGATGCACCAACCGACGCCAACTTCGAAGTGAGGGTATTCATTTCTCTCGACCAAGTCATCACTTGGCCTCCCCTCCTCCTCTTCCAACCGCACCCACAACGCGCAAATAATGCACGTCGCGGGAGTCGATGTGCTGGCATGCGCAACACGTGGCCCAGCCATCGGAGCCTGGTGCGTGATATAATGGTGCTGAGCGGTTCACTCGCTCTTCCTGCACCAAATACGCGACGTCGAACACGCTCATTGCTCACGCGGTGTTCCCACCAGACATGAGCTAAGCTGCGAAGGCAGCGATGATCGAATATGACGATCCTCTTTATGTCTGTCGACGTGATGGGCCAGGTTTCACAACCATATAGGAGAGTTGAACGGACGGCTGCGTTGTAAACTCTGCCCTTCAAGGCGAGAGTAATGTCGTGTCTGCGCCACAGGTGGCGGATATTGGCAAAAGCACCTCGAGCTTTTGCTATGCGGTTCGTAACCTCATCTTCAATGCCACGGGTGCTAATATAGCTGCCCAGGTACTTGAATTCCTGAACGACTTCTAGCAGATCACCACCAAGCGTTAGCGCAGGGTTGGGTCCCTGCCAATCTTGGAGAAGTACTTTGCATTTCGATGGAGCAAAGCATAGCCCAAACGATTGACAGCCAGTACTAATCGGTCCAGTGCTCTTTGGCATGTTTGGGAACTGTCACAGATTAGGGCAATATCGTCCGCATACTCCAAGTCAAGAAGTCGCTCACCAGGAGGTAGCTCCACACCTTAAGGTCGTGTCCAGCGAACGCTGTTTCTATGACTTCATCAATAGCGAAGTTGAAGAGGAAAGGTGACAGCGGGCATCCTTGTCTCACCGCTGGTGATACTGAAGGGTGGCGACAGTTTGCCATAAACCCTCACCCTGCCCGAACTATGCGCGCACAGCGCTTTGATAATGTTTACATATTTATCAGGCACACCTTTCCTCAGCAGACAGTCCTAAAGGGCACATCGATTGACTGAGTCGAAGGCACCTTTTATGTCAAGAAACACGACAACGGTGGGTTGCCAATAAACATGGCGGTGCTCCAACACTTGACACAAGGTGAAGATGTGGTCGATGCAGCCCCGACCGCGACGAAATCCGGCTTGCCTTTCACGAATCTGGCTTTCACGAGTGCCAGTCAGTCTGTGGAGAATGACAGAGGCAAGCAATTTAGAGGCAATCGAAATCGGACTGATCCCTCTATGATTGCCGCATTCCAAACGAGAGCCTCACTTGAAAATTGGGACAATGACGGAGCGGTTCCAGTCTGTCGGGACTGTCTCCTGCTCCCAAAGTTTTACTAACAACTCGTGTAAATCATGTACTAGAGCAGGTCCCCCGAATTTGAAGAGGGCTGGGGGAATTCTATCTGCCTCTGCGGCCTTATGCAATTTCAACAGCCTGATCTCACGTTCGACTTCTGCGCGTGAGGGCGGATCCAAGGAGGCGGCCCAGGGAGAAGGGCGCTCAATGCCCGAAGAAGAAAGCGATAACTCAGGCTGGTTACGTTGCCTTGCAAAGTGTTCAGCCCAACGCTCCAAGCGTTTTGACAGGCTGTGGATCGGCTGCCCACTCTCGTCGCGTATGGTCGCGCTAACACCAGGTCTCCTGCTTCCTGTTTCCCGTATCAGATGGAATAACTTACGATGATTACCAACGGCAGCGGCTGTTTCCATTTCCGATGCACGATGAGACCACCAAGTTTCGTGGTCCTTCTTCAGGCTAGCACGTAGTTTTGCCCTGAGATTTTTGCGAGCCTCATTGTATTCGCTTCCAGCCGGAATACGTCGGTGAGCATCCATAAGTTCCAGCGACTGTGTAGAGACCCAATGTCCGGTTTGGCAATTAGCTTTGCCACATGAAGACATGCCTGCTAACAGCAACGCTTGACGAATATGCGACCAGTGATCTTCAACGGTGTTTAGTGGGCGCTTATTCAGCCCAGATGTCAGCGCACTTTGGTAAACATTCAGAACATCTGGCTTCGCCAGCTGGCTGGTGTCAATCCGTTCACATCGACGTTGAGGACGACCACCGAAACGCACCAGAAGGTCGGCACAAACAAGTGCGTGGTCAGAGTCCACGCTCGTGCTCCAAATCGAGCGACAGTTTTGGACTCAACCTCTCCAGCGGTAACTGATCGCGATATGATTGATTTGCGTCCATGGTTGGCCCGAGGCTGGTGGCCGCCAAGTCACGCTTCTGCGAGTGCTGTGTCGAAAGTTAGTGCTCGCGAGAAAGA
Source organism: Dicrocoelium dendriticum (assembly GCA_944474145.2). Classification (NCBI taxonomy): domain Eukaryota; kingdom Metazoa; phylum Platyhelminthes; class Trematoda; order Plagiorchiida; family Dicrocoeliidae; genus Dicrocoelium; species Dicrocoelium dendriticum. The sequence continues at coordinate 65,213,641 of OX104059.1, read as the reverse complement.
GGCGAACATCTTCACACAGCTGAAGCAATCGCTCACCATTATCATTACAGGAGCCTACACCATGTTAGCCGCCCAGATGAAGCTCATCAGAGGACAATTTTCCTACTTGGGCGTTTCGATCACCATCCAATACCACAGTATCCGTGCTTCTTCTGTAACGAAGGAGCTCGTGAAGTTGCTGATAGAAATCATATTTTACCGAATCAGTGCTATAATTTGTAGGGGCGTAGGCCGCAATGACAAACAGGCACTGTTTGTCCCCGCGCGACTTCGTAGCACGGAACGAACCAGCTAATCTAACGGCGCACATCCTACTGTTTACTGGGATCCAATCAATCAGGGCAGCTTCAGCCCGGGGACTCAAAACAATACCGACGCCAGCTTGACCGGCATTTGAAGCTGCATCGTCGCCAGACAGGCGCAATGAGAATGTGCCGCCAGTGTCGCATGTGGGGGATCGCAGGGTAAGCACGGAGCTCGAATCTTGCAAATATCGATCGATCGGGTCTCTAGTGTGCGGGCAAGTGCTGCCTGTTGGCCAAGTTGCAGCAAAGTGCGCACGTTGAGGCATGCCACTCTTAGCGAGACACGAGGACTTCAAAGGGAAACGGATGAACTGACGTTGTCCGCTTGCTTGAACATGGACTTGTCGACTGGATTGGAGCGAAGCCCTGCGATTATGTGTGATTTGAAATTAGAAGACAAGCGACTATTGAATTAAGCTGGGGGAGGGCCAAGAATTGGGGGGATTGAAAATGGGGGGATGTAAGTACAGTTGGAGTGGGACGACAAGGATGAAGAAGCGCAAGAGCAGCAGCATCCATACCCCTATCCACCCTGCTCGATGCAGCAGATAGGGCGTCGTTTATTATCCTCTGCGACGGCCAGAGCATCAAGAAGTTGTTGTAGGAAAGGTTCATTGTATTGCGTGGGCAGAATACTGTCAGGTTGCCCAGGCCTAGACAGGAGAACGATTAGGGTTCTCAACCAAAGCCTTTGGTTCAAAAACCTTACCGCAAGACAGCGGGTTTTGACACTGGACTACAGAGCCCGTTTTATGAAACGAGTAGCCACCCACATTCCAACCCCCAACCTGGAGGACCAGGAGGCTGAATTTGTCTGGCCTCTAACCAATTACCAATCTGGTATGAGTGACTCTGAAGGTGCAAAAAAAGCACCACCCAGCATAGCTCAATGGATGTCTGAGGCACGTAAACCATCGCACCATCGCAGGAGTATATAGTTATGTTCTATGGAACGGCGCAGATTGTGAGGTGACCTAATAGAAATGTTCAAAATTACGACGGGCCTCATTGGTATCAGGCCTCCCGATCTGCTTGAACCATCCTCATCCGACCACCTGTGAGAGTATGAAGTTAGGCTTAAGCACCTGAAGTTCAGGCTAGCAATTAGGGCCAATTTTTTTACGAGTCCTGTCGTTTATAGTTGGAAAAAGTTTCTTTCTACCTTAACTTGATGTACCACAGTAGGAGCCTTCAAGGTGGTTTGGATAAGTGCTGGTCGGATCTTTGCGCGGATTAATTGTAACTTTACGGACAATTGTCACAGAACTCGCAGTCCATGATCCAAGAAAGTAAATAGGTTGATCTTGTACTTGCTTCACTTTTGCAGAGGCAAAGGAAGCAACTCAAACTTCGAAGTACCGGTGGTCCTAGTTTGCTTGCCGGTACAAGAAACAGGACGCTCATTAGGCTGGAGCTTATTTCGTCCCTGGAACCTGACCTGACCTGAATGGTTATCACGTTATTGGAGGAGCTACGGGTGCAGACGTCAGCAGTGCGCACTCCATCGAACCCTAGTAGGGCTCGAACGCGCAACTCCACTGTTTCCAGTCCGTGGTTAAGACCACTGAGCTACGGGGTACGGCAACGACCATCATGAATAAGTTAGTAGATGTGATATATCGCCGCTCACTATGCACTGACTTGCACGTTACTATCATGCAGCGGACACTGTAACCCCCTTCTCCAAGCGACGAACTTACCATACTTAAGCCGCAAATTAACGTTTGGCATTATAAGCAGTTTGGTCTGCGTACTGATTACAGGGGAGTAGTAAGGGAGTTGAATGGTATAGGTAGAAATTCGTCACATCTAGGCTCACTCAGACAGCCATCACGCGCCCGGAAAAGCACTGTACGTGCGTTACATCCTTTCGGGAATCGTCAGCAGTGCGCATTCCACCGGACCCTGTTACGGCTCGAACCCACAACTCGACTTACCAGTCCGTGGTTGAGACCACTGAGCTACGGGGGACAGCAACGACCATCGTGAATAAGTTATTAGATGTGGTATATCGCCGCTCACTATCCACTGACTTGCACGTTACTACCGTGTAGAGGACAGGGTAGCTCCCTCACCAAGCGACGAACTAACCAAACTTAAGCCGCCAATGAACCTATGGCATTCTAAGCAGTTTGCTCTGCATTTGATGGCTTCCTGAGTTAGTCTAAATGTGATGAATTCCTACCTATACCATTCAACTTCCCCTATTGCTGCTCTGTAATCAGTACGCAGACCAAGTTGCTTATAATGCCATAGGTTAATTGGTGGCTTATGTTTGGTAAGTTCGTCGCTTAGTGTGGGGACTACCCTGTCCTCTGCACGGCAGTAACGTGTAAGTCAGTGGATAGTGATCGGCGCTATATCACATCTAGTAATTTATTTACGATGGTCGTTGCCGTACCCCGTAGCTCAGTGGTCTCAACCACGGACTGGCAACAGTCGCGTTGCGGGTTCTAGCCCTACCAGGGTCCGGTGGAATGCTCACTGCTGACGATTCCCGAAAGGATGACACGCGCTTACGGTGCTTTTCCGGGCGTGTGATGGCTGTCTGAGTGAGTTTAGATGTGACGAATTTCTGCCTACAACTAACGATCGTAGATGTATGTTACCGTCATACCTCAAGCGAATTAGGGTATTGTCGGTCTGCTACACAGTCCTTTCCTGGACGGAGAACCTTAGAGACCCTTCGATCCACGTAAGGGCTCCGTAGTCGGCCAGCATTTTGCGAGATCATGTGAGTTTGATGCAGCAGCTTAGAAAACACCAATGCATTTGAACCCATTCGGGCTCCCACCGCGCCCTTCCTAGCTGTGTCGAAACGCATAAACATCGTAGAAGAAACACTGAATTCGCACGCATAATACGAGTGACCGAAAAATATCTGTTAGAGCGCCCTGAGTGACCGTTTTTATGCACCTGGCCGTCCCAGTTGGACACAATTGAGACGTATTTTGGTCTCAGAAATGTTTTCTAACGCACCTTTAACATACCGCGATTGTATTTTGTTATGTTCTTGGTGTCCTTCAGTCAACCACAATGTCAACACACGAAAGATGAGAAAATGAACAAGCACTGATGTAAGATGTATCTCCGAGTGGGAAAGTCCGGAAAGATTGAACGTAGTACACTGGAAAGGAAAGAGTGTCACAGTCCAGGATAGGAGCAGTGACGAGCTGAAATGGCGGAAAATATAGTTGTAGTTAACGAACATAAGTGTCAACAAAGGGAATGAATTCGTTTGGAGGCAGCTCTCCTAACACTTTTTGCTGAAAATGCCGTCAACCATAAGCGGAACTCGATCCCATTATTGTTATTACGCAATACTATAGCCGTAGGGCTAAAAGGAAGATTTTGTGTGTGACGGCAATTTGTCCCAACTGTGTCCAGTGGCATATAAAGCGGTCACTCAGGGTGCTCAAACGGTCACTTGCGCTGACTGAACTTACGATCCTACTAGATAGTAGACTTATAGGTAATGAACGGTTATGTTAAATCTCTATATTGCTGTTTAACCACATATCTGGACATTGCGCCATTTATTTTCATACTGAATTTTACCACTACGGGTGACCAAAGAACGCCCAAGGGGGATGGATGGCGGACAGGGTGGTGACATCCAGGCTTAAATGTATTTGATCTACAACGAGCGTTCCGAAGGTCTCTAATATGAAAAGAAAGAGTACATTGGACGGTGAAAGGCGACAACAAACAATAAGAAAAGACGAGGTCAGTTACCGTAAAGATCAAGCTTTGAAATGCAAACTTTGAAACGTGACGCTATTTTGGAATTCAAGACGTTTTATGCTTTTTGTAGTTTTCAGAGGGTACTGGAGTGAAATACCCGAAAACGCTCTTATGAGCAAAAAGCAAAAGTAACGTCCAGTAAGCGTGCAGGCCAATGACTCCGACGGCTGTACCTAATAATATTGTTAGGCTAGGTGGAGTCAGAGCTCGATTGGCAGTTTTCCAGTTGAATCATTGGTGGTTGCAGAAAACGCCTCTATCCTCGGTTGAGCAGACTCGTCAGAGGACGGAGGTTTGAAGTCACCGTATAACCGGTACGACGTAGGCAATTTTGGGACGGTTAACAGTGACCGTTTCTCGCTTGCCGTTGCGTTCGAGGACGATGCAACGATCCTTATGCTGGTAGACCCTGAATGGACCTACGAAAGGTAGCTCGAGCGTTCCGTGACCGAAAGGACAAGGCGTCTATCTTGCAACACGGAGGTCGCTAGTTCGAGCCGACCCTCGCAGTATCCTTAACCCACACGCGGCTGGTGGTGGTTGCGTGCTTGCGGAGCGTCGGTATGATGTACTGCGGGTGCCTTTTATTTCTTTCTAACGATCTCCGTAGATTATTGATGCGTTTGAGGACGAATGGACTATGTTGAAAATATCGGGGAACAAAAGATTTACGGTGCTGTTCCGGTACGTCGGTCGTTTTTTACGATTCCTTCTCATGGCTAGCTGTCTAATGTAGTGCTCATCGTAGTGAGGAACGTTTACTCTTGAGAGCTTATCCTTGCCAGACACTTGGACGTCCGTTGAAATCTGAGACTAAATCCAGATGATGAACGTCACGTGGAGAGTGTCGAGGCAACGGGTTGCGAAGGCCTGGATCAGCGGTTTGTAATCAGTGATCGTAATATGATTACCTTCCAGGTCATGTTGGAAGTTACGTACAGTAGAACATACAACGAGCAGCTCGATGCCAAATGTGCTGTATTTCGTCTCAGCTGTCTGGAGGCGTAGAGGAACGCTAGTGGTTGCCAGTTTCCTTTGGAAAACTTTTACATGACAGCGCCAAGGAAATCTAAAGTATCTATCTGTGTTCATCCGCATGGGCTTGTTCGAACAGCTTGGTGCGCATTCCTGCCGTACTGTACTTTGAATCACACTCATTTCCATACATTGCTGACGATTCGAATAGGATCCCATAGCTAGGCTGTGTATTAGTATCGCCATCTGGGCTGACATCATGTACATGGGCTATCTAAATAAACTCCTAACGCCGACCATTGGTAGTTCTTATTCACCTGCAAAGCTAGGGTGCTTGTTTGTTTTACGCGCTCAGCTAGATAGGTAAGTTACGATAACTGGTCACCACAGATCTACTTTACGGTTACTGCCTATTATTCCTTGTATTACTGTATTACTTACTTACCTACCTTATTACTTATTGGAGCTGCTTGCCCTCTGTCATACGTGGTCGGCTAGATTGAACCTCCCTTTGTCTTCACTCGGATTGAAATCAGTTCAGTTCATTTGAACAAGTATGATCCGGACACCGAAATGCAGTGATCCAGTTGCCACGACTCACATCGTCAGAATAACAATAAATAAAAGGGAAGGAAAATAAGATAGAGTGCAAGTAGAATACAAAAGACATCAACTCAAGCGGTGCGTCAAGTTGGAATGTAGACTAACAGTTAGATTCTAAAAACCGAATGCAAGAACGGCACTGACTGTGCCATCTCTGATGAGGCTTCCAACCATTGGTGTGGGCCATCCGGGGTTCTTCTCTAAAGGCCGCATGTATCAGCCTGACCAAATCTCTCAGTCGGTTTCTTCGTGCCTCTATGCCGCCCCGCGGCTTCGCACAACTGGGTGCAGCCACGGCGTATGATACACGCACAGTGAAGCCAACCACACATGAGTGGTTAATCGATAGACAGACAGGCGCACGCTATCGAAGGTGGTCTGAACGCCGATTGTGGGTGATAAGTCATACGCCACATTCCTCGTCCCTTTATTTGTCGCTCCCCCAGACAGCCTGGTAACGATCAAGTGGATGACGGACTCTAGTCGAACGGTGTATTGGTTGAGCTTCTGGCTGACTTGTGGTCTGTTTGGCCTCCGCGACCACTGGCTCGGTTGACGGGCTTGGCAATGTGCAGTCTGGCCTTGTTGAAACGGAACGACGGCGGACATAATCCATATGACAGGTAACCACTCTGCCTTCCGGTAGCGCAATCTCCACTCTCTGGTCTTCAGTTTCGCGTAACTGCGGGTCGCCAGATCGGTTCGTAGGGCTGTTTGGCGTAAACTAACTCGTCGTCACGAAGTTCTAGATCTGATACTTTTCGGTCTTACTCCTCTCGATATCTCCTGCTGCATATCGACGCGTAATCGCTGATCGGAAAATAGTAGGTCTAGCAGCGTCCTAAGCCTTCGGCGGAACATTATTTCGCCTGGACTCTTGCCTGTCGTTCCACTTGGGGTGGAGCGGTAAGGGAATAAAACCGTTATCCATTTTCTTTCGGAGTGAAGCGGGTGATTGCTTTTGCAACCCGTTTTTTACTGTCTGGACTGCTCTTTCCGTTAGTCCATTTGAGGCTGGGTGGTAAGGGGCGGTCTTCACATGTCTGATGCCGTTATTTTGAAGGAACTTTGAACTGTTGACTAATGAATACAGAGCCGTTGTATGTCACTAGTGTTTGCGGAATACCGAATGTGCTAAAAATGTTCGCATACAGAAAACATTTGTCTCGGAAGTGGCGTGTCTGCGGAAATACCTCAGTTCATTTGGAATAGGCATCGACTATGAGATGAAACATCTCCATTAAGCGGGCCAAAGTAGTCTGCATGTATGCGCTCCCATGGCTTGTCGGGCCATTTTCATGGACTCACTGGCACCGGTGGGGTGTTTCTTTGTGTGCTTTGACGTAATTCGCAGTGTCTGATTAATCTTTCTATGTCGCTATCGATTCCGGGCCACCACACATAATACCCCACAAGCCTTTCATTCTGGTGATACCTGGGTGAGCTTCATGCAGTTCCTCCAGCACATAATGTTGTAACCGAGGCGGTATAATAGCTCTGGACTTCTATAAGAGGTAGTCATCTTTGAGACTTAGTTCTGTACGCCGGGTGAAGTAAGGTGACAATTCCGCGTCACGTTTATCGGGCCATCCTTGAGGAACAAACGTTTAACTTTGCTGAGGAGTACATTAGGTTCTGTCTCACGGTGCATATCCGCCTTCAACTCCGGCTTCCTGGTCAAATACTGCATTAAATGGACTAATTCAGTTGATTCCAATACACAATCTAGCAGATGATTCAAAGGTAACCGGCTCAAGGCATCCGCAATGCCGTTTGCTTTTCCAGGGACATAAGGGAGTGTAATTGTAAGCCGATAACAATAAAGCTCAACGTTGCATACAGGGGGATGACATCTGGTTGATGACTTTACTTTCATCGAACAAAGCTACTAAGAGTTTATGATCAGTAAAGATTACGAAACTTCTTTCACAAAGATACTGGTGCAATTTTTTAACACCGAATATAACCGCTGACGTCTCCTTATCCAGTTGCGCGTAGTTTTTCTCTGCCGGTGCTAAGCTCCTAGAAGTAAGAGCGATGGGTCTCTGTCTGATCATCCATCTTGTGGGATCATCATCATCATCATCATTACACGTTAGCTGGAGGTGGAAAACACCTCAGCTATTGTGCCGCAATACAAAAGACAAGAAAAGGAAAACAAACACTGGCACGCCCGCTGAGTCTCCAGTAACGGATAGACATCGTTCCGGAGAGCTAACAGCTGGCTGCCGTAAAAGAGAATCGTATTATGCCTAACAGGTGAGATCGTGATTGGAGGGGGATGGACAAACGAACGCACAACACAAACGCCATTGGGGTCGGCTCCAAGCCATATCAGCGAGTGTGTCCAACCAAACGTGTTCACCGTCCTTAGGACCCCAGCCAGCCACTCGGGATGTACCAACCGACGCCAACTTCGAAGTGAGGGTATTCATTTCTCTCGACCAAGTCATCACTTGGCCTCCCCTCCTCCTCTTCCAACCGCACCCACAACGCGCAAACAATGCACGTCGCGGGAGTCGATGTGCTGGCATGCGCAACACGTGGCCCAGCCATCGGAGCCTGGTGCGTGATATAATGGTGCTGAGCGGTTCACTCGCTCTTCCTGCACCAAATACGCGACGTCGAACACGCTCATTGCTCACGCGGTGTTCCCACCAGACATGAGCTAAGCTGCGAAGGCAGCGATGATCGAATATGACGATCCTCTTTATGTCTGTCGACGTGATGGGCCAGGTTTCACAACCATATAGGAGAGTTGAACGGACGGCTGCGTTGTAAACTCTGCCCTTCAAGGCGAGAGTAATGTCGTGTCTGCGCCACAGGTGGCGGATATTGGCAAAAGCACCTCGAGCTTTTGCTATGCGGTTCGTAACCTCATCTTCAATGCCACGGGTGCTAATATAGCTGCCCAGGTACTTGAATTCCTGAACGACTTCTAGCAGATCACCACCAAGCGTTAGCGCAGGGTTGGGTCCCTGCCAATCTTGGAGAAGTACTTTGCATTTCGATGGAGCAAAGCATAGCCCAAACGATTGACAGCCAGTACTAATCGGTCCAGTGCTCTTTGGCATGTTTGGGAACTGTCACAGATTAGGGCAATATCTTCCGCCGAGCCCTGATGCTAAAGCGTCATGTCGAAGAGTGATGGGCCTCCTCGGATCAACATTTATTAGCAGTTTAGTCTTATCCATGGCTGCCTTGACAGCGTCAAAAGACTTTTGTTCTGTAGCTGACCACTACCACTTGGTATCTTGTCATGGTAAAACATACAGGGTGCGAGGGTGGTGGCCAAATCAGGTAACAAACGACAATAATGTGTAACCATACTTAGCAAGGATTGCAGGTCATTGATGTTGCATAGTCTCGGAGAATCAAGGATAGGTTGGCTTTTTCTCCTCTAGCTGGTGTAAACCATGTTTATCCAAACGAAATCCAAGGTACTAGACACTGCAAAAAAGACATTTGGATTCCTTCAGCTTGATTCCACTGTCTTGGAGAAGTTTCAAACCGTCGAAAGCGATGTCGTGTTCATGATCAGTTCTGTCAGTAATTAGAATATCATCTAGGTAAACGCGTACACCGGGTATTCCTTTCACTGAATTGTCAATAATCCTCTGAAATATCACCGGTGTAGAATGTATTCCGAATGGAACAAACCCATCTGCGTATTGATGGTTGTTATCTCCCTGGCGGATTCATGCAGCTCTACTTGGGAGTAAGCGTGGCTTAAATCAAGTTCGGAAAACTTCTGTCCACCTGGCAGAGTTTCTTATAAGATAGGATAGTGTTCTGACATCGCAGCTTGGTTAGCAGTCAACCTGTAATCACCACAGATACGGACGGTGTCATCCGATTTTTGTACTAGAACAATTGGCGTGGCCCAAGATGAGTGGTGTGCTGGCGATAATATTCCATATTTTTAGAGGAACTCCATCTCTAACTTTTGGACGGTTAGCAGAAGGTGAGCTCCTTGCTTTGAAAATTTTCAGTTTGGCGTTCAGTCTGATATTGAAAGAGACTTTAACATCATGTAGTTTACCGGGCGATGTTTCATCAAACACACAAGCGTACATTTTCATCAATGTGGGAATGTCTGGAATGTTGTCCACTTTTTTAACGGTTTATACTAGTTCCGGCATATGTTTGGGCTAGTTGTACCAAGTAAGTTCAGGCCATATGTGTTAACAACAATTAAGGGAAGGGTAAAAGTGTCGGCTCCACGAGCAACCTTCACTTCACACATCATCAGTACATCGTGCGATTCACCAGTATAAGAACGTAAAACAGACTGTATCGGGACCAGCGGCAGGTCGAACAGTGTACGATTGTTGACTAACGTAACCGAGGCCCCTGTATCGAGTTATAGGCGCACATCATCATCATCATCAACAGCAGTACATCAGCCATTTGAACTGATGCTTCGCTGACATACAACCATGAGGACCTATGAAATAAAGAATGAGAAGAGGGAGAGAAGGAGGACTTACCTGAAAACCTTAATGCCCTAAGCAAACATTCAGGGTCAAGGCGCCTACACCATGTGTAGACAACATACCGTCACAAACAGCTGGAGATCGTGCAAAGATAAGGCGGCATCGGCGAGACAGTTTCCTTGCGACTTTCAATGCCACGCTTCATAATCAGCCATTACCCCGCAGATAACTAAGCACACTTTAACCAGACAATCTGATTAGGAGACGGCAGCAGACGCGCCACTGGTGTCTACTGCGAGCCATGTCCTGTAAAGTCTCGAGCCAAGCACAAGGTGAGTCACGTGGACTCCAACCCGGAAGGCGAGACGGACTAACGGCATCCAGTTTGGTCGTCAGTGACTTCATTTCCCGCTGCCAAGTCAACTTCTGTCCACCTCGAGCCTTGCGCCACCCTACACCTAACAGACTAAACAAGGCCCTCCTAGGTAAGCGGTGACCAGGCATGCGTAGCACGTGCCCGAGCCAACGCAACTTATTCAGTGCTATCTGTTGTTCTAGGGAGCTAGCATGATTATCAACACCTAGTACTCGCCTACGCACATCATCGTTGCGGATACACTGGTACCATCCGACACCAGCAATGCTTCGCAGACAACGACGATCAAAGACTTGAAGGCGCCTCAGATCTTCAGACTGAAGGGGCCAAGTTTCACTACCATACAGCAGAACGGCCCTCACTGTGGCCTTGTATACAAGGCCTTTCAGACGGTGGGAAACTCCCTTCTGTCGCCGAAGATGCCGCAGGTTCAAGAAGACAGCTCTGGCCTTTGCAATGCGTGAGCTGATGTCAGTTTCTATGCGCCCATCATTGCTGATGCAGCTGCCAAGATAAGTGAATTGATCAACTACCTCGAGTTCCTCGTTAGCAAGCGTCAAGGGGTCATCAAGTGGCTGGTGGTCCTGCATCAACACTTTGCACTTTGAAGGTGCGAAGTGCATACCAAGTAATGGGACCACTCTGGACAGGCTATTCAGGGTTGATTAGGCCGCCCCAACATCGCCGAAAAGCAAGAGGATATCGTCCGCATAATCTAGATCAAGTATCCTTTCACCAGGCAGCACTTCAACACCTACATCGTGGGATTCCGCAAGGGAACACTCCATGATAGAATCCACGACGAAATTGAACAAAAACGGGGAAATCGGGCAACCCTGTCGAACGCCACTTGTAGTCGAACAGCTATCCAATAGGACACCATAGACCCTGACGCGGCCTGTATTGTTCGAGTATAGAGCACGAAGGATGTTCACATATTTCGTGGGAACACCTTTTCACACAAGTAATTCGAACAGAATCGATCGATCGATCGCACAACTTAATCTTCAATCTCAAGTTCTAAAGTGTACGGAGATATTCCGCGCACATAAGACATGGTAGTATGTAGAATCAAGTAAGATGTAGACTCATCGGAATTCTCTACTGTCCGTACAGTATTTGCTGGAGGATAAGATATACCATGTGGAAGCACTGTTGAGCGGCAAACACGCGCACGATGTCCGACCTTGCCGCACTTGTGGCAAGTGGATTGTATATGTCTACAATCAGTTACTCTCTCATGTGTTTCGCCACACCTGTAGCACGTAAAGGAGCGTTTGTTGTTCGGTGACAATCGAGGTATGACCGCGTGGATTGCATCTGAAGAATGACCATGTTGGTAGTGAATTATTTGTTGAACTACATCTCTTTGCCTCACTAATGTGCATGCGGTTACCCAAATAAGCTTGTTCTCCTCTCCCGACAGTAGACGTTCTCGGGTTTTGTTATCGCGAATGCCAACTGGAAGACACTGGATAGCCATGACCTTTTCCTATTTCGTGGATGGACTCATAACTGCAATCAGACAGGCATTGTTGTATGCGGGTTATGAATTCGCTAACATCTTCATCTCTCTGCCATAGTTGGGAAAAATTTAGTCTTGCAGTAAACACATGTTGTTGCAAGCCCCAAAGACCATCCAGAGATTTCACACAGTGTGATAAGGACGTGCTTTCATACAACCGTAGCGCATTGAAATGCCTCTGTCCCTCCTCACCCAAGGGTTGTCTCAGCAGCTTAACTGGTTGTTGTTCAGTAATAGTGATGTAAAAATTTGTAATTCTGAAGAGTTCAAGGTAATCACAGAATGTTCTCTTCCATCGCGTCTAAGCTACAAGTGGGGGCTTGAAAGCCGCTTCTTTCCAAAATGGATCTGGTGAAATAAGTTGACTCATAACGATTAATTTCAGCTATAGAAACCGTCGCCAATGTTGAAGTCTACACACGCGGAAGTAACGCTAGCTTGCAACACAATAATGGCTCTTAGCCGACTAATGCAACGACAACAGAACATGTCTAGCTGGCTGCATGCAAATGCGTATTCTGGCGAGAACGGGTACAGAGCACCGATCAAGTAAGTGAAGCCAACCACACGTGAGTAGATGCTCGTTAGACAGACAGGCGCACATGGTCGTACCTGGTCTGAACGCTGATTGTCGATGGTAACTCATGTGCCACTACACGATACTTCGGATACGTGCTCGATGCATCTCCATTGAAACCCTGGATACGTTAAGGAACGTCACTCTGCCAGCAGGTTGTTCTGGGCTATAAACTACTTCTCTGGGATGACTTCCGATATCCGAACTTTTCTTCACCTCTTAAATGCGCTCGATTCTCGAGTACGGTTGGCCAGCGAGCTTCCCATGCACTAAGTTTTAGTGTGACTTTAGAGGGAAAGTTCACAGATAGGATTCAAAATCAAGCTCAATCTTTCCAAATCTGCTTAGTTCCGATAGACTCTAAGGGACGGATATGTTTTCTCTAGCCTATCGCCTTCGTCGTGAAAATCTGATTTGTACAATATGCATTCTCAGGGGGGACCTGGGCAGTAAGCCCAGATAAACATTTCAGCTTAACATTGATAGCCCAGCACGCGGACAGTTGGAGACTTGAAATAAATGAGAATATCCGTGGCTCGCGGTGTGGATGCGGGCTTTGAGCTGTTCTCCGAGCTGAGTGATTGTTATGCAGACGTTTCGTTGCCTGACTAGGCAACATCATCAGTGCGGCTTCAGGGGCCTGGTTCGCAGTGCCTCGTAAGCGACTTCAATGTCCAAGTGCTTATTGATTGAGTTCTGTTTTGAATGCCAGGCTTCAATGAACTGACGTGCTTGCCGGCTTTCAGACCTTCCGAGGAAGAAGAGTTGGAGATTTTAAACTGTAGAGCCTTCTTTGGAATGTTTCTAGAGGCTGTTGAACTTACACTTGCTTAGCTTGTAAGAATCGTGCTGTTACCCTGATGCTGTAACGGCCCACTTTGAAACACCGTGTCGCAGTAGCGTACTTCACCACTGTGTTGATCATGAATTAATAAAGTTGACAAGAGTTCTTCCCTCTGCTCTCCACAATTCAATGAACGACATCCAACTGCCTCTAAAGTTTTAACTAAGCGCATTTTACACGCAGTTTGATCTCTTGCTATGTGCTTGTGATAATTTCATCCAATCACCCACGAGGTGCTTGTCTCGCAATGCGGTCCTTAGGACGAGAGGAGTTCGCGGGCTACTTTCAGGGGGTCCGCGGGATTTCTCGAAATGTTGTACTTCCGTTAATGAATTTTCTAGACATGATCATTTTATTTTATTAGTCGAGGACAAACATGCAGGGAACATTTTGTTAAACCGTATCTGACGGTCACATTAGCCTGGTGAATGGCCTATGTAAAACCACCTCCAAGTATGAACCTGAGTTTAATTGACACTTAAAATGTGGATGCGAGTAGCTATCGAATTTCTGAAATTTAGTGTGCCAATCTCCCCGTGGCGCGATGTGTTGAGGATGGATGGGTCATTCTACGTTCACACAAGCTCACAAAACCCAGGCTATGTTCCTCTGGGGAGACGAAAATTAAGTAATAAAACGCTTTTTTTGTCACTGAAAATTGCTATCTTCTGAAATCAGCAATTTGGAAATAGAGGCCCTTCGGTGCGATTCCACCCTGGGAAGCCCAGAAGAAAAGCATGGATATTTCAGTGTTTTACAAGTGTGTTCGTTTAAAAGTTGAATTTGGAGAATCCGCTATGGTCGGATTACGATGCGCAATCTCTTTTGAGACCTTGGTTCACTTTGAGCTTGACCTCGGCTTTTGCTCACTTGACTTTGTGGACTAAAATGAAGCTACCTCTGCGTCGTTAGATTAGGGCAGCTATCCTGCTTACTTTATACTTCACTTGAAGTTCAACTTTTCCCAGTAATCAAATTTGAGATGCGTCCTGTACTCTTGTGTTAAATTATTTATTTTCATTTAGGCATTTGGCTGAAGACAGTAACCTGGATAATTGCGTCCCATTCAGCTGTAGTGATATTTGAGCTGTCTAATGTGCCTTCTGGGAATGCAGTACCAGACGTTCGGTGTACCTGTACTACCTGCTATGAAGAAACATAAATCTGTGCGACCCTGAAGGGTGGCTGATTTCTGATGTAAAATGAAGCACGAGTACCCTGTCACATGGAGGGCAACCGTCACTGTGCTTCTCCCATTCGTGAAAGTGCATCTTCGCATTACACCTATATAAAGACAGAGTACTGCAACAAACTCGAAGCAGGACCAGATAAGGCGTTGTAGCTTTTCTCAATAACAACAAACATTGTGGAAGTCAGTGCTGCATATGGAAAATAATTTCTTTTCACATATTAGGGATTAATGTACGTTGTTTTTTCTACTGAACAGTAATGAACTCCTGTGTTTATTCAGTGCACAGTAATGGACGTTTGCAGGACACTCTGCCTCATTTTCATTTTGTTAAAGCCTAGTCCTGTGGTTAACAATTAGGAGTCCGCCGTGTAAGTTTCCGCGGCCTGAAAAGTGTGAGAAACCCTGAGCTAGAGCATCCCTAAGCGCTGAAGGCAGCGCTGGCTAACACGGAGATATTGTAGTCACTGAGCATGTCCTTATATCGATTTCGGCGGTATGTTCGTTGAGCTTCGCCTAGACAGCCGTTGTTCTTTCATTTCCTTTCCATTCCGCCTACCGTACTGTTACGCTAATCCTCTCGCTTGCTTGTTTTCACTATCCGTTTATAACAGACTGGATCCACTCACTAGTTGTGAAACAGCATCCAGCTGCTTCCGAGGTGTTAGCCAGGCTCATCTTACACCCACTTACTTCTTACTAGATGGTTGTTATAATTTCCTCTAATCGCCTACGAACTATTTGTCTTGCCTCGCAGCTCCTAAATATTTACCACCTCACATATTGGACACGGAATCCCCGACCAGACGCATATTACGCTGTCAATTGTACGCTATAATGCGTTTCTTTCTGCTCATTTGCACACTGCTCACATTCTTACGCGGAAGCCAATCAATTCGAAATCTGAACGTATCTCGCGTTATAGACCTCAGGAGCCCTGTTGTACGAATTGAACACACTCTAATAGTAGATGCAATTGATGGTGCCTACGAATTCTCCATCCATCCTTCTGAGGCAAGTCATCTGGTACACATTTCTGCTCAGGTAAGATTCACATTTGAGTTTGTTGCTTTTAATGATATAGAGTGAAAAGCCGAAATCCCCGATACCTGTACATCCTCTCGAAAGCAAAATTAACACATACGCAGTTTCTTTGCGCCATCAGTCCACCGGTTCTGTGCGCTTCACCATAACCACTGTGTTGGCCAAGGTCCTGGAGCCGAAACCATCGGAAATCTATCAAAATGATAAACAGTTCGTGAAGTACTCGGGGAATATAAACTTTTACTCCTCATACGAAACTCTTTTCGAGGAAACACGAATTCTTCTCCCGAATGGCGAATTATTAAAACATACAACCTCTCCTGCTCCCATATCCAAACACTCGGGGGCGTTAGTTTACGGTCCTTATTATGATACTGCTCCTTCAACTTACGTGAGTTAATGTTCATTACACCTATGGATTAGCTTCCCCTCCATGTTCACTTTGAAAGCAACAGGCCGTTCCTGGTTGTGAAAAAAATGACGCGTTTGATAGAAATTTCACACTGGGGTAACATCGCTGTGGAGGAATCTCTGGAAGTAAAAAATGACGGAGCACAACTTAAAGGACCATTCTCTCGTTTGGATTTTGATATGGGACTAGGCCAATCAGTTTCAGTGATGGCTATCAAAACTGCATTACCTGCAGCAGCTAAGGATATATACTATCGAGACGAGATCGGGAACATCAGTTCCAGTTCCGTGACAGACCTGCTCGATTCAATGGAGGTCAAACTTTCACCGCGATTTCCTTTGATGGGCGGATGGAAGACACAATACGTTCTTGGATACAATATTCCTGCGCATGAATTCCTTTATCGTAGTGGTGAGTCTGACTACTGGTGACTGCGACCTCCACAATGGATGCTTGTTATTTCTCTCTTCAGTTAATCTTGGTTGTTCTGGCTCAACCTTTGGTCTAGCGGTCCTATAAAAATATACCTCACTTTTGTGCATGGCGGATAGATTGCTTCCTTACATCGGATACTTATCTGTCCCAATTTTAACTGCATTTAGACTGCCGGCATTTATTGGTTTTATAAAATTTGATAATGAAATATTTCTAGTGTCTATATTCACTGTTGCAATTGATTGCCGCACCATTGTTCGTAGTTCTTTACACAAGTCTATGCATTTGAGGTCAGTACCGTTTGCCTACATCCTCCACTTTTATAGTCCACTCTAATTCACTAAGGCTGCTTCCATCACGACACGCGTATCCCATTTCCTGCTACCTTTGTCGACTTCACGTCACGTAGGATCCTGAAGATTCCAACGCGATGCTCCATATGAAGATCATAAGTTCGGCGTCGCCTAAACCTTGTATGCACGCTGCTTTAGTATAACTTTGACCGAGTTATGTTGCAGTCATCAAGCGCAACTACTTACGGTCTGTGAGTTGAAGTACGGGGTTACAATAGCCTCAACTGACGTTGTTGTAGTAGTTGTTATAATTGTTGTTGCTGCTGTTGTTGGTGTAGGCAAATTAAAATGGCCCAGAATCAAATATGGGAGCGAATATGAGAGAGCCGCCGACTTTCGTGTGTATCTAACCATCATGGAGCTCATCTCGGAGGGTGACACGTATCAGCGTGTTTGGTGCTGAGTTATCTGCGGGGTAATGGCTGATTATGACACGGGGCAGTGAACTCCGCAAGGAAGCTGTCTCGCCGATGCCGCCTTGTCGTTGCACCATGGCCAGTTGTTTGTGCCGGTATGTTGTCTACACAAGGTGTAGGCGCGTTGATCCTGAATATTTGCTTAGAGCATTAGTGTTTTCCGGTTAGCTCCTTCTTTTCTTCTTCTTTATTCTATTAGTCATCATGGCGGCGAAACATCAGTTCAGATGGCTGATGTACTGCTGTTATTGTTGATGATGATGATTCGCCTCTTCGGTCTGGCTATCATTGTAAATGATGCAGCCTTCCAGATATTTAAACTAATACTTTGATTTCTTCAGGGGTTTCGGGACTTGACGATGTCACAGTATGGATCCACAATTCTTTGCGTACCAGATCAAGTAACTGTAATCCATTTGGCGACTGAATGAAAGGTAGAAGACATGTAGATTATTAGTTACGTTTGCTTTATACCCTTTTGGTAGTCGGTATAGTCGCGGAGGACGTTAACCACGGGAAACTGACCTTGTGACAAGCGAATCGTATATCTGCTTCGCTTCTTTCTGCTCCTTCACAATGTTGGTGACCTCCTTCTCCTCCTGTGCAGTCATCTCTTTCTGAACTGCATCCAGTCCAAATTTATTGCTGTCACTCAGAATTGTTTGCAGTTTGGAGATGTATTTAAACTTGTCCATCAATACCCAGCAGGACCCTTTATCTAGTCGAGAAAGAATCAGCTCATGTTTGGACACTAGTTCCTTGATCGTGTCTCGGTATTTTCGCGTTAAAATGCCAGATATTTATGATTTAGAGTCCTGATGCTTTTGTGTGAGGTGTACCAATGTCCTAAATTTCTTGCTTACAACTGGATGCGATGTTAATCCCACTTACACAAGTGTAAGTCCTATTCCACTAAGACTCAATGCTCTTAGAATAATTAAGCTAATTCCGTACGCAGGGCGCCCTGGTACATCCCATCGGCCGGTTGTCGATGGAATGAGACATCTGTTTTGTAAGGCGAAGGTCACTGGTTCGAATCTGCCCAGGTGCGGGCGACCTTGTATCCCTAGCCGGCTCACGACCGGCAGCGATTGCATGGCGCCGCACCGGCGTACTTGATATGCGCATTTCTTTTTAAGAGCCGATGTTTGGAAACCATAGGTTGCTTAGTTTTCACGTGCTTACCTAACGATCGTTTGCTACGCTTGTCTCACGCTGATTGATTCTTTACACGCACATAGTCAGCGGCATCCGATTCCGGATTCGCCACAGGACGCTTGCACCCACAGGAAGACCACAGGTGACTTGCGCTGCATCACGCACAGCTCCATCCATCCAGCGTAAACTCGAAGGAATAAGACTGGCAGTCATGTTTCATCAACTGAGACGGCCCACACTCCTCTGGCATGCACAACAGCAGCATACCAATCTGACACATCGGGAAATCATGCGTACCAGACGTATGCAAGACGGTGGCTGGGCCGTAGGCTGCTCCACACTGAATGCATGCAACCACTGAGTCTAGCACAGTCACGAGGACCGTGCATCCCGTCTCCCCATGCAACGACTAACTGTCTCCTGGAGCCAGTGTGATCGAAGTAGCGGTTCTTTTTCAGCATTCACATCAAGTGCATCCACAACGGGAATACCAAATAGCAACCACAGCACGTGAAGGCAAATACGCGTGAAAACTGGACAGTAAATTTGCGGCAGAATGACAGAATTGAGCACAAGAAAGTGTGTCCTAAACCTGATCTGATGTAGCTGTGCTCTTGTCGAGCTCGGTAGTCCTTGTTGTTTCACTCGGCTCTTTGGACGCCCTTAGTAGTTTGCCTCTACTCGAAAGCCGTTCACCTAGAGAGGTGGCCCTCAACGATCGCGGTATACGTCAATCGCTTCGCTGTTTTGCTGGTTAGGTCTTTATGACCCAAGACTCCGGGTGGGGTCCCCTAAGTCAACCCTCTTCCTCGTCCTGGACAACCGGGAAGTACTATGCCCACACAACCTATAGATCCATGTCTCAACAATTCTTCGTTCGTTCTCTCCGCTCTCGCTTTATCTGCTCTCACTCTCCTAAACTGTCTTCATCAATCGAGGTGCTGGCGGCTGGACTTGCCAAACCACCTGTTACCGCACCACCATTTAGTCACTTTATTCCATGTTTGTCCAACCCCCCATTCTTGGTCTTCCCCCTCCTTTTTCGAGTTCACAACATCGTGCTGCCTTGGGTGAACCTTCTCGCTATGCGGATCAGGAGCCCAAGTCCGAAGATGCGCCAAGTCGTGTTGACAAGCGATTTCTAGCGCTCCGTTCCCAATTCAAGCTGGCAATCTTCAATATTCGGACGCTGATACAGATTGGATCACAGGCAGCCCTTGTTCGCATTCTAGAAACTAGGGCCATTGATATCTGCTGTCTCAGCGAGACCCGTTTGCAGGACTTTAGCGCGACGCTGCGACTAGTATCACCGTCTGCGAATTCCACTGGCATTTTCACTTTGCGCTGGAGACACAACCACCAAAGCTGCTGGTTATGGTGGCGTGGGGGTTACGTTGAGCACACGTGCTGAGGCCGCACCACTAGACTGGATTCCTGTTAACAGTCGACTATGCGCGATCCGACTTGAAACTTCAGTGCGACTGTCCAGGCGCGAAGCCAGCGGACGCTGTCTATTCATTGTCGCAGCGTACCCTCCCACAGATTGCAGCCCGGGGTCAGTTAAAGATGAGTACTATGGTCAACTGGCCGATCTTCTCTGTAAAAAGTGTTGCACCGACATCGTGGTGCTCGCCGGGGACTTGAACGCGCAGGTCGGTAGACTTGAAGTTGAACATGAACACGGTGGTCAACACGGCCATAGCACTCGCAGAACTGATAAGGGTGATCGACTACTTCAGTTTTGCGTCGATCACGGTCTCTTTCTGTCGAGCACTAGCTTTCGAGGATCCTGGCGCCAACGCGTCGCCTGGAGACCTCCATCACGTGGCCAGCCGTGGACACAAATGGACCACATCGCCGTTAGCTATCGCTGGCGGGGTAGCATACAAGATTGCGATTCAATCTGGAGTACCTATCTCCCTCCGGATCAGGTGCTGGTGTGTGCCAAAGTTGCGCTACGTTTTGGTGGCTCCCAGCAGAAACGGCTTGACGTAGCTAAGCTTTCTACTTCAAACGTTCTCCGCGCATTTCAGGACGCCTTGGCCGCACGGCTAAAGACTGCCTTATGCACGGACATTGAAACACACTGGACACACATCCGTGGCGCCATGTACAACTCTGTAACCCTGGTCTGTGGCTTCACCAGTAGTCCTGTCAACCACCGGATCTCTGTATGATCCCTCCAACTTCTTGAAAGCCCGTCGAGCAATTCCTACTAGCCTTAAATACCATTCTCTACGCAAGATGACTAACAACTCTGGGAAGATCGCGGAGCCTGGTGGACGCCGCGGCTCATTGAAATCAAGCAAACGTCCATCTCGTGTAATTACCGTAAGCTTTTCCTCCTGATCCTATCTACTGGCAGCAAAAGGCCGACTGTAAGCGAAGTTTTATGCGAAACCACTGGCGAGCCAATCCACTGTCGAAAACGCTGACTCGAGCGTTGGGCCGAGCACTTTGAGTAGCAGTTTAACTGGCTAGCAGCACCAATGAGTTTCCATTCTGGAGTCCAGAGTGCTCCCTGGTGTGTAGACACTTCATCACCATTCGAGACTGTTGCACACGAGCTTCATCTCTTAAAGCGCTACAAAGCCCCTGGCCCAAATGAACTCACTCCGGCTCTTTTCAGAGATGGCGGTCCATCACTTGTTCAGGAGTTAACTTCTCCAAGAGATCTGGGTCACTGAAGTTATTCCTTCTGATTGGAGCCTAGCGGATATCGTGCCCGTCTTCACAAAGGGTACTCGAACTGACTGCACCAACCACAGAAGTATTAGTCTCATCTGTATTGTTTCCAAGATGCTCGCAGCTCTGCTTCTAAGGTGGCTCAGCCTGGTACGCGAACAGAGCATACATGAAGAACAAGCTGGGTTCCGCTCAGGTCGAAGTTACATCGACTACATCTTTACACTCCGCCAACTACTCGAGCGTCGTCAAACATCTGACCAGCCAGTGATCGTTGCCTTCTTAGACATACGAGCCGCGTTTGGCTCACTCTACTGAGATGCTCTCTGGAATTGTCTACTGAGAAGGGGAGTGCCCGAGGTATGTCACCTTACTTCAAGGCATCTATTATCAAACCTCGGCTTGAGTGCAGGTGTACGGCGGATTTTCGCCCCCATTTCGCATCACCAGTGGCGTAAGACATGGTTGCCAAGCATCCCTCTTCTGTTCCAATTTCGCTATAGACGAAATCTTGGAGAGTGCTCTGAGGAACTGCGAACCCAACGGCGTCGAGCTGCTTCCGGGGACCGACTTCGGAATTTGGATTATACCGACGACCTCGCCGTAATCTGCGCTTCTTCACAGGCCGCCCAAAATGTCCTGTGTAGGTTGGAGATGTCTGCCTTCCAGTTTGAAATGATCTTCGCACCATTGAAATGTAGGGCTTTCCTGTAGGACTGGCTAGGCGCTGCTCCTGACCTTACTCTTTAAAGTCATTCCTTGGAAGTGGTGGACAAGTTCGTTTACCTCGGAAGCTGCTTCAGCGCTAATAGCTTAACGGATGAGGTTTCTTTGCGTGTTCCCAAGGCTCGGGTTACTTTTGCCAATGTCTGCCATCTCTGGCGCCGAGGTGATTTGAGTCTAACTCTGAACGGCAGACTTTACAATGCCACGACGAGAACGGTTCTCGTCTATGGATTCGAGACTTGGCCTGTTCGCGCAAAGGATGCTGAGAGGCCGTCTGTTTGTGGTCACGGTTGCCTTCGAAGCATTGCTGGTGTACGGTGACAACATCACACCAGGAATGAAGATGTTCGACGAAGGATTTTCAGATCAGACAGACTGCTGGCCACCAAGCACTATGATTTCTCTTCGCAGACTTCAGTGTCTTGGGCACCTTCTCCGCATGCTTACTCATCGCTTACCTCGCCGTACCCTCTTCGCGCACGCCGAAGTCGTTTGGAAGCGAAAGCAAGGTGGCCAGCATATGACTTGGGCCAGGAGCATGAAAGGGCTAACGTCAAAGTTAGCCGTGCTCGGTCCCTCTCGGCTCCCTGGCTCGGGTGTGAAAAATCCGGAACACACATAGATGGAAACGCTCTCGGATATCACGAAAAATCGTGCACAATGGCGGAATTGTTGTAACTCACTATACCCATGAACATCGGTTTGTTCCCCCTCTATCTTCAAATGTTTATTGTGTTTTCCATACGTTGCGGCACTATGCCAATTATACTATTAGCCGTGTTGAATATATATATATATATATATATATATATATATATATATATATATATATATATATATATATATCATCCTCTTCGGAGGTTAGGAAGTAGTCGATGGCCATCTTCCCATAAAACCTAGCCATGAGAGACAACAGGTCTATGGGTTATAAGCTCACAGCTCGATTGGCGTAGAGCACGAGCGCCACGCATTGTCTCTGACGGTGGAAGGGCACCTTCAGTTGTTCAATGGTTTGCTACTGCCCGCCTCAAGCCAGGCAGCCCCTGGTCAAATTGTTGCAAACCCGCCAAAACCCACCTCCGTCTGGCCGTGGTCGCAGGTGTATCCTACTACGGTCGCAAAACATATATGCATGGTTCCAGTACCTCAAAGGCTGCGTGTGACGGCCGTCAAACAGATCCCAATCTGTCTCTGCAATCACATTCCTGAGCTGGATCTGCTCCCCACTGCCTTGTGCGTCAGGTTATTGAGCCGAAGCACAACGACCACCTCGCGTGCGATTGCCCACCAATGCAATCGTATGCCTGCGCGCAAAGCACAGCATCGGGTGCTGGAACGTGCGCACACTACTGGACCGGAACTCGAGTGAGCTCCCCGAGCGACGCACTGCACTGGTCGCGATGGAACTGGCGCGCTACCACATCGATATTGCGGCGCTGAGTGAAACACGGCTCGCTGAGCAAGGTAAGTTCAATGAAGCAGGTGCTAGCTACACACTACACTGGGTGGGCAACGCCGCCTCAGCACCCCATGATCATGGGGTCGGATTTGCACTATCCGATCGCCTTGATGACCAGCTGATGGGTGAACCAACAGGCATCAGCACACGACTGATAACTGCGCCTATGACTCCGGAGAGGTAAGTTTGCCACTTTTATAAGCACGTACGGTCTGACCATGTTTTATCTTGATGACACGCGTGATCAATTCTACACCCAGCTATCCTCAGTGATACGGTCTGTGCCGAGGAGCGACCGACTATTTCTGCTGGGAGATTTCAACGCGCGCGTTGGGCGTCTCAATGAGGCTTGACATTACCGTGTTGCGATGGTTTGTGTGCCTCAGCGATCCATTGAGTTATGCTGGGTGGTGTTTTGCGCCTTAGAGCCACTCATACCAGATTAGCCAATGGTTAGAGGCTAGACAAACTCAGCCTCCTGGTCCTCCAGGTTGGAATGAGGTGGCTCCTTATTCCTTAAAACGTACTGTTTGTAGCCCAAAGCCAAACCCGCTGCCTTGCGGTCAGGTCTTTGAACCAAAGGCTTTGGTTGAGAACCCTAATCGTTCTCCTGTCTAGGCCTGGGCAACCTGACAGTATCCTGCCCACGAAATACTATGAATTTCTCTTCAGAAAGTTTCTTGACGCTCTGGCCACCGCAGAGGAGAATCAACGGTGCCCTGTCTGCTGCATCGAGCAGGGTGGATAGGGGTTTGGATGCTACTTCTCAAAACTTCCCATCTTCTTATCACTCCTCTTAAGCTTTTTCTCTCATACCGTCCCGTTCCAGCTTCACTTTTATCCCCCCTGCTTTCAACCCCCCAATTCTTGGCCCTCTCCCAACTTCCTTTGCTAAACCTTTACCTTCCAGTTTCAACTCACGTGTGAACGCGGAGCGTCATTCCTGTCCTGCCGACAAGCCCATGTCCAACCAAACGGCCAAGCCCAGTTCATCGACTTCCTTTTGGAGCCCTCGATCATCCTTTAGATTGGCATGCCTCAATGTACGCATTTTGCTACAGATCGGTCAACAGGCAGCACTTGCTCGAACAGTAGAGACCCTCTCGATCGATAGCTGCTACTTATCGGAGACTCGCCTGCAAGACTCGAGCCCTGTGCTCACTTTGCGATCACTTTCGGATGACACCAGCAGCACTTTCTCACTGCGCCTATCCGGTGACGATGCAGCTTCGAGCACCGGCCAAGCCGGTGTTGGTATTGCCCTGAGTCCCCGGGCTGAAGCTGCTCTGATTGACTGGATTCCAATCAGTAGTCGGTTGTGTGCGGTCCGATTGGCTGGCTCGTTCAAAGTTTCGAAGTCGCGCGGAACTAACAGGTGTCTATACATCATCGCTGCCTATGCACCCACAAACTCTATCGATGATTCAGTAAAAGACAACTTCTATCGTCAATTGAACGAGCTCCTTAGCCACAGAAGAAGCTCGGATACTGTCGTGCTGGCGCGGGATCTGAACGCTCAAGTTGGAAAATTATCCACAGATGAACTACATCTGAGCGGCCAACATGGTGTGGGCTCCCGTAATGATAACGGTGAGCGGTTACTTCATTTGTGTGAAGATGCTCGCTTATTTCTTGCGAGCACTAATTTCAGACACAGCACCCACCGGAGGGTGACTTGGCGCCCACCAGCCTCGAACCAGCTGTGGACGCAAATCGATCACATTGCGATAAGTTACCGATGGAGAGGCTGCGTCCAGAACTGTCGCTCGATTTGGAGCACAGGTGTGGACACCGACCATGCACTTGTGTGTGCTGACATTCGGATGCGCTTTGGCGGACGCCCGCGACGATGTTGTGAGCGCATTGACACCGGCAGACTGGTGAATCCAGCTGTTCTGAATGCCTATCAAAGTACGCTGTCATGCGAGTTGGATAAACGCTCAATGGATGCAATTGAAGCTCACTGGTCTCATATTCACCAGACCTTACTAGCAGCAGGAAAATCCTCATGTGGTGTGTCTAATCGTCAACATGGACATTGGGTCTCTTCGCAGTCTCTGGAACTTATCGATGCTCGCCGGCATATTCCGGCTGGAAGCGAACACAACGAAACTCGCAATGAGCTCCGGGCAAAACTCCGTGCTAGCCTGAAGAGAGACCGCGAATCCTGGTTGTCTCATCGTGCAACAGAGATGGAAATGGCCGCTGCCCTTGGTACCCATCGTAAGTTATTCCGTCTTATACGGGAAACGGGCAGCAGGAGACCTGGTGTTAGTGAAACTATACGTGACGAGAGTGGGCAGCCTATCCACTACTTATCAAAACGCTTGGAGCGTTGTGTTGAGGACTTTAAAAGGCAATTTAATCGGTCGGAATGGTTAGATTTCCCGCCGGCCACTGATCGCCCCACTCACTGGGCTGTCCCTTTGGATCCACCCTCTCGCTCAGAAGTCGAACGTGAGATCGAACTGTTGAAGTTAAATAAAGCCGCGGGACCAGATGATCTTCCTCCAGCCCTCTTCAAATTCGGGGGATCTGCTCTTGTGGATGATTTACACGAATCACTAGTCAAACTGTGGGAGCAGGAAACTGTCCCAACCGATTGGAGCCTCTCCGTCATAGTCCCAATTTTCAAAGGAGGCTCACGACCGGAATGCGGCAGCCAAAGAGGAATCAGTCTGATCTCCATCGCCTCCAAATTGCTTGCCTCTGTCATCCTTCACAGACTGACTGGCACTCGTGAAAGCCAGATTCGTGAAGAGCAAGCTGGATTTCGTCGAGGTCGTGGCTGCATTGACCACATCTTCACCTTGCGTCGGTTGTTGGAGCACCGTCACATATATTGGCGGCCCACCATTGTCGTGTTCCTCGATATCAAACGTTCATTTGATTCGGTGGATAGGCATGCACTTTGGGACTGTCTACTCAGGAGAGATGTGCCCGAGAAATATGTGAATATTATCCGATCATTATATGCTCGTAGCTCAGGCAGAGTGAGGGCTTACGGCAAGTTGTCGTCGCCCTTTAGTATCTCCAGCGGCGTGAGACAAGGATGCCCGCTGTCACCTTTCCTCTTCAACTTCGCTATTGACGAAGTCATGGAAATCGCGTTTACAGGACACGACTTAGAAGGTGTGGAGCTACTCCCATGAGAACGACTTCTTGATTTAGAGTATGCTGATGATATTGCCCTAATCTCTGACAGCTCACAAATGTGCCAAGCAGCACTGGACAGAGTAGCACTAGCTGTCTGTCACTTCGGGCTTTGCTTCGCACCCTCGAAGTGCAAAGCGTTCCTCCAAGATTGGTCTGGACCGTTAATGGGGATCAGCTAGAAGTCGTTCAAAAATTCAACTACCTGGGAAGTTGTATCAGCGCCCGTGGGATTGAAGATGAGATCACGAACCGTATAGCAAAAGCTGGGGCGCTTTTGCTAACGTTCGTCACTTATGGCACCGGCGCGACATCACTCTTGCCCTGAAGGGTAGAGTGTACAATGCAGCGGTACGTTCGACCCTACTGTACGGTTGTGAAACCTGGCCGCTTAAAGCAGCGGACCTGAAGAGGCTAGTTACGTTCGACTACCGGTGCCTTCGTAATTTAGCTCACATCTTGTGGGAACACCGCGTGAGTAACGAGCGTGTTCGACGCCTTGTTTATGGCACAGGAAAAGGAAATGAACCGCTCAGCACCGTTATTTCACACACCAGGCTCCGATGGCTCGGCCACGTGGTACGAATGCCGGTCCATCGGCTCCCGCGACGTGTGTTGTTTGCTGGCCGGAGGTGTGGATGTAAGAAGAGGAGGGGTGCCCAAGCGATGACTTGGTCGAGAGGAATGAAGGCCCTCACTTCGGAGCTGCCCTCGGTTGGAGCGTCTCGGCTCCCTGGTTGGGGTCCGAAAGACGATGATCACGTTTGGTTGGACACACTTGCTGACATGGCTAGGAGCCGACCTCAGTGGCGTTCGTGCTGTGAGTTTTTTTGTCCCACCCCTTTCCTCTTAGCTTCCCCCTCCAACCACGATCTCATTATTTAACCTCATATAATTTTGCATAGAAATTTTTTGATGCATAGTATCTGGCTGGTAGCTTACCGGCACGATGCCCATTCGTTACCGGTAGCTCAGCCGGCTTGCCCCAGTTGAATTCTTTTTTTCCCCATTTTTTCTTTGTATTGTGACACAGTAGCTGAGGTGTTCCCCACCTCTAGCTAACGTGTATGATGATGATGATTATGATGCACTATCTTCTTGTGACGCCTCTCGGATGGAATTTCTTCCGCTCAGCTTCCCAGGGATTTTACCTCCACTTGGTGCTCGTTAGATTTCAATTCGGACACTTGTAACAATCATTAATGGATAAATACTAATCGCCACTTGTTTCCGCGTCGGATATAAATGCATTTTAGAGGAAAACGATAATACGTAAAATGTTCCACTGTATATATTACAGCGTTTTCGCTGCGACGGCTTTGCTTCAGTTATCCTTTTCATTTGGTGATTCTGTACTTTTGCGGCTGCCCTCCTAATTTTTGGTTGACGAACGTAATAGCCACCGGGATTCGTCAGTAGTGCGCATTCTGTCTGACCCCATGTGGGTCTCGACCACACGACTGTTGTCAGCCTATGGTTAAATCTGCTGTTCTGGGGAGGCGTTGACAACCGCCCTAAGTTAATTGGCAACTTTAGCTTGATAGGTTCATCGATGGGTGAGGGGCTACCCTGTCCTCTGCACGGCAGTTACGTGCAAGTCAGGCTATATCATACCTAGCAACGAAGTCACGATGGTTGTTATATATATATATATATATATATATATCACGCACACACGTTAAGATCCGAACAAGCCATCAATCATGATTCACCGACAGTGGCAAAGCGCTGTGACCTCGCTGCATCAATACTACCGGTCCGAACCAGGCTCTGGTATTCGTTCCACCTACACAGAGTACTTAAAGCCACTTGTAACTGTCTACATCGCCACCTTGTGTTGAAGTGAAGAAATGGGCGTAGTAATCAACAACTATCTTTCGAGTCCAAGTACACAACGCCGCTGTATGGCTTTGGATGTCCACGTTGGACCGTGCATCTCAAGAGAAATCGTTCCGGAACATCCATTGAAGTGACTGGCGGTTAGCATGGTGATGTTGATGTTTTATGTTTTGAATCACGTGCTAGCCATAAGAGTGAGTGTAGCAGTATTTCCCGTTATTTATCCGCCGACTTTAACTTAGCTAAGCTTCTGAAAATCAGTGGTGTTGTTTGCATCAGTTAACTAAGTGCACCATTTCCTTGATAACTTCGAAAAAATGCTTGCTCTCTCTCTGTCATCTGCTATATGTCATTAGTATTCTATCGATTATGCTCTACGATTGGGTACAATTTCACTGTATAGTGATTAACAACTGACTTGGTGCCATCCACTATCTGTCTTACGCCTGTCTAAGACCTGAAATCCACATCTAAGTTACCTCTTATCGGGCCTATCTAATTCGTTTGTGTTTCGCAACTACTCTGCGTGTTGTCCACGACACTTTTGTGCTATTTGTGACTTATGTGACCTTGTCAAGTTAATTCTAGTACGGTGACATGCCAAAACAAACACTTAAGCTAGACTTTCCTAATCTGGGTAAGAAGTAATCCACATTATTTGGTTTGTTCAGTTCTACTACTCTGTTGCCTATTCCGTGTCCAATATTGTGTGCTTATTTTTCTCCAGATTCTGTTTTGTTGTTTGATATCCCCGGAGTGGCTGCGCTTGATGTGAATGTTGACAAGTTGCCTATCTGTCTATTACCCACCATCTTGTCTATACTGGCTCTAGAAAGCAGTTGGTTGTTGCTAGAGGGGACGGGGTGCACGGTTTTCGTGGCCGTACTAAGCTCGAAGAGCGGTTCTATGCACTCAATGTGGAGCGGACTACGGTCCAGGCACCGCCTTGTGTGCGCTTGATTTCCAACTACAGCGTGCTTGCGTTTGCCTGTGATGGAGTGTGCGGCGGCTCCGTTGATGAAACGTGGCTCCCATTCACGTGCATCCCGGTCTTATTCCTTCATTTCTACACCGGATATGGGGTGTATAGGTGGTGCAGCTCACGCCACCCATGGTTCCTGTGTAAGCACAGGCGTCCTGCGGCTGGCCACAGTGACAGGCACATCCCGACACGGTTGCCGCGAATCTATGCAAAAAAGCAGTGAAAAGACTGTAACCCTAGTTGCTTTTCATTCTCGTTAAGTTTCGCAATCGGTCATCACAGTCGGCCACTTATCACGGTTCGCACATCCATCACCATATATTCGATATCATCTCAAACGTGTGTAACCTCCGTCGTTGAATTCTGAGTGTATCACGATGCCCCATCCGGTCTACATCTTGAAGACAGCATGCATACAGACATTGAGGTAGACGTCGCTTTGTTGTCTACCGCAATGCAAATATGTGGAAACACACTTAAAAGCATCAACAGCTCTATTTTTGAACATTAGTTCAAAACGGACATCATGACCACAGAAACTTTCAAAGTTTTCTATGACCTGCTAAAATGCTGCACAAAAGGACTTAGAAAACACCTACTAAGAACGGTCAATACCATTGCGATGAGGTTAATTCAGCCTGTGCATACAGAGGACACTAGCGCAAGTCTTTTTGTTGACGTGGCCAAAATTTCACTATAATCGCGTTCACCCCGTTTGCAGGCGGTGACTCACTTGTCGGCCGGACGAACCGTCGTGTTTTGTACATCTATGTGTGTGCCTGTGCGTGACTATCCCCATCGATTGGAGCGTATGATTTATGATAAATGCCGGTAGTTTGAGCTTAACCTGGATCTCTTATCCGGTTTGATATATGTAGTAGCTCAAGGAGAATTATCGCAATTTCACTGAATTAAATGCTTACACCTCCATGTGCATATTCCACAAACGCTGCTTTTTTTGCTTTAGATATAAATGGCAGTTTCAGTACCTAACCTGAAACTTTGTAAAGCATGGTAAGAAAGAAAACATCTGAAGCGAACCCTGACGACGGCAGTTGACACCCCTTAATGAGGGACTTTGTTCCTTTATCCTCATCGCTTATTTTGCCTTCTTTATTCTGCCTTACTAAGCAGTGAGACGAATTTTCATCAACTCTCACTCGTCGTCGTCTCATATTCGCGCCCTGACTATTCAGACAAAACGTATCCGATTTATCTGAGCATTGTTTTCTTATGTTGCGGTAGCGCTGCACTCTTATCATGTTCATTATAACTCGTGAGCGTTTCAATCTATTCTCTGACTCACTTCCCAGTCCGACCTATACTCGGCGTACGTCAATATCCCAGCCCCCCCCCGCCATACTACCACTTGCGTTTGAATTGCGACGAAGCATCTGTACCAAATACCAGTTATTACCAATGTATTTTACTTTTGATGCAGTTACCACTAGTCCACAAGCAGGTTTTGATGAACTTAAACCTTTTTGACTATACTAATTTCTATCGTTCATCTTCTGTGACAAGGCGGGACACTTGTTCGCTAACCCACTCGGGATACATTCACCCCCCGTAAACTTATGTAATTAGGTTTTCAGACTATTATTCCCTTTGCAAACTTGAGGGGGGGACATTGTAAGCAGTAGTATGCGATACTGCCCTTAGATTTTTCCTGGCTCTGAAAGACACTTGGAAAGCTTCCTCTTCCTAACTCAATAAGTCACCGGCGAGCGTGAGTCGTGCCATTATATAGGTGCACATCACGATGCTCTTTTATCAAGCTTTAATCGCCATCTTACTTTCTGCTTGATATGCAGTGACATTTATTGATGATCTGTTGTTTAATGGGGCAATCACCAATTCATACGGACAACTTAAGATATACCCGCTTAATTGACAGTTCGCAGTTGCTTTTCCTCAGTCATATGATTGTATTACTTCGGTTTACCACTATCACTCAGCTAATGCTTCTACGGCTTCCGATTTTATGTTAAATTCATTTTTCCAATAGACTCACTTTTCGCATGGATCAAGAATATGCGCCCTTCATTCACCTGAAATTCATTAGCTTTGTGTGGTTTCGTTTTTACCTAGGTTCTCAATTTTCTCTACGAATGCGGTTCATTGATCACGTTTATGATGACCAATTTGTGGAGGAGCTGACGCTAAAAATTGTACTTCCTGAAATGGTGTATGATATCCAGTTTACTCCACCTTTCCCGGTCCAAGAAGAGCCCCGAGAGCTTTTGAAAACGTACCTGGATACGGTGGGCCGCACTGTTCTAGTCTTCAAAGCACGCAATTTGGTCGTGGAACACATATCCGATTTCGTCGTAAGTATTCCTCTCCTAGAACTGTTCACTCTTGTTTTTCGAACGATGACGTTACTACTGTAGCCTGTAATTCCGAAATCTGTGTTGCGAACTATTTATAGTACCTGGATTGTTAGGATGCACGGCTGCGTCATGCTGACTTTCACGATCTACCCTCGGTTTCCTGGTTCTTAGTACCCTCAGATTAACCTTAGCACAGTTTATGCTCATTCTTGTTCCATGTGGTCAACTACTATACGCCTCACCAACTTGATTCCAGTTTTTTTGGTCTAGGTTCTATCCTAAGGACAATTGTTTCTTCTACCTCTTGCTTGTTTGCTTCGGTGCCACCCGGTGTCATCCGGTTGCTTCAATCAAATTGGTTTTACTTATTTATTGATTCTGCTCTTTCTGCAGCACTGTTCACAATGTTTAATATTGTGATGCCTACTGAGCGGACATTCTCTACCATTTGGGGAACTTGACTTTGTCGGTCTACCGGCACCGCCGCACAATAGATGGAAACAGGAAGTTCCCCGAGTGATATTCTTTCCATCACAAGGACCGATTTTGTAGTGGATCGGGTGTCCGGCTTACATTATTTGTCTCCTGTGTCCTTACTCTCAATTTAGTTGATGCAGCTTGGGGGTATCTTGCTCCGCGCACAACCGCTCGCGTTTTCAAGGCATGGAGACAGTGGCACAAAATGCTAGTGGCACTGCTGTCATCATTTTTCTTTCAATCGAAGTCTTCCGATAACCCTTCCTTCCCACTGTTGCCACCACTTTTTACACACCGCCGTGAGGTCGGGGTTTAATACGACACACTGCTTATATCTGCCGAGCCACACAGGATCCCCTGTCCCGTTATCATACCCAGACACTCGTACCTGACTGACCGATATTGTTCATCTAGGCTCGATTTCTCGATACCTTACATTGATGGTGAGATTGCACTTAGCACTTCTTCTTTACAAAATGATTAGTCTAATTTACTC
This sequence comes from Dicrocoelium dendriticum, assembly GCA_944474145.2. NCBI lineage: Eukaryota > Metazoa > Platyhelminthes > Trematoda > Plagiorchiida > Dicrocoeliidae > Dicrocoelium > Dicrocoelium dendriticum. The sequence continues at coordinate 65,181,099 of OX104059.1, read as the reverse complement.
CCGTATTTGCCGCTTTATCCAGATATGTTATGCAACGGTTGCGTTAGTTGGGTATCTGAGCCTCTTTCTTCCACCCTTCGCACGGCTGAACATTATTCGAAGCTTCCTAAAGCCATTCTACGCATTTCATTGATGCCATGTTGCGTCACCTAACAGCAGGGCTACTTTTGCTTAGGGTATGTAAAAGCTATATTTTCTGCTTATTATCTGGATTTGAATAATTTTCCCCTTCCTTCTCCGTGGTTATGGCGTTCCAGCGGACCTCAAAATTAATCCACGGTGGTTTGGTCGCGAGTCTGTCGCCCACCACCGTTGGCCGATGTCAAGTTGCCTTCGCATTACTCTCCGGTTCATCATAATGCCTAATGCATCGAGGGCTGCATGTATAAACGACTAAGGAACCGGTCCACTTTCGCTCCCAACATCCACCACCACCGTCTTGGTGGTCAGTCGATTTCCGTTTCTCTTCGTTAGTTCAACTATTTTCCATTACTTGAGGACTCCATGAAAGCTGTGTGTTTCTTCTCTTGTTCATCTACCACGAGTTATCCAGTCTGAACTTTCCGTTCTTGTAGCTATCTTCTATCAAAGGAGAAACGAACCAGTCTGACGACACGTCGTCATTACTTTTGGTTCCTGAAGCCGTCCGTCTGAATTACATTTTAGCCTTGATAACTGATCTTCGAGAACCTCGTTCAGTTAGTCACTTGGCATGCATATACACGAAACGAAACGGAGTTGCGTCGGTCGTTGTCTGTTCGTCTTTGACTTAGTTCCGAATTCCGGATGCCGGATAGGTTTTTCCTGGTGGCCTGGCTTCGTGTCGCTAGATGCTGACAGTCGTATCAACAATTACTACAGTTGCAGTGACCAACACTCACATGCTCCACCTAACATGTAACCCAAATAGCTCCCATCCCTCTATCCTTCACACACTGGTTTCCAACCATTAGTAGTCTTCTCCAGGAAATACAACACATGGTCACCTCAATTAATAATCTAACAGTCAAACTGGATTTCCAGACTCCGTCACCGATGCCATTTCCCTACTTTCACATTTGGTTATCAAATGAAAGATGCTGCTTTTCTAAAGGTGAATTTAGGGAGCACCTTGTGTGGTTGGGTTGCCACTCGCAACCTCTATTAAAACCTCGGCTCACTTTGAGGTAAACCTCGGTCATTCCGATCTCGAGGACCATATCCTGAATGGATATATTTGGGTGTTGCTCTTCCCAACCTTGGCACACCACATCTCTTTTTGGGGTAAATGTAGTAAGCCGCACCGTTTGGAAGACAGCAATATCTGTTAAAATAAGATGAATTTTTATTTTATTCTCACCTGGCTCTGCGCGGGCCTGAGCAAGTTGATCTGGCAGCACAGGGGTCTCTACGATTTCTTCACTTTCTGTTAGGAGGGTGGTAAATTTTCCTATCTCTTCCATAGGTGCATTAGATGTTTGTACGACCATACACCGGCCAGCGAATTGTTCCGTTCGTGCTGTACCGATATTATTACTTATAGTATTGACTAAGATGCTGCCAACAGTGTTTTCTAACTGGTTGGTTGCATGCAGGCGTGTGGCCGTTGATAAAAGGCCCTCAAATTCAATTGAGTAACCCAATCGTGCACGATGACCACCGCCCATATAAGCCATGTAATAGGGAGATTTGGCTAGCGTAGATGAGGGAATTATGTGGTTGACAAAACATAGGGCCATTCCTCCTGGGGCTGTGTTATCATCATATGTATTTCTTGATCTGCCTGTCAGGTACGCAGACCCAACATGGTAATGTACATCGTCTTTCCTGATCTGACAGTGCAGCCGGAATGTTTCGATAATTATTTTGATCTGACTGCGCATGAGAAAAGCTCGCAGCGTACTATTCATCAGAATTGTAAACACCTGGTTACAAAATGCCAGCTTGTGGCATCCAGCCAGGAGAGTTTGTAACCTAACTTTGATGTCATCATGCCCTGAGAAGTTGAACTTGGTTCTGCCAATTGTAACTGCTTGCCTCACGGGCTTTTCGAATTTCTCCAAAACCTTCAATGTAGACGCCCAGTCGCCATAAGTATGAATTGCCTCCTTAGTTACTGATAGCTTGGTCTCATCATTTATAGCTGTTTGTGCTTTTTGAAGTGCAGAAGGCAGCGGGTTGTTGCCGATCGATGTATGGTGATTGGTGTTCCAGAAATTAACTTTGGGCATCAGGACCATAGGAATCAACAAATATAATACATCCACATTCTCCGTTATCAAGCTTTTGGTTTTTGCCCTTAACTGCATCTACAGTGACAATGTAGATGGATGTGGCAATAATTTAGTTTTACATAAATGGACGCCATTCCATTTCAAACCCCCAACCTGGAGGACCAGGAGACTGAGTTTGTCTGACCTCTCACCATTGGCCAACTTGGTAGGAGTAGCTCTCAAGGTGCCCGGAAAAATCACCCAGTATAGCTCAATGGGTCAATGAGATACGTAAACCGTCGCACCACGTTAAGGTCCAGCAGTTCGGAGGTGTAAAGGACATAATGGAGAAACAGTGGCGCACTGTTGCGGACACACGGTTTAGTAAAACATGCGTACAAAAGTACCAGTGTTTTGTCGAAATTTGAAGCAGATAATCGGGGACCCTATCCCGTTTACTCTTTCCAGTACAGCAGCTCTCGTTGCACTGACTCACAATCATCTTTTTTCGCACCTTGTTTCCGATTATTCTATGCTGTGTTCGCGACATCCTCTTATGTTGTCATACTAAGAGGTGCTTGACAATCGTAATTGGTTTTGTCTATACATTCATTACTTTATGTGCTTTCATTGACAATTATAAATCACCTGATTACCAAACCCTGTGCGCATGTTTTACTAAACCGTGTGTCCGCAACAGTGCGCCACTGTTTCTCCATTATGTTAACGTCACCGGATTGTCTTTAGGCGGACGAATTTTCGCGACCAGTGTTATACCTCCCCTAGCTGTTGAGAGCAGCGTATGAGTACTCGATCTCCCCCACTTTGTAAAGTGTTTGCTCGTCACGTTCGTTGATTTCTTGTTCTTATAGCGGTGGTAAGAAAAACACCACTCCCCGATGTTTTATGAGTATGCCCCACTTACCGCATCTTCATCCCGTCGTCTTTTATGCTTCCCCGCGTACGTGTTTTCTGTTTCCTCACATTTGTGATTAGCTTGTATTGACACCGAATCTTATGCCTACTAGCTTTTCTCTCACTCGGTGTATTTCGCTCGTTCGTCAGACACCTTATCGAGCTTTCGCTTTTGAACTGACCAGCCTTGATTTGATCGAATGCCAGTCTTCCTGCACAGTCTGTGTATTTGCCCTAATTTGAATTATTCGATTGATTCGTACTCATGGACGGTTTTTTGCCGGTTCGGCTTGCAGTGAGTAATGTTGTTCGTACACGGATTGCCGTTCATGTTCTCAATACCGTTAGTGGGCGGGAGCAGTCGTGGGCCAACACAATAATTGTCCTTGTACATGCTCTCACCGAGCTATTTTCAGCTTCCAACCCCATTTTCGCCTCCGTGACCTAGTTTCATCCGTCGCGAGGCTTCTTGACTAGCTTTGTACGCATCCTGCACCCTCGTTATTGTTTCATGTGTACATTAACATACCTTTTGATCTCAGTCGTATCCGCTCTCAATCGCAACAATTGTTGTCCCCAGAATCAGTGTAGTTTAGAACAGGAAATTCTCGTTGTAATCGCCAACGAAAATTCAGGAGACTTAAATTGTGAGATGACTCAGTCATTTCGTGCAATCTCATCATTCACAATCATGCAAAATTATAGATGTACAAAACGTGGTTTTATGAAATTGATAGCTGGCCAATGGTTGGTCAATCGGCGCACCTCGCACTATCACGGTCAGTTGTTTCTGTACATAAAACAGTATCCATTCTCGATCGATGACATTGGCTTCTAATAGCCTGCGAATCTAGGGTCTCAGATTGCGCATCAGGATGGTTAATAAGCCATCGGGATTGACACGGGGACAATCATTGCGCGCGACAAAACTGTCCCTGCAGCTACAGGGGAATTTGTATAAGCAATGGGGTATGCACTACCTCCTTATCAGTGTCTTGATGAAACACATAAGCAGAGGTCCCGTTGATGTGAGCAACCGTAGTTCAGCTGCATTGTGCGTCCTTTTCATTGAAGCACTAGTACGTTTCGCAGTGATCTTCATCCCATGATTACCTTTGAATAGTAGTTCGATAAAGATCGACTTCTGCAGTTGGCATGGCCTTCCTTCACTTTCGTTGCTTGCTAATGAGATGTCCACTTCTAGAAGTCTAAAAGATTTTGGAGAAGGTACAGCCAAGCATAGTGTGACAACCAGAAAATGTTTTTCGATGCAGATAAATACTGAGTCTTAGGGTATTGATGCAGGATTGATGTGGACACCTTATACCTCTACCGAAAGGTAAGTACATTCCGCAGAACAATGTGAGACTTAAGTACTCATTTTTCAAGCACCCACGACTTCGGGGTACAGATTGAATTCACAGGGGCCAAAGAACGCAATACAGCAAGGTTAATTTTCAAATCACTCATACTGCATTCCTCCGAGGTTCGTGTGTTTAAGATCAGTATGCGCATCTGTTAGAATACTGTCCGATGATGTTTACCAGTTGTGAGAAATACCATCGTTTGTAGCTAGAAAAATTGCATCATCGACTCAGCAGAGCCCTATTTAGTGGGTTGCCAACGCCACACTATTCGAAGCGCTGTATACTGTTTAAATTGGAGTGTTTGTGCCCATGGATACTAAATTGCGCTTGTAGTTTCTGTTTTACCTGGTACACAAATGCATATCTGCTCGGCACAGTAGCATCCCCTTCAGTCGGAATGGAAAATGCGACATTAGGTTCCACATGTAGAACTAAAACAAACGTGCACAGAAATTTTTACCTGACAAATTACTCGGATATCTGGAATAGGCTACCTACTGGATTTGGACTCCATGAGCCCAAACAATCATTTTGAATGATACCTCACTATGTTTCAAGTCAAAACTGGTGAAACTCGACTGTAACGTGGGAACAATGCATGAAGGAGTTGAAGTATAGGCACACAATAACAACATCGCATGACCGTATGTGCAAACTATCTGAATAGTATCGTTTTCATTTCCTTGAACTCTCTTTGCTTTCTGCCCCTTCTAAGATCGAGTTACCTTTCGTACTACCATGCTGACCTGACAGTTCCTTTCTAGCTTTAACTTATTTTTACATTGCTGGTATCACTTCTTTCCCGGTGCAAGCAACTCCGATACTCGTAGCAGTTCTCAGTGCTCTGCGAAGCCAATTTCCGATATCAATTATTGTGCTACCCGATTGCCTGCAGTTGGTGGATCTATCTCAAAATCCTTTAGAGAGCTGTCTTTTTATTTTTTATGTATTTCCTATGTACAAGCTGGAATTGAAACCGTCTGATATATTCGTTTCTTGCTATCTTTACTTCAATATGTTCCAATATTTCTTTTTTCCCATTCTTGGACACGACTGAGCCGATCTCCGGAGGTAACAGAGTAAAGCTTCCGAAATCGTCAATACAGTCGCGCGAGGGGAATTGCCACAGACCTACTGGCGAGTAAAAAAGATGCAAGACACGAAAGAATCGAATGTTGAAACGGCCTGAATGGTTCAAAGACATAATAATAATAATAATAATAATAATAATAATAATAATAATAATAATAATATTTTATTTCTCTCTCTACATAACAACGGTCTTAAAGATGTGCTAATACAGTGATGGCTTACTTGCTGTTATACCACACTGGTACAAAACTAGATAGGAGTCGTGGACATGCGGATGGAATCTTTCGAGTGCTTACTCCGAATGGGAACAGGTCCCCAGGGGACGGTTCCACGGAAAGCCGTATTACTTTACTTGAACTTTTGCAATAACCATTTTCATTCTATTTCCAACATATTCGACTGATCGAATACCCCGAAAATTTCTCCGGGAACTGCTTTTGAAAATTTAAACGGATGTCTCTTTTACGATCCTGTTCTAACCAATCATCAGGTCATCTAGTTGGACTATTTCTCCCACGATTGAAAGATATACCACCTATAATCTTCATAGTGAACTGTACCTTGACTACGTGACGAAGTCGCCCTTTTTCCGACCTGTTATTCGCCTCAGCCCGAAACTGAATGCGTACCACGGCGATCCTCAACAATGGATGCATAAACACAGTCATAGTTTTGTTCCATGAAACTTTACACCTTTCTCTGCTTTCTTCAGCAATTACATCTACCCACTAAATATCCTTTAGATACGCGATTTTTAATTCCCTTTACCCACTTGTACTTCACTCTCTTTTTGCCTAGACGTCTTCCATATGGATAAGTGACTTTTCTGGCGAACCTATTTTCCTCCATTTCCATACTATCCATTCTGGATTCTATCTCGTAGGCTGAGGATCTGCAAAGTAATACGACCTCGTTTCGTCAATGAGTGGTCTTCACTCTTGGTGTCACACGACTTGGTCGACAAGGGGTTTCCGTTCAAACTTGCCCTCTAATTGTGTTAACACCGAAAGGCTGCCGTACCTACCCATGCAACTCAACTCTGATCTATCAGCCATTACCCGAGAGGATTGCGTGCTTACTTTGTAATCCGGAGCAATCCGCGAAAGTGTGGGTGACTTCGCGGTATACCCAGCCGACGCACGGTAGCGAAGCACCGGTACGGTTTCCCCGGGGTACTGCTGCTGTCTTTTCAAACTATACTGTAGCCGTTTACCCTGCAGCATTTTTCCGTAATCATTATGCTGTTGATTGAGAAGCCACTCAACTGGATTGAGAACACCACCCGCAAAGCACGTTTCTTTTTAGCAACCTACAGTATAATGATTACTGAGGGTTTTCTAGCATGACACATACAACGTAACGCGCACGGTGATGATTACGTATGTTGGCTTTTTCGAAACAGCAGTGCGTACATATCAACATTTCTGCAGCGCCAGTTGCTGCGATCTGCTCGAGCCCGTCACCACTGCACCTTTGTACTGATATACACGCAACAAAACTGGTGTGACCTCTTATTGGTCCAGCTACTTATCCACACAATGGTCTACTTGTCTTTCTAGGAAACACGGCACATCTGGTATCTTCACCTGCTAATTACTAGTCGGACCACGCTGCTTCTTGAGGGGGGGGGTTCCATTTATTTTCCTTTACTTTTCTCATCGAGCGTTAATATACAGTTGCTATTTTTATGGTTTTTGCCACCATCGAGGTTTTCTCATATATATCTGCACAACCTCAACATGGACATGCTTCTTCCGTGTCAGAAGCCTCTTCCAACCATTACGCTATGTGCTCCTACCACCTCTATATATATTCAATCGATTGCTGCCAACATGTCTTTATCACCAATCTACTGACGCGCAAGGGTCCGCCGTTTTTCTCCTGCACACCACGTGGTATATGTTTCTTGTAAGGTGTTCTATTTCATTGTTCCGTTTGTGCCTTAGCTTAGCTGACAATGACTTACCACTGTTTTACGCCATTCCTTTGTTCAGCTGGATTACCGGTTCCACACCTTCCTGATGCTTCGCGAACCGTTAATGTTGGTCACTGCTTTTTGCGTCATTTTCATCTGCGTCCTTATCTACGTTCGGCTGGACTTCTCCATATTTCGAGTGAGTTCATCTAATCCTATTGCCTAATTGGTTATTTATCAACATTTCTGGGCTACCTTAGAGTTGGTTTTAAAACAATGTCTCAAGACGCTACTGTTTGTATTTTCCGACTCATCTATTACTACTCTTTTAAAGTGAGGTCCGCCGCGTTCACATGTCAGCCAAGGCTACACACTGCTCGTTCTTGTTGATACGTAATCCATGACTTCCAAAATTCGGGCTACTGGGGTTGAACCGGGCGTAATTGCCAACGCTAATCGGCTTGCATCAACCCCGAATTCCAATCATCTGTACGGCACACAGTTTTTATTTCAAATTTGTTATACCTCGCTTTAACCAGGCCCCACCAGACATCAAGGTGTTTCTCGTGCAACCTGATCACGTTACTATCAATCTCCACAAATAGCCCATTTAGTCTAATTCTACTAGGCGTTTGGGTGCATCTGCATTGATTTCAAACACTTCTTTGTAACTGCACTGGTGCTGCTTATTCTCACGACCAGGGTAACCCACCCGATCTTTGGTTTCTGGTTTGTCATTTGAACTAACGATCCACGCATTCAAGGTACTGAGCCCCCCTTTTTTAAACGTGTTCATCTCATAGTAATAAGTTTTGTACCAAGTGAGTGGTATTCTATGTCGTTTGACCATCTGGTTCAAAACACCCTAGTAATGAGAGGCATTTCGAGCTGGTTCTCTTCATTAAATGGGTCATGTTGCTTCCACTCAATGATTGATTCCAGAACGACCGGAGTCTATGCAACAATATTAGGCTAGTTTTCCTGGGGTCGCACAAAGACGTAGACGCGTCGCAAAATTTTGTATACTGAAGAGACTCGTTGCTTACTTAACGTCCTCCCGAAGTATTTAACTGCGCAACGCTTCGACAGCTGATAGAACTACCGACGAAAGTGTATGGCTGATCTTATTGACTTAGAAGTTCGACTTTTTGGTTCCGCCACTACTACTAGCTGAACTAGCTGAAATCATCCTAAAGGATCCACCTTCTCACCCAATGAATCAAATAAATGAAGTCAGGTTTATTCCCGCTCAGGCGACAAGTGCGTTGAGTACATTCGTACCTTGCTACTTAACTACTCCGTGTCGCTCATTCTTACCACGATCGTCTTCCATGATAACCGCTTTCCACTAAGTTTATCGGACCTAGTTGTGATTGATGACTTATCTTACCGATAACTATACCAGTAACTCTCTCGTTTATTCTACATTCGACTCATCTTGCTCGTGCGAAGTGTCATGAGCTGGTGTTCCTGAGTTCACCCCTGCATTTCAGTTTATATCTTTCTGGTGTTTACAAATTCTTGTTTAGCGGCAAGTTTTGCCTTCACTCGATTTAATGTATCATTTCCACGTACATTTCAGTTGGCTTCCTCCTCCGACCCAATTTGATCGTATATTCTGTAGATTAAGCTGTCTGCTTACAGGCCTTAGTTACTCTGAGTTTCCTGATGTTGTATCAGCTCATTCGCTTCCGCACTACTTATTTGATCTCTGTTGTGCTAGTGCATTTTGGGGATGACCATGAAGTCCTCTTTATATGTTTTATTGTTTGAACTATGACGTATAGCTAGGTTTTGAATCGGCCGTTGTCTTTTTTATCTAACATCATTTTTACTTTCGCTACTACTGATAAATAAGTTTTGTAGGAATATTTTGCCAACGTTTATGTCCAAGATTTTTTCTAGGTCACAAACACAGTCTTGTTTTCCATATTTTGATTACTAAGTCGAGATGTCGCGCACTGTTCGCGATTTGTTGTTGCAACAAACTATTAGTCCAGTTGAAACCAATTATAAGGAAATGTCTTCGGAAAATTGCTCTGTTGGCTGGAAAAAACGAGGTTCTGTTTAGCAATTTGCGCTCGGTGCTCAAGTATGCAGCTCTTTTTGCCTTTCCTTTTTTCATTTAGAAAATTTTACATGTTTTGAAATGTCATTTTGCTTCATCCGCAATTGATACTGTCAAGCGCTGAAAATGCACCCACCCGGGTACCATAAAACCGACCTTGACATGGCTAAACCTGCAACTGTGCTCTGTTTCATTCGTCAGGATGAACCGCTCATTGTGGAACTGTTCATTAGCACTCGGGACGTTTACGCCAACTACAGGGTATTTGTTTAACACCGCTAGTCACCTAATGTGCTGACTTCGCTATAGCTCACCTTTCAACGAAAATCCACAATTAGAGCAAAAATTAAGTTTTCCGCCTGGATGGGGCTTCTTAACTACATTTCTACTATGCGCCTATTACTAGAGCAGCATTACACGTGCCACAAACCCACCATAATTATTCTCCTATATTTATGAGCTCTTATTCCACTCAATCGATCATCTTGTACTTTTCGATGTATCTGTCTGGAAGCGGGTTTATATGAAATAGGTAAATAATATTACAGAGTAGTAGTATGTTTATTGCTTTTTGCGAACATTCGTTGCAGCTAGACTCAGTCAGACAGCGACCGCATATCCAGGAAAGCGCTAGACGGCAGTTTCGTCTTATTGGGACTCGTCAGTAGCGTGCACCCGCCGAACCCTGCCGGATTCGAACCCACAATCTTACTCTTGCGAGCCAGCGACTTATGCCACAGCCACTTATGACGGCACCGAAACGCCATGGCTGATATCAAACTGTGGTATAGCGCGCTCACCCCCCCCCCCCCACTGTCATGCATGTTATAAACACGACGAAGGCAAGGCTGGCCCCCCAGAACAAGGACTTCCTCTGCAAGCCGCCACTAATCGAGGTAGCATATGAGCTGCCAATGTGAATGCTGATTATTTGTAAGTGGCAAGGGGATTTGTTGGATATTTGTGAATTTTCGTCCCAGTCTCAGACAGACAGCCACCACACATCCATGAAAGCGCTAGACGGCCGTTTCGTCCTATTGGGGCACAATAATCAGTAGCGCGAACCCGCCGAATCCTGCCGGATTCGAACCCACGACCTTACTCTTGCGAGCCAGCGTTTTCTGCCACTGAGCCATGGGCGACGGCAGCGAACTGCCATGACTGATAACTAACTACGATATAGCGGGGCTTATCTTCCACTGCCATACATGTCTTGACCGTGCAGTGGACAGGGCTGACCCCCATGTGCACACTTTACACTCCCTGTACCCGAACACATCTGGTCTACGGCGGGTTACTGATGGTTTATCTTACGCTACCGATTATAACTAAATGGATATACTTCTTGTTGGACGGTATACGTTCCTTTTTACAGAAAGATTATTTGTGCAACGAGTTTCGTCTACATTGCATTCATAAATCCTATTTTCAATATGCCTCAGTAATGAAGTGGTCTCCGGAATAGGTAATACATTACCGATTATTGAAAATCTAGCCTTGACCTATGTTTTTCGGGCCGGATTCCATGAGCCTACTCGCAGATTGCTGAAACCCTAAAAGTTTGATCACATTTGGCTCATATACATGTAGACAGGCTCTTGCTGATCCTTAATTGCGATTGTAAGTCCATTTCACAGATGGGTGTACCACACTAAGAAAAAAATTAACCCGATATTTTTCTTGGTCCTCGGTAAGACATTTACCATTACGAGTGGAATAGGTTAAGCCATTTTGTAAAGCGACAGCCGAACTGGTTGGGAAGACTCATATTGTACTGTAATTGGGTTGCTGTTCAGTCGTCGAAACCAGGGGATCAGGCTTTAGGTAAGACCATCCTTTTCTTTACTTTACCGCTGATGATGATAGTGAATGAGCACTGGAAATTTTCCAAATCATTTCCATCTTGCTATGTATGATGGTGCATTAAAAGGACAGAGCAATCCTTTTCCGGATACGCAGTACACAGATTAGATACTGATGACCTGGCAATAAAATGTGAACTGCGATCCATTCAGAACATTGTTCGGTGATTTCACCTCACTGAACTCTATAACTGCAGCCCAGCACAGCTCACAATTCATTGGGATCGTTATACTCTGACTGTAAGTATGGAAATCATTTGTTGTCACTGGAGGGTGATGATGATTTTCCACGACTACAAATGTGGTTTAAAGCAGCACCAGTGTTGAGCGATTTCGTCCTGCGTTTGGTGATGATGCGCTTTCAAGAACCACCCTGTTTGAATGGTTTGCGAAATTCAAACTTGGCAGGCGGTCTCTGGATGAGGAGACACGATCTGGTCGACCTGTGTAGGCCACCACTGCATACAACATTGATGCTGTACAAGCAATGCTGGTGATGGGCGCGCAGGTGACTGTGTTGCAGCTGGGGTAAACCATCGAATCTCATCGGGATCAATCCGCACCATCCTAAGTGAGAACCTCGGCCTCAACAAGATTTACGCACACTGAGTACCCCATCAGCTCAGTAAGGACCAGAGAGCATCTCGAGTGAATTGGTGCCGCACCATGCTTGCCACGTTTGGTGGTGGACGTTCCAATGTTGTTTGGCAGATCCTCAGTGGTGATGAGATCAGGGCGTACGGTTTCGACCCAGACCAAGCAACCATCGGCTCAGTGAACGGCCGTTGGTGGGACGTTGCCTCAGAAATTCCGGCGTTAGTACAGTGTGTCAAATACCGGTTATATGGCTACTCTACTGCTCGTACGGCAACACACAGTCACCAGAGGCTGGTATGCCACCCACTATCTGCCGCAAGTGCTGGAAGCTGTAGCCAGGCATCGTCCAAGGACTAGAGTACGTTGAACCTTGCTGTACCATGACAACGCACCTGCACGCAGGTTCCATATCCTCATAGATTTTCTGGCTAGAGAACCCATCCAGAGGGTTGGTCATTTGCTCTCTCATTCACGCTTGGCTCTATGTGACTTTTGTGTTCCCAAATGTCAAGCTCATGATGCGTGGAGTCCGCTACGAGTCCCCAGAATTTGCAGTAGAGGCCTTTATTGAGCTGCTTGAAGTGTTACCACTGCGGCATGGTCTAACTGCCTCCAAACGCTTTGAGTGCACGGAGCTGTGCATGAACGTTGGTGGTGAGAACTTCGAAAAAATGTGATGCTTATTTTGTAAAAACAAAATATAACTTTTTGTGCATCCGGCGATTTATTGCTCTACCGGCGTATTTTCTTATGGATTACACTATACGTTTGTGTGATTCAAGCCGTATTCGGGCTAGGAAAAAAGACTAATGATGTAGCTTATGGCTTCGCTCTCACTACTTAATGTAGGATGTGCTCGGAAAAGTTGAAATTACTAACTTATGGAATTCTCAATTGTCGAACGGAGTACGCGGTTGGAATGGGCTAACAGATGCTAGTATACAACATCTGTGTCAGAGTCTGCAGTTTGTCTGCAGAAGACCTCAGTAACCTGCTTTCGCTCCATTTGTTTTTGGACGATTGGTCTTCTCGTATATTTTTGTACATAGCTCCAGATAGTCAGGTTGGAATGACATCTAAATAGATGTCACCCGCAAATAAAATTAGGCATCCATTTCTAGTATATTAGCATATATCGTTTACGTGAATGAGGAAAATCAGTGAACTCTCTACGTGTTGTTTTACCATTGCTGACCTAACCGCTGTTCTTAGATCTCCCTGTTCGCACGCTTAACTATCTCGACGTGTTTCTTTCACCGAGATGGCCCTATTCAGTCAAATGTAGAAATTAACCAAGGGACTACACGACGGGGAGAAGAATCAGTAGTTTATCAGTGCGGATGTTCCACTGTTACACAACCACAAGCGGTGATTCTCGGGTTGGAATACCATTTATGCGTTCAGACCTAGGCACCCGGGGCGGAGTTAGGAATATGACTAGCGCTGGTATTGGATGATTATTAGCTCGACCAATTGATCTAAGTTGCTTTTATCGTTCTCCATAGACTGGCTGACTGTCATCCGTGAAAGCCAAATTCACGAGGTGCGAACCGGGTTTCGTCGAAATCGAATTTGTGTTGGTCCCATTTTCACATCACGTCCATTGTTGGAACACCGCTGCCGTAGTAGTGTTACTCGATTCCAAACATGCCTTTGATTAAGTAGATCGATGTGCTCTTTGGGACTGTGTTCAGGAAAAGTGTGCCTAATAAATATGTAGATGTCGTAAAGGCGCTGTACGCGTGTGACTCGGGCAAAGTTACGATTTATCATGAACTATCGCCACCCTTCAATGTCTCCAGCGGTGTGAGACAGTGTTGCCTGCGGTCACCATTCCTTTTTAACTTCGCCATCGACGAAGTCATGGAGACTACATTCACTAGACACGAATTGAAAGGGATGGAGCTGCTTCCAAGTTAGCGACTTCTTTACTTGGAGTATGCTGACGACATTGCCCTCATATGTGACAGCTCTAAAACGTGCCAAACAGCAATAACTGTCAATGGCTTTGAGCAGTGCTTTGCATCCTCACGATGCAACATGCGTCCCCAAAATTGGCAGGGACCCACACCGGCGCTGAGGCTTAGTGGGGATCAGTTAGAAGTCGTTTATGAGTACCTTGGAAGCTATATCAGCTCTCGTGGGATCGAAGATGAGGTCACGAATCGTATAATAAAAATTGGAGGCATCTTTGTCAATCTCCGCCACATGTGGCGCCGACGCACCTTACTCTCGTCCTGAAGGGCAAGGCTTACAGTGCAGCCATTCCTTCAACCCTTCTGTGCGCTTGTGAAATTTGGCCTGTCAGGTCGACTGGCACAAAGAGGCTAGCTGTCTTAGATCATCTCTGCCTTTGCAGTTCAGCTCATATGTGGTGGGAACATCGCGTGAGCAATGAGCGCGTTCGGCATCGTGTATTTGGTGTAGAATGAGCTGGTGAACCGCCCATCACCATTAAATCACGCACCCGGCTACGGTAGCTGAGCCACGTGTCGCGCATGCCAGCCCACTGACTCCCGCAACGTGCGTTGTTTGCGCGCCAGCGATCAGGGTGAAAGAGTGGTGGTCAAGCGGTGACTTGGTCAAGAGGAATGAAACCCCTCACTTCAAAGTTGTCGTCAGTTGATGTTTCCCGACCGCCCGGATGTGGATCGAAGGACGATGAATACGTCTGGCTGGATGCAGTTTTTGACATGGCAAGAAGCCGACCTCAATGGCACATGTGTTGTGGGTTTTTTGTTACCCATCGCGACGAGCCTGGACCTTAACGTCTTGCGATGGTTTACGTGCCTCAGCTATCCACTGAGCAATGCTGGGAGGTTCTTTTGCGTTAAGAGCCACTCATACCATATTGGTCAGTGGGTAGAAACCAGAGAAATTCAGTCGCTTGGCCTTCCAAATTGGGGGTTGGAGTGAGGGTGGCTCCTTACTCTATGAAACGAACTCTGTAGCCCCATGCCACAACTCCGCTGGCAGGTTTTTGAACCAAAGGCTTTGATTGAGAACGCTAATCGTTCTTCTGTCTAGGCCTGGGCAAGCTGACAGTATCCTGACCTCGCAATGCAGTTCTATGTACATCACTCTACATGGTTTCTTAATGCTCTGGCCGTCCCAGAGGACACTAGACGGCGCCCTATCTGTTTCATCGAGCTGAATGGATAGGGGTTTGGATGCTACTGCTCAAGCCTTTCCCTCTTATACCCCCACTTGCGCTTTTTCATCCTTATCGTCCCGCTCCAACTAATTTTCAATCCCCCAATTCTTGGCCCTCCGTCACCTTGCTTCAATAGTCACTTGTCTTCTAGTTTCAACTCATACACAGTCGCAGGGCGTCGCTCCAGTCCCGTTGACAAGTCCATCTACAGCCAAGCGGCCAATATCAGTTCATCCGATTTTCTTTGGAGCCCCCGATCCTTGCTAAGATTGACATACCTCAACATACGCACTTTGTTGCTGATTGGCCAACCAGCAGCACTTGTCCGAACACTAAAGACCCTATCGATCGACATATGTTGCTTATCGGAAGCCCGCTTGTAAGATGCGAGTTCCGCCATTACCCTGCAACCCCCACAAGCGACACTGGCGGCGCGTTCTCTTTGCGTTTGTCTAGCGATAACGTAGCTTTACATACTGGTCAACTCAGTGTGGGCATTTTTCTAACTCCCTGAGTTGAAACTGCCCTGTTTGACTGGATTCCAGTCAACATTTGGATATACGCCGTCAGATTGACTGGCCCTTTCAGAGCTTCGAAGTCGCGCGTAAACAAACAGTACTTGTTTGTTATTGTTGCCTACGCGCCCAAAAATTATAGCGCTGCTTCGGTAAAAGACGATATCACCAACTGAACGATCTCCTTCGTCACAGGAAAATTACGCATACTGTTATTCTGGCTGAGTATCTGTACGCACAAGTTGGAAAATTGTTCACTGATTATCTTCATCTGGGTGGCGAACACGGTGTAGGCTCCCGTACTGATAACGATGAGCGATCGCTACACCTGTGTGAAGATGCTCGTTTATTTCTCGCAAGCACTAACTTCTGACACAGCATTCGCAGAAGGGTGACATGGCACCCGCCCGCCTCAAACCAGCCATGGACGAAACTCGACCACATCGCGATCAGTTACCGCTGGATTGGCTGTGTCCAAAACTGTCGCTCGATTTGGAGCACGAGCGTGGACTCTTACCACGCGCTCCTTTGTATCGATCCTACAGTTCGCTTCGGTGGGCGCATGCGGCGTAGCTTTGAGTGCATAGATACATGCCAGGTGCTGAAGCCAGATGTCCTGAATGCGTATCAAAGTACGCTGGCATCTGGACTAAGTAAACGTTCTCTGAACACGATGGCTGGGCCACGTGTTGCGCATGCCAGCTTACAGACTCCCGCGACGTGCGTTGTTTGCGCGCCCGGGATCAGGATGGAAAGGAAGAAGAGGTGGCCAAGCGGTAACTTGGTCAAGAGGAATGAAACCCCTCACTTCAAAGTTGGCATCGGTTGATGTTTCCCGTTTGCATGGCAATGAGCCAATCTCAATGGCGTTTGTGTTGTGAGTTTCTTTGTCCCTCCTCATCTCGCGTATCTTCTTCCTATGATCTTGGCCTCCCTCTTGACTCATAATATGTTATTAACTAGTCTGTCGCCTGTTTTTAGCATTCTTTAATTTTCAGCATCTTGCTTTTTTCGTTTGTATTGCGACACAATAGTTGAAGTGTTTCTCACCTACAGCTTATTGTAATGATAATGATGACGATTCTTTGTCCCCCCTCACCTCGCTTATCTGCCGCCTCCAACCACTCACGCCATGGATAGCATGTTACTATGTATTAGATCACTCGTATTCCAGTTTTCGCAATATGTACTGTTTAGTGTCTGGCTCTTTTGTATATATTATCCTTTATAATGCAGCACAAGCTGGTGTTTCTCACCCTCAGTTAAGGTAATATGAAGATGATGATGATGGTACTTTATCCTTCATGACCTCATAAAGGAATCGGAAATTCCTACCGATTTACCATCATCGAATCCCAAATGGCTCTGCTTTGGACGGCTTCTTTCCATACTGTTTTCCTTCTCCCAGCTAGGGACTACAACCTCACCTCCACCACCAACTACCACGGGATTTCACACACTTATTTTTCTCGATGACCGATGAGTAGTCCAGTCGATTACTTTCGACCACGAGGCCAATCGGACCGTCTGCTAGCATCCTGAACCAAGCGTAGTCGGTTGGTTATGTGGTAACCGCTTCCGGTCCTGTGCGTAAGATTGGGGCCACTTGAAACTACACTCTTAAAGGTGCTTTTCGTAATACACACAGACGACTTTTTCTCTGTTCCTCATCATTCTGCTCATTTTTCTTGAGCAACCGCATGCGTATTTTTTGAAACGAGCTGAATTCGAACTCCTCTCCTCTATTGTCATCAACTTTTAAGTTTTAAGACTTTTTATAAAAAAAAACCTGCCAACCACAGCTGTTCTCTGCTATGTGAACAAGTTATAAACTGCTGTTTTCGCCTTGTGATGTATCTTCTTTAATAAAGACCTGTTTCTCGTGGGCACAAGTCAATAAGTATATGATGTCATTTTGCATATCTGACTACGACCGATTGCGACAGCGCTTACCATCCAGCGACGCGAACACGGCCATTCATGTCCGTTCTCCACGTTTCGCCTCATTCTGTCTCCGACGCTTTTTCCATTACCCCATCTACGTTTTCCTTGACTCTGTTTTATCCCCTTACCCCCTTCCTCATTATCACAGGATGAAAAAACCGAGCTGCGATTACGCGTCCAATCTATAGTTGACGAGGCTATCGACTTGTACAAACGGCGTGCCACTTTGTACCAGTCCTATGAAGACGCCATTTCACAATACAAATCCAGCAAAAACCCATCACAACTGGCTTCAGATCGCCGCGGTTTAGAGGCGAAACACAAGAAGCTGAATCAGTCGCTGGCTAGCGTACAAGCCAAAATGTCCGACCTGTATAGTGATGGCGTGGAAAAGGTCGGCGATTTTCCTTGCCTCTGCCTTTTATTTACGCGTTTCTCTTGTTTCCTCCTACCATCCGTTGCTCACCGGATTAGACCAAATAAGCAGGATTATTCATTAGTTCACCACTGTCCTGTCCGGTTTTCATTGCCAACTGCCATTTTCTGCTTTCCGAATGGTCAGCTGATTACCGTAGTGGTCACTTCTTCCGGACACAGATCTAAATTTGCCATCCCTCATATCTTGGCGCCAACCTGATAGGATGTCAGTTAGCCACTATCAACTCTCCTCTGCACCACTACTTGTGGATTGCCCATCTTACTCGAGGATCTAACAGTTCAATTCTTTATCAGACGACCTGTTCTCTGAGCTTGGCAACTCTTTTGCAAACGTTTCGTCACCAGTCGAGGTGATGCCACCTGAGCTGCCCACATTTGCTTCTTTATCAAGGCTCTATTCTATCCTCATATGATGGGATGTCATATGGATGTTCGTGGTCCATGAACCGATCTCTTAGACTAAAGCTATTCCCATCTTCTATTCGCTGCGGATGCATTGCTGACGAGTATTTCGATCAGTCGTTTTTGAAGCTTCTAGTCTTCATTTTACTGTTACAGCATAACGCTCTTCTTCCAGACTCGCCTTTACCCCGAACAGACACATTATGACTGAAACAATAGCTTTAAGGGGCACTTATTTTGGCCTTTTCGCCGCTATCGTTGGGTGCTTCCATCGGAGTTGGCTAGTGTGACATAGTATCGCACCATGCGAATGAGTACTGGTTTTACAACGAGTTCTGCCACAGAGACTATGTTGCAGACGTGATCCCACCTACAGTCAGCAGTGAAGGCCGCTACCAGAGTCGAATCTGTTCAGACAAGAGATGTGAGTCACCTCTGTGATAGCGGCGAGATAAGCTCATGTGACCTATAAAGTATCCATGTTCTGTGCCTAATATACTTCGGCCTAGCAGGCTCGGCGTTTTGTTTTCTCCGCCTGGTTGGCAGCGCAGAGAGATAAAGGCGAAGGGCAGCGACACATCAGGTTCTTCTGAAATCACTTCGCCTCTATCACAACTCCGTTGAGTTAGCACAAGGGGGCCTAACTTATTCTCCCCTTCTTTTCCATTTCCCTGTTGATATTTCCGCACACCACCATTGTAGACCCATGTGTAAGCTGTTTCCAAGAAGATTATTTACCTTTGCTTTACTACTTTTGTCTAACAGCTAAAAGAACTTCTGACTCTGGACTCCTGTTACCGTGATCTGATCCAAGAAAGTGTGCAATTGGCCGAAAGATTGATCAGCGGGAAGATCACCAAACCCCAGTATCAATCCTCTGATAGTGATATGAGCACAAAGAAGGCCGATTTGATCGGCCGTATGGATACAATCGTGACAAACCTCTAGACCGGTCATTTCGCTTGTTACACTTTTACACCCCCATCCGCTCCAACCCTCTTGTTTCACGGGAAGTTTGTATTGCTATACTTGAAATACGTTGGATATGTGCACGCTTACGTTCTTTCTTGATCGTATACTTACCGCACTAATCTCTTGGTCTGCCCTTGTCCATCTCGGCGAGTTCACTCTGGAAGGGTATTCGGACAATCCATTAGGTGCGGCTACACCCACAGTCCGTTCGACGCTATCCGCCTTGTCATAATGCAGTGTTCCTGCTCTGCTCCTTGAATCAGTAATACAACTCACGTTTGTTTTTTAGTTTCGGTAGTTTTATTGTTCTCCGCAGTATTAACTCCCTTTGCTGCCGATTGTCTGCTTTTATCTCTCTTGGAGAAGGACTCTAACTATCTTGAATCCGTGGAACTGGTTTGTGACAATCATCTGCTGGTGACGATTCCTTCGAGCGAAATATCCGCGGTATGTATGATGAAGCACACGAGAGATGTGTGCAAACTAATGAGTATCATTGACCAGCTACATATATGACTGCCGATCTACATCCGACTGTTGTACCGCCATATTCTAAGGAACCGAACAACAGTTTCGAATTTTCTCGCGCGCGCAGTGTGACTAAACGGAAACGAGTATTGACCGAGCGCTAGTACGACTCTTAGCCACTAAATAGGCAAAAACGACCACTTCACAAACAATGGAAAACGCGAGGTGGAAGAAGTAGCCCACGAATTCAACACGGGTCTTTAGCAGTGTCTTTAGTAGCCCGTGCCAACGATGAACGCACGTCCTTACATCATCGAGTTTATAGCGGACTTGATCTAATTACGTAAAGAGTTGATTTGTTTGAAAATTATCCACTAAGACCTCGTGAGTACCCCCGCGGACATTTTGTCCTTGCACCTGTCTTTCCATATGACAGCCTAGATTGGCCCATCAAGTTTGCATGCTCGAGGAGTTGTGATATGCCTTAAAAAGCCTTTTCATATACTAACTCCCATGGCATGTTGGTCTGCCATTCTTCACAGCTGAAGGTAACCCAGTCTCCGTGATAAATTGAAAACAGGGTGTTCTTTCACTCATCACCTATGTGAAATCAAAGCTATTTTAGCGATTTATTCTTTTGAAAACCAATTTGAGTTTATATCTTCCTTTTTCTGAAGTCGTCAGTTATCATGCCAAATAGTAGTAGCATCGGCAATTCAATAACTGTGGGTCCAACGTTAACGAAACAGTCTCCTCTCTTTATTCATTTGTTTTTTCTTCGTCCTGACCCCTTCATCTGATGTATTTGGTGCCCAACTCCGGCATGAACTTCATGCTTTTATAGTACCATTTTCTTACACATCTGGATGAACGCGCCAACATTCCTCGCAACCATTGGACAATCGCTTGAAGTGGTCATTCAGTGCACTGATGGCCAAACCACCGACGAGGTTCTGTGTTCACCGGCAAAGCTCGTGTTACTTGTCAAGGACCTAGATCAGTATCATGTACAGCGTTACAGTTGGTTCGTTACTACTGTCGGATCAATGTCATGGGTACTATTTGTTGCATGCAATGCGGCACTGGCTGTATTTGACTATCTGCATCAATGTCAGGAAAAAACACCAGAAAATTACCGTCGGTATTTGGCGGCGGGTTTTCTGATGCGACACCAAACTACCCGTCAAACTTGAACCCTTCCAGATTCCAATATTGACACCACAAAACCTTTGGTGCCGATTTAAAAGCCGCAGAAAAGTATAGCCACATAGACGAGCATATAGTGTTTTACGCCACAATAGGCTCTTAATGGCTGCATCTACGTTACCTAGCAGCTAGACAAAGAGATTACTCTAGTATGATACCCTCGTTTAGCACGTTATAGGGTTACAAAATTTTGACTAGAATAGCCGAGCGCATTTAGTGAGGAAACTTGATGCACACTGAACTAGCCCAAACTTTCCCTACACATACCTAAAAGTGGGATGCTTGTGGCTGGCGTTACCGGGAACCCATAGAAAGAGGCAATGTTACAAGGTACTTTGGGAAGCCTTCAGTAGTCATTTTCTCAGACGATTCTCCCAAGTGCAGCATATTGCGCATTGTTCAGGCAAAAAATGCTAAGGCATCTGTATTAAGGATTAAGTAGATTCGATTGGGTTTTCTTTCAGAACCCACCCGCATTTGGAGCTTCAACGTTATTACATCCTAGCCAAATGTAAATTAATTCTGAACCAGGGAAAGTCGATAAGATTCATTTGGCTTTTCCTGCCGGAACCTGCATCATCATCATTATATACGTCAGCTAGAGGCGGGAAACGCCTTAGCTACTGTGCCGCAATACATAAAGGAAAAGGAAAATAAATACAACAGTTGCATGCCAGCTGAGCTACCAGCAACGGATAGGCATCGTTCCGGTAAGCTACCAGCCGGCTACTAGGCAAAAAGAAAAATTATTATGTTTTACACTATGAAATGAGATCGTAGGTGGAGGGAGGCTAAAAGCGATGGGGAAGGACAAAGAAACTCACGGCACGAACGCCACTGAGGTCGGCTCCTTGCCATGTCAGCTAGTGTATCCAGCCAAACGTGTTCACCGTCTTTTGGACCCCAACCAGGGAGCCGTGACGCTCCAACCGAGCCCAGCTCCGGAGTGAGGACCTTCATTCCTCTCGACCAAGTCATCGCTTGGCCACCCCTCCTCTTCTTCCATCCACATCCCCGGTGAGCAAACAACACACGTCGTGGAAGTCGGTGGGCTGACATGCGCAACACGTGGCCCATCCATCGGAGCCTGGTGCGTGAAATGACGGTGCTGAGCGGTTCAGTTCCATTTTCTGTGCCGTAAACAAGGCGTCGAACACGCTCGTTACTCACGCGGTGTTCCCACCAGGTATGAGCCAGACTGCGAAGGCACTGATGGTCGAACATAACTAGCCTCTTCATGTCCGCCGATCTTAGGGGCCAAGTTTCGCAACCGTACAGTAAGGTCGAACGTACCGCTGCATTGTACATTCTACCCTTCAGGGCGAGAGTGATGTCGCGCCGCCGCCATAGGTGGCGAAGGTTAGCGAAAGCTCGAAGTGCTTTTGCTATACGGTTCGTGATCTCGTCTTTGATCCCAAAGGGCGCTGATGCAACTTTCCAAGGAGTTGAATTTCCGAACGACTTCTAGCTGATCCCCACCAATGGTCAGCACAGGAGGCGATCCCTGCCAATCTTGGAGGAACGCTTTGCATTTCGATGGTGCAAAGCAAAACCCGAAGCGGCTGACAGCCAGTGCTAATCTGTCCAGCGTGGCTTGGCACGTCTGGGGGCTGTCACAGATGAGGGCAATGTCGTCTGCATACTCCAAGTCAAGAAGTCCTTCTCCTGGGAGTAGTTCCACATATTCCAAGTCATGTCCCGTAAATGCAATCTCCATGGCTTCGTCAATGGCGAAGTTGAAGAGGAGGGGTGACAGCGGACATCCTTGTCTCACACCGCTGGAGATATTGAAGGGTGGCGACAGCTTGCCGTAAGCCCTCACTCTGCCCGTGCTACGCGCGTATAATGCTCGGGTAATATTTACATATTTCTCGGGTACACCTTTCCTGAGTAGACAATTCCAAAGGGCACATTGATCAACCGAATCGAAGGCAGCTTTGATGTCGAGGAACACGACTACGGTGGGTCGCCAACATGTGTGACGATGCCCCAACAACTGACGCAAGGTGAAGATGTGGTCGATGCATCCACGACCCCGACTAAACCCGGGTTGCTCTTCACGAATCTGGCTTTCACGAACGCCAGTCAGTCTGTGAAGGATTATGGAGGCGAGTAATTTGTTGACGATGGAGATCAGACTGATTGCTCTATGGTTGCCGCATTCCGTTCGCGAGCCTCCTTTGAAGATGGGAACAATAACGGAACGGCTCCAGTCCGTTGGGACAGTTTCCTGCTCCCACATTTTCACTAGTAATTCATGTAAAGCATCAACAAGAGCAGAGCCTCCGAATTGGAAGAGGGCTGGAGGAAGAGCATCTGGTCCCGCGGCTTTGTTCAACTTCAACAGTCCGATCTCACGTTCGACTTCTGAACGAGAGGGTGGATCCAAAGGGACAGGGCCATCACTGGCCGGCGAAGAATCGAACAATTTTAGCTGATTAGATTGCTTTTCAAAATGCTCAGCCCAACGCTCCAAACGTTTTGACAAATTGTGGATCGGCTGTACACTCTCGTCACGTATGCTTTCACTAACACCAGGTCTCTTCCTACCCGTTTCCCGTATCGGACGGAATAACTTAAGATGGTTGCCAAGGGCAGCGGCCACTTCCATCTCTGACGCACGATGAGATCACCAAGATTCGCGGTCCCTCTTCAGGCTAACGCGGCGTCTTGCCCGGAGCTCTTTTCGAATTTCATTTTGTTCGCTTCCTGCCGGGAAATGCCGGCGAGCGTCGATACGTTCCAGAGACCGCGAAGAGACCCAATGTCCATGTTGGCTATTAGACCTACCACATGAGGATTTGCCTGCTGCTAGTAAGGTCTGGTGAACATGTGACCAGTGACCATCAATTGTCTCCGGTGAGCGATTACTCGACTCACATGTCAGCGTACTTCGATACGCGTTCAGAACGGCTGGCTTTGTCAGTTGGCTGGTGTCAATGCGCTCACAGCGTCTTCGTGGGCGTCCGCCAAAACGCATCTGCATGTCAGCACCTACAAGTGCATGGTCGGTGTCCACACATGTGCTCCAAATCGAGCAATAGTTCTGGACGCAGCCTCTCCAGCGGTAACTCAGCAATGGGATCGATCTGCGTCCAAGGCTAGTTCGAGGCTGGTGGGCGCCAAGTCACCTTCCGGTAGGTGCTGTGTCGGAAGTTAGTGCTCGCAAAAAATAAGCGGTCATCTTCACACAAATGAAGAAACCGCTCGCCGTTATCATTACGGTAGCCTACACCGTGCTGACCGCCCAGATGCATTTCATCAGTGGATAGTTTTCTAACTTGTGCGTTCAGATCCCCAGCCAGCACAACAGTGTCCGTGCTTCTTCTGTGGCGATGGAGCTTAGTCAGTTGGTGGTAGAAGTCGTTCTTTACCGAACCATCGCTACAGATTGTGGGCGCGTAGGCAGCGATGATGCATGGACACCTATTAGTCCCGCGCGACTTCGAAGTTTTGAACGAGCCAGCCAATCGGACCGCACCCATCCGGCTACTGATTGGAATCCAATCAACCGGAGCAGCTTCAGCCCGGGGACTCAGGGCAATGCCAACACCAGCTTGGCCGGTGCTCGAAGCTGCATTGTCACCGGATAGGCGCAATGAGAAAGTGCTGCTGGTGTCACCTCAAGGGGATCGCAGATTGAGCGCAGAGCTCGAGTCTTGCAGGCGGGTCTCCGATAAGCAGCAGATATCGATCGGGAGGGCCTCCACTGTTCGTGCAAGTGCTGCCTGTTGACCGATCTGTAGTAATGTACGTACATTGAGATATGCCAATCTGAAGGAAGACCGAGGGCTCTAAATGGAAGCCGATGAACTGGAGTGGACCGCTTGGTTGGACATGGGCTTGTCGACAGGAGAGGAGTGACGCTCCGCGTTAGCATGTGAGTTGAAACTAGAAGGTAAACGTCTAGCAAAGGAAGTTGGGGGAGGGCCAAGAATCGGGTGGTTGAAAACTGGGGGGGGGGATAAAAGTGAAGTTGGAAGGGGACGGTAAGAGTGAAAAAGCTTAAGAGGGGGAATAAGGAGACGGGAAGGCTTGAGCAGCAGCATTCAAACGCCTATCCACCCTGCTCGATGCAGCAGATAGGGCACCGTTGATTATCCTCTGCGGTGGCCAGAGCGTCAAGAAACTGTTTGAAGAGAAATTCATAGTATTGCGTGGGCAGGTACTGTCAGGTTGCCCAGGCCTGGACAGGAGAAAAATTAGGGTTCTCAACCAAAGCCTTTGGCTCAAAAACCTTACCGCAAGGCAGCGAGTTTGGCGTTAGGCTAGAAGGAGTCCGTTTTAAGGAATAAGGTGCCACCCTTATTCCAACCCCAACCTGGAGGGTCAAGAGGCTGAGTTTGTCTGGCCTCAAACCATTGACGAATCTGGTAGGAGTGACGCTGACGGTGCAAAAACACCACCCAGTGTATCTCAATGACACACAAACCATCGCACTACGGTAGGGTCCAGCCTCATTGCGATGGGGAATCTGCTTAGAAGTAGTAACTGTCCAGTTTGCATTGCCGAGTGATAGTAATGTTAATACGTGTATAACTTACAACGATTCGGTTTTTTCCAGTTTCCATGTGATTATAAGTGCTGTCAGGCTGGCTTGGTGAAGTAAATAAATAAATACTTTATTCTCATCTTTGCGAGGCAGACCATCAAGGGCCTAAACATGGGAATACTGACATGTGTGATCGGTAATTGCACAAATTAGTACCTTTTGACAAATAGCATAGGCATTTGTGTGTGTGTGTGTGTGTGTTGACATATAAAAGTATGTTGATGTGTGTATTTGGAAATAGCCATGTTGTGTGAGTAGGTAAATGTGACTATGCGTGTTTTTATTCGCTGGGTTCGACATCAAAGGGTGGAATCAATGGAACGCTACGAATCGGATGACATTCGTGGTTTGTGAATGGTCCTCCGGGAAAGAGAAGCTACAGTGACTTTATTTAGTGGCGAGTCACATCCGTCACGTCACCGTGTTGGTAAACGGATATCTGTGGTTTTTTCTAAGGAGAACACTTGCCAGCCGCAATCCCATCACATCCTGGAACACTGCCGCCGAACCGTTTGCTGGAACGGGATTTACCCGAACCACCCAGCTGGCACCATGGGGAGGTTGTTCGGCTAGCCAGCCTAATTTCACTCTGCATTTTGCACGTCCCCATTCAATGAACATGAACAAGGGATTGGGTATTGCCTGTATGTACACACTGTATTCCACGACCGGTTTCGTACTTGTTTGTCTCTAACAACTAGAGAGAGCGGGATTGGAACTCTAACCTTGGGGTCTCGGTTCAAGCCTCTACCCCTGTTCCGGCGAGTCGAGGTGGGAAGCACTTGTTACAACGTTTAATGAGTAAACAGTTGTCAGAAGACATAAGCTGTGAGATGACCCAGTCATCTCGTGTCTTCCTCAGTCACGTACAAATCAACTAACAATTTGAAAACAAGCAAGGTCGGATGCGATCAACTTGTGGTGGACTAAGGGCCGACATTACTGCGCCAGTTATCAGTAGTGTGGTGCAAGGATGCAAAACAGCAACCAGCCAACAGCAGTCCGTAATGACCCCAAAGGAAAGGAACACTTTGGAACCGCAGTTGTGTGCGCACGAGAAATGGGCGCATAATCAATTCACCACACAACTAGACACAGAAAGAAACCCGCGCTATGCAATCTCCAAACTGGATGACGAAGATGGGTGGCTGTCTCATTCGTCGGAGCGGATGCACTTAGTATTAGCTATGTTTGACACAATGGACGATTCCGCTTGCACCTCAGGTTCTTACATTGCTGCGATAACCAACCAAGGTATATAGAAGATCCCCTGGCTTGCTCCGTTTGAAGAAGGGTATGTGGGGATCTTCTTGGAGGGTTTCGAGGATGTCGCAGAGGCGGTTGAAGTCAAGACCGGCCGGTTGAAGCTGGTGGCCCTGCGGAGCCTCCTCAAAGGCAGGGAGAAGGCAATTCTTTAGGCGGCGCGAAAAGGCCTGCCAAGTTGGAGTGGGCCGCCGCGATGGATGCGATGGTGTCCGGATTGGACAGCTCGGCCGACCGACGGGAGGCGGCGTGACATGGCGTAGGGGCGGATTTCCTCGTGTGTGCGGTTCACATCAGGAGCACGTTGAACTGGGCCTTTCTAGGAATAGACGAGCCGTCAAAACAGCACTTACTGGTGGGTCAGTTCATGGACGGTCTCCCACGGCCAATCACGGGACGCGTCCGGATTGCGAACGCTACTCGGCGTACGCAGCTGGAGGGGTTGGCGCAAATTACTCGAGAGCTGCACCACTTGCTGCGCTGAAGGAGGAACACCATGGTAGCGTGGAGCAGTTGAATCGATCGACACGCATGATGTAACAGTTTGTGCAAGATGTCACTGAGCTTCGTGCTCAGCGCTCGGATGAGCTATCAAGGAGATGTTACTTCCTTTGCAGGAAACCGGGACACTGGAAAAGACAATGTCCTGTAGGGTGCGCGGCTGCCTTGTACCAAATACACACATTCAACCTTGTTTTCTTCTCGGATCGAGGAATGTGTGTACGGGGCGCTGAGTATGGGGGCTATCGAAGCAATAGTTGAAGTAGACGGAACTATGGAACGGTGTCTGATCGATACGAGTGCCTCAATGTCGCTGACCAACCATCGGCGAGGCAAAAAGCTCCAATTGTGCTTCATGGTCGTAAGAGCTGTTGGCGGTTACTCCATGGGCATTGACGGTATGGCCGAACACATTCGGGGGGGGGGGCGGAAACTAACGAACGTCTTCATCGTGTCCCCAGATGCGAAACAACCCATATTGGGAGCAGATTTTCTGGAGTTCAACAAGGCTATCGTCGGTTTAAAACGAAATTCTTGACTGAATGCGGGTCGTTGCCACTTGTTTGCCGGAGAGGAACGATGCTTTCGCAATCGGTTGTTGCTGCGTTACATCTGTCACTGATCACAAAATATCACCCCTTGTTTACGGATGACGGCAGCCCATATGGATTTTGTGACTGAATCGAGCACGCCATACCGCCGGACGTATCGACCCCGATGGATACCCATCCATCCGGAGGCTAAGTGAAGAGGCAAGTACAGGAGATGCTGGACGCGGATAGGATTGAGGAGACGCACAGCCCATACAATTCTCCAGTTGTCGTGGTGAAGAAGGTGAATGCAATCTTGAGTCGTTTCGTGCCACTACCATCAGTTGCTGACATTTTGATAGGTTGCAACAGTCTACGATATTTACGCTTCTGGATACTGGCAGCTGGCGATCAAACGAGAAGGTCGAGAGAAAACAGCATTTAAATAAATAAATGGTATGTTCCTGGTGAAACGAGGCGCAGTGCTGAAAGCGCGATCAAATATGCATACAAGCATAGCTGGTTTGGAATAGTAAAACATTTTGTTAAAATGTAAGGTATAACCGAAATGTTCGTAGTTCATACGAGTGAACATTTTCTCAAGTAATAGTCCGACCCAAGAACGTGATGGCGCTTGGGCGCGGAAAAATCAGTTATGTTGTGTCAATATTCAAGTTCGGCTTGATTTCACCATGTGGTAATCCATGAGCGCAGGAGCCAAAGTAAATTTCGCTGTAATCGTTGTCCATTAAAAGCTCGTAATGTTCCGTGCTCCGTCAAAGCATTCTCCATAGCAAAATCGGTTGCACAGGTTGCATGTAGAAGTCTGATGACTGTGCCAGTGTGAAATGGTGAGCTGTGACTTTATTCAGTGGCGAGTCGCATCCGCCACGTCACAGTGTTGTTAAGCGGACATTTATGGCTTTCTATAGGGCGAACGCTTGCCAGGCAAAAGCACAGCACGTTCTGGAACACTACCGTAGGTTAGTTTGAACAGTAGTGTAAACTAGCGATGCATCTCACAGACCGATTTCGCACCCAGTTATTCGCAGCCAATTGACGGCCAAATTTCTTCGCTGGTTGACCGATTGGCTTAGTCATGATCCGGCAGTAATCGTTGAAACAGGTCGAAGATGCAAGAGTAGTAGAGTCGAGTGATGGGTGGTGCAGGTGAGTACAAATGTCGAGTTAATAGAGGCTGGCTTCTGTGGTATACTTGTCCGGGTTGTGCAGACCATGTCCAGCTATCCACGCTGGACTTGTCATGGAGGTGGTGAGTGCAGTTAGTCCTTGTGGCTGAATACGTCCATAACAGGCGAATATGCCATTTCTTTGTCTAATGTGGGATCGTTACGAAGTTCTTAGTTCGCAAAATTGGATCAGAACTCCTTCAAATGTATGTAGTAATTAAATGCAATTGTCTCCATGGTCAAGTGAAAACTCCGTGAAAGTCCATCGAAAAAGCAATTTGTTCGAGCGCCATTGAGGAGCAGAAAAGCTGTCCATGAAATTCCATCGGAAAAGCTCCAGTTACATGGAGAATACGAATGTTCTTCCGGAAATGTAAGGCACCGAACCCAATTGTTCGAACGCCAGTGTGAATAAACAAAGCTGTCCGTGTCAGTGAAGGTAATCACGACATAATCATCTGTCATCTGTTGTGGAACAGGGGATCCATGTAAATATGTTATTCTACGTGAGTAACTTGTGATACTGGGAGTATGAGGCGAGCTAAACCTATTTGTTTATACCCTGTTAAAGTGGCGTCTTCAGAATGGCGAAAAGAACTCCATTTGGAACCATGAGTGTGTTCTTCAGAGAGATGGATTGTTCTACATATCCAGAAGAATGGATCAAGTGTTCAAGGCAGCTGACTATTGGGAATGAGCCAGCCAGTCCCAGGGGACGAACCTTCTTGCGTCGGCCGATGTACCTATGGAAATCTCGGAAAAAACGGGCCATGAACAAGAGGCAGACAGACCGCAATGCATCAAAAAGCACTATCGAAAGACTGATGGCATGCAACGGGACCTAGCTATATGGTACGCTAAAGCCTATGTAATTTTGTTTAGTATACAAGCTTTGCAAGCGCGTTCTTTACATCACGTCTCTGGTGTGGCTCAGACTGCAGTTACGACGTAGGAAGAAGGTTCTGCACGCGCATGGTCTAAAGACCGATATAACAAAGCATGTTTACAAAGTTGAGCGAATAATACGGTTGTTGGAGCGAAACTTAGATAAACTGATAATGATGTTGACAGCCATCCGAGTGCGAGAGGCAGCTTAGGTGAAATTAAGGCCAACTAGATTGAGACAGTAAACGGGGAGCGATCAGTTCGCAAAGCAACGTTCCAAGAGGAAAGGGAAATACAGAGAATCGGCGGGAAACGGATGCGTGCATACAGAAGTGCGATGAGTAGTTATTGAGAATAATGACGTTGAATCGCTCATAATTCCATAGTCTGAAAGCCGTCAGAATCGAGAGAAAAGGGTCACAGGGGCCCAAAACTGCCGTGCGTTAGGAGTCGTTAGCCCGGGTACGGTCAGATTGATAAGAGATGAAGTAAGCTCATACAGCGACATCCAGAAGGTAAGGCAAATGCGAGCGTGAGGTAAAGCGCAGATGCATATGAAAAGCGATAAGGTGAGCATACTACTAGGAGTGATAGCCAAGAAACACAGCAATGGTCCGGGTGCCGTCAGAAAGCAGGAGCGTGTTCGGATCGGATAAGACCATACGCACCAGTGTAAATTAGTGCAGCGTAATGAGAGTAAGGCGTACAGTAGAGGTGGGAATAAAAACGGAGCGCAGTAGCAAGGAACGCCAGGTCCCGGATGAAGAAGTGTATTTGGATAAAGGGAAGATAAGACCAACAGGTATCTCGAAGTAAGTGGAAGAGAGCGAAGCCGCTGCCAAACCATGATCGGTAATGACACTAAGGACTGGGAGAAATAAGAGGATGCAAGACCGGTCAGATAAGACTAGGTTAGTTGGCGCACTGAGATTGGGTCGTACAATTGTGGTGCGAACAACTGTGGGGTGGGTCAGCAGAAATAGGTTAAATATCAGCGGCTATATATATATATATATATATATGTATATACATATATATATGTATATATGTATATATAATCTGTGGCACAGTTATTGTGCCATCGGAATCATGACTGAATAGGAAAACAGTATGAATGACAGGGAAATAACAGCAACAACGAAAGCCTTTTTTGTTCATTTTGCCACTCATAGTTTTGAATTTTTTCAGGCGGAGGGTGGAGGGACACCGATGCACACGTCCGCCATTGACATCGGTCTTTTAGCCATGGCTTCCAAGATATACAACCAGCAAGTATCCGCATCTCTCGGATCCCAATCGGGCAGTCGACAACAACCGGCTTAGGCCAACTGTTTCGTCAGTTTTCTCATTCGGATTCTCCAAGTTGCAGGCTGTCTACCAGACTTTCTCTTCCGGCACTGTCCAGCAACCCCAAACAACGCACGACGCGGGTAACCTTGGACAGGCAGGCACAATACGTGTCCCAGCCACCGCAGTTAATGCAGTGAGACGAGCTCCTCGGACGAGTGGCTTCCTCGTCCCAAGACACGCTGTCTAACTTTCAAATTGCTTACGTGATGCCGCCACCACACACGGGCAATGGACCGCAGACAGCAGTGTTCGAAGACGATTAGCCTGCGCAAGTCATCTTTACGAGTGCGTCAGGTCTCGCATCCGTACAACAGTACAGCAAGAACAGTTGCAGTAGACCTGCCCTTTGATGGAGAGACGAATGTGGCAACACCACAAGTACCTCAACCTAGAAAAAGCGAGGCCTGCTCTCAAGTTGCGCATCGAAACCTCATCGTCAACAGCCCGGCCAGCAGTGATGCAGCTTCCAAAGTAAAAGCTCTCCACAACCTCTAGTGTCTCACCATCAAAAGTGAGTGCAGGCACAGGTGCCTGCCAATCTTGAAAGCGAGCCTTGCATTTGAATGGCGAAAAGTACATACCATACTTTGATGCTTCAATCGCCAAACGGTTTAGTGCAAGTTGGACGACGTGCGGATCGTCACCCAGCAAGACGATATCATCAGCATAATCCAATTTAACAAATCGACTACCTGGGAGGAGCTCAACGCCAGCGTTCAACGAATCGCCCAGAGCGTTATTTAGGACATCCTCTATGGCAAAGTTGAATAGGAACGGAGAGATGGGGCATCCTTGTCGAACTCCACTGGAGACCACAAAGGAAGGCGAAAGATGCCACAAACCATAACCCAACCAGACGATAGAGAACGCGCAGTATGGAGACGAACTTCTCGGGGACGCCATTCCTCAGTAAGCAGTGCCACAGTACCGTACGATCGACAGAATCGAAGTCTGCACGCATATCCAAGAACACAGCAATCGTTGGCCTCTGATACACATGGCGGAGTGTGAAGGTTTGGTCGATACAGTCGCGACCAGGGCGAAACCCAGCTTTTTTTCTCGCTTCAACAATTCTCGCGTTGGGGATATCCTGTGAAGTATGACGGACACCAGCAGCTTGCAAACGACGGGGACGGGGGCTATACGATATACAGGTACTTAAGTCCGGCAAGAGTCTCGACGTGAGGGAAACCGGTCAGACGACACTTGATTAGTCGGTGCATTGAGATTGCGTCGTACAGTTAAGATGGGAATAAAATAGAGAGGATCAACAGAAATGGATAGGTAAGAGAGGGAAGAGGCTATATTAACATGTGGTGAACAAGTCCAGCAGGCTGTCGAGATGAGGGCGACATAGTTTTGCGTCTACAGAGCCAAGACCGTTAACACCCCGTTAGTCTGGAAGAAGTCAAGGATAAGCGGATTGGTCAGATGAGACTAGTTTAGGGCAGGGCACTGAGAGTTGGCTGTCCGATTGAAGAAGGATTGAAAACAGAGAGCACAGCAAGGAAATGACAGGGTCGGGATGGAAAATGGTTTACTGATAAGGTGTGGAGAAGCCAACGAGGCTCTCGTGTTAAGGGGTACAGAGCGCTCGGTTTTTAGTATAATGGCCAGTAACATCACAGTAGTCTGAGAGAAGTCGGAGAGCATGAGACGGATCAGCCGAGACAGGATTAGTCTAGCCAATAAGATCGAATCGTACAGTTAAATTTGGAAGATAAATGGAGTGGGTCAAGAAATGGATAGGTTAGAATTGGAAGTGGCTATGTTAATAAAGATTGAACAAGTCCAGCAGGCAGTCGGGGTGAGGGAGATATAGTTTTGAGTCTACATAGCTTAGACCGTTTATATCTCGATAGTCTAAGAAGTCAAAGTGAAGCAGACGGGTCAGCTGAGGCTAGGTTAGTGCCAGGCACTGGGAGTTGGCAGTCTGATTGAAGAAGAAATGACGACCAACTGCGCGCTGAATAGAGGAAAGGGTCGGGATAGGAAGAGGTTTGCTGATAAGGTGTGGAAAAGTCAATCTGGCTCACTAGGTAGTGGAGACAAAGCGTACGGTCTTCGAATAATGGCCGGTAACGTCGCAGTATTCCGAGAGCAGGAGACCGATCAGACGTGACTGCATTAGTCGGCGCATTTAAATTGAGTCGTACAGTTAAGTTGGGAAGACAAATAAAGTGGGTCAGCAGAAATGAACAGGTTATGGGTGGGAGCGGCCATATTAATATAGGGTAAGCGAGTCCAGCAGGCTTGCGATGTGAGGGAAGTTGTATGTTGGTTATACAGCGCCTAAAACGTTTACATTTCAATAGTCTGGAAGCAGTCAAAGAGAAGGAGACTAAGGCAGGGCACTGAGAGCTGGCTCTCCGATCGAGGAAGAAATAAAGGGAGCGCATCAACTAAATGACAGGGTCGTATGAGAAAAGGGTTTATAGATAAAGACTGCAAATATCAGCGTGCCTCTCGAGTCAATGGGGGCCGAGCGTTCAGTCTTCTGAACAATGTCCGGTAACGTCGCAATAGCCTGAAAGCAGGAGACCCATCAGACGAGACTGGATTAGTCGGCACATCGAGATTGAGTCGTACAGTTAAGATGGGATGACAAATAGAGGGTCAGCATAAATGGACAGGTTATGGGTAGGAAAGGCCATATTAATAAGGGTGAACAAGTGCTGCTTGTTCGCCATGTGAGGGAAATTGTATGTTTGGTATGCACAACCTAGAATGTTTACAGCTCCGTAGTCTGGAAGCAGTCAGAGAGAAGCAGACTGGTCAGACTGAGACAAGGGCAGGGCACCGGGAGATGGCTCTCCGGTTGAGGAAGAAATAAAGACAAAGAGCGCGATAGGGAAGGGACATGGTCGGGATGGAAAAAGGTTTGTAGATAAAGCGCAAATGTCAGTGTGGCTCTCGAGGCAATGGGGACAAAGCGTTCAGTCTTCCAAACACTGGCTGTTACCGTCTCGATGGTCTGTGAGAACTCGGAGAGCAGGAGACCGATCAGACTAGACTGGATTAGTCCGCACATTTAGATTGAGTCGTGTAGCTATGGTGGGAAGACAAATGGAGTGGGTCAGCAGAAATGGACAGCTTTAGGATGGGAGAAACTATCTTAATAATGGGTGAGCAAGTTAAGCAGAACCTGGAACGTTTACATCTCGGTAGTTTGAAAGCACTCATGGAAGAAGACTAGATTAGGGCAGGGCACTGAGTGTTGGCTGTCCGATTGAAGAAGGATTGAGAACAGAGCACAGCAAGGAAACGACAGGATCGGGATGGAAAAAGATCTACTGCTAAGGTGTGGGAAAGACAACGAGGCTCTCGTGTTAAGGGGGGATAGAGCGTTTCGTATTCCGAATATTGACCGGTAACGTTACTGTAGTCTGAGAGAAGTCGGAGAGCAAGAGACCGATCAGACGCAACTGAGTTAGTGGGTGCCTTGAGGTTGAGTCGTATAGTTAAGGTGGAAAGCAAAACGGGAGGGTCAGTAGAATTGGAGCGATTAGGGAAGGAAAATCTAATGAAGGGTAAGCAAATCCAGCTGGCTGTCAAGGTGCGGGAAACTTAGCTTTGTGCCTGCTGATCCTAGACCGTTTGCATCTCGGTAGTCATCCATGCAGTCAGAGAGAAGGAAACTGGTCAAATGAGACTAGGTCATGGCACGGTACTAAGAGTTGGCCTTCCGATTGAGGAAGAAATGAAGGCAAAGAGCGCGATAACGAGAGGATATATTCGGGATGAAATGAGCTCTATTGATGCTGTTTTAAGTGTCTAACAAGGCTCTCGGCACATTGAGATTACAAAGGAAATTCCATTGGTTTAAATCAACTAGCTGTTTACCACTTAAGGTGTTTGCCATGGGCCCAGGAGGGTTGGTGCATATAAATGTCAAGACCCCCGTAGTTCCGTCTGGTCTTCGGTGATGTGGGAAGCAAGTTTATCGTGGGCTGTAGTGACGTCTCTGCATCTTACACCTGGTGCTTGACCCCTTGCGTGGCTGTACTGGGTGAATCTACTGAGGTCGCATTTTGATTATACCGAGCAGCAACGGTTGTACAGGTGAATCGGTCATTAGAGACGATCCCCAGACTTGTGTCACCGACGTCCTTTGGTGCAAACTGTGGTTGGAACGCAACGACGTATGCCTTCTCTCTGTGGTTTACCGACCACCGAAATCCACTCCGGAAAGGGACAACAGACTTATCTCCGCTTTTCGCTCCGTGCTTAATCAGAGGTACAGCCACATCCTCGTTGCAGGAGATTTCAACACCCATGACTTGGAAAATCC
>OX104059.1:65123091-65145419 GCA_944474145.2 Dicrocoelium dendriticum | reverse complement strand
TCGACGTGCTGCGTTGCGTACTGTCATCCAATTTCGAGTTCTGCTCCCAAGGAAAGAAACTGAGTTGTACTTATTGTAAAGTATTATCTCTAAAACGTATGATATCAGTTGACTGAATTTATTGACAAATTCGATCCAGGCGACTTCCGGCGTTCTTCATCAAGGAACGACCGAATGGTAGCGCTGACGAGCTGGGCTAATCGATCGTAGCTTGTGATGGTTCACACAGTCTCGGCGTTTTCATTCTGATATTCCGCATAGTAGAAGAAGTTGAAACTGATCACTGCGTGATCATTGCCATCCAAAGGGTAGTTTAAAACTGACACATCAATCATATGCCACTCGCTGGTAAATATGAGATCCAGTAGAGATGGCCTGTTGATTTTTCGGAACCGAGTGGGCAAAGTGATGTGATTGTAAGGAGGAACAGTGGTTACGAGATCTTGTAGATCGGCTTGCAATTGTTCCCCGATCTTGGCAGAGGTTCCTACCCAACGTACCATGAAACCACCCATAATAAGTATGTGTACTTTTGCTGGAATCTGCAACTTAAAGCAGCCAATAGGTGGAAGTCAGTAACATCTACCAAAAACAAACTGATTTTACTGAAATACTGGACAGTGCCAAACTGATGGATTTCGTCGAACAATGTACACAGCCTTTGGAAAACCCGGGAAATGGAACACAGGAGAGGCCGAAAAGGAGAAGACGATTTGTTCAGCCTTTCCAAGGGAACTCCGATGGAAAAGCTACACAACCCTAAGGTAACTGACTTTTAAGAAGAGGGAGGCGTTAGAGGACCAATAAAAATACATGTATGTTTGTGTAGCTGTTCATGACTGCAGATTTTCGTTTTGTCATGTTGGTTCACTGATGTTTGGTTATACGCATCATTTCACTATCCCTATTGGCTATTTGGAGTCATTGCTTTGCCTTCAGGTCGCAGCCATACTCTGACGCTATCACTCTCACTATATGTTCTCTGTGTGCACCTGATTGGTTTCGCATTTGTTCAGTTCGCATTGGCTTTAATTGTCCGCACGCTTACCGTACTCAGTCTGGCTTTCACGTTAATGCGGTACGCTATGTAACGAAGTGGTGTCCTTATGTGAAGGAACGCTTGAATCCTTGTTCCTGGTCGTTCGTGTTCTTACTACGTTCAGTGGGTGGATGCAGTCGCGGGGCTCCGACACAAGGTATCCGGTGACAGGAATTTGGCGAAACATGGCAATTTACTTTGTGCAAATGAAAGAACTACGCCATCAGCAGTGGATGGAATTCGAAGTATGAAAACATATAATTGGATACAACAATTTGAAAAGTACCGAAAGGGGACGACAGTTGGTAGAAGAAGCATTTCTTATCGTCTCTTCAATATCAATCACTATAGCCGGTGTGAATCAATAACAAACTGTGGATTTGACCAAACACAGAAACAAACTTGGGAAGCAGGATGGATGTACACGTTTCGATCTTCATGTTCATGAGGCTGACAAATAACTGTTTGTGTACGCACAGCATTGGCTGTATTCGTATAATCGCGAAAGCCCCGGCGAATCAAAGCAATCGAGGATTAGAGGTGCCAACAAACATTTGAATACGGTCTCGGGCCGGATCCGGTGAACAGTAATTCATAGGTGTTTACGTATGGAGGATGCTGGCGGCTTATGCAACGACAGGCGTTAGGGAGGATGAGGCTGTTCGTTTATCCCACGCAGGATCCACTTCGGTAATGTTTCTTCAGCCGGACGGACAATGCTCGCTCGGTCCTGCCAAGGTAACTTGCTTCGCAGTTCCATGTGAATTGATATCCACAGTGAGAGCTAGCGCCGATTGGCAGCGCTTCCTTCGGATGAGGTACTGACAGCTTGCTGGTTTGATTGCTGATGACGACCTGAGCGGTATGGTAGGTAATATGCGCAGCAGCGATCAAGCGCTTAGTGGTCCTTAACGTGACGAGATGACACTTGAAATGTAATTCGCTATAAACTTTCTCCTTCGCTGCCTCCTGGACTAAGTCCAATTTTCTTCATGCTCATGGTCGAGAGAAGCATGTTCACGGAGATAGAACAGTTGCTATACTCAAACGCTATGTTGATGATAGGTTGTCTTTCTGTCCATCAGAGCAGCATATCGCCCGGCTGATTGAGCGCCTTAATGGTGCACATACCAAGTTGCGCGTCAGGTGCGAGCCAGAACGAGAAAATTGTCTGCCATTATTGGATCTATCAAAAGGCAACATGGTCCGGCCAATACCTGCATTTCACATGCCTTACACGAATGCGGTAAAACCGGGTACTTGTGAAGACCCTATTTTATCGTGCCAGCTCGGCAGACTGTCTAAGCAATGAGTTGGAACGAATTACAACCACACCCATGTCAAACGGCTACGCTCGAAAGTTTATAGAAAAGCACAGCCTGCAACGAAGGCCAAAAGACTTGATACAAGAGGCAGGGAAGAAGAAAGTTTATAGCGAATTACATTTCAAGTGTCATCTCGTCACGTTAAGGACCACTAAGCGCTTGATCGCTGCTGCGCATATTACCTACCATACCGCTCAGGTCGTCATCAGCAATCAAACCAGCAAGCTGTCAGTACCTCATCCGAAGGAAGCGCTGCCAATCGGCGCTAGCTCTCACTGTGGATATCAATTCACATGGAACTGCGAAGCAAGTTACCTTGGCAGGACCGAGCGAGCATTGTCCGTCCGGCTGAAGAAACATTACCGAAGTGGATCCTGCGTGGGATAAACGAACAGCCTCATCCTCCCTAACGCCTGTCGTTGCATAAGCCGCCAGCATCCTCCATACGTAAACATCTATGAATTACTGTTCACCGGATCCGGCCCGAGACCGCATTCAAATATTTTTTGGGACCTCTAATCCTCGATTGCTTTGATTCGCCGGGGCTTTCGCGATTATACGAATACAGCCAATGCTGTGCGTACACAAACAGTTATTTGTCAGCCTCATGAACATGAAGATCGAAACGTGTACATCCATCCTGCTTCCCAAGTTTGTTTCTGTGTTTGGTCAAATCCACAGTTTGTTATTGATTCACACCGGCTATAGTGATTGATATTGAAGAGACGATAAGAAATGCTTCTTCTACCAACTGTCCTATTCTTGCTGAACTTTTCAAATTCGAAAAATCACGGCGACAGTTAATGGAGTTATTATCGCAATAGCTGACCATTCAGACTGAATCAGGACAGGCATCGCGACCTTCCGTCGACTCTATTGCAATATCTATTTTGGAGTTCCTTTCCGACGGATTGACTGGTGTCATGGTGGTGTCATCCTGGTTTCCAAAGTATGAAGATATTTTCCGTGTGTTGGCTCAACAAGATATTGCCTGTAAAGTCCTCTTGCTGTTGAGGAAACGCGGAGTGGTTGGACCTGAGCGGTATACCAATTTTCTTTACCCAATAATCCATGAGAATTCAGTTTCAGTGTGACTATGAAAACATTGTCAGATATTCGGTGAGCAGGCTTCCTTATTCAGTATCCAGTACAAGTAAAATTGCTCAAACGAGATGCACATGATTTCGTCAAATACGCTGACATCGTGAACCGAGGATGTGAACGTTTTAAACTAGGCACCATGACATCTTATCAATTGAAGAGTCATGTCTTTGTATGCAGTCTTCAATCCAATGAAGACGTCGATGTTCGTATGCGTTTCCTTTACACGTTGGAACAAGAACAGCAGCTGCTGAGTGCCAGCTGCTGTGTGCCAGAGGCTGCTGAAACTGAAACATGACACAAAAATCTTGACAAATTCGGATATTGGAAATGAGCCCCACATCTGGCGCACAGCCGTTTGCAGCAAAAATGTAGATCAAAATGTGCCGCAGAGGAAACCCCCATCTGCATGTTGGAACTCTGGCGAGTGTCACTTTGCGAAAGACTGTGAGTACAAGAATCACCAATCTCACAAATGTAAATGCATTGGTCATAAAGAAAACCGCTGTCGAGGACTACACAATTTTAGGCGCATATTTACCCCAACAGGTCGAGCAGACTCCAAGTTAAGGAGACCAGATGCCAGGGTTCAACGAGGAAGGTGATTCTTGCCGCATTTCGTACAGAATTCGCAAGCAACAGAAATACCTGTCTGTGAAACTCAATGATGTTCCGGTATCGTTGCAGCTAGGTACAGCGTCTGACATC
Organism: Dicrocoelium dendriticum; assembly: GCA_944474145.2. Taxonomy (NCBI): domain Eukaryota; kingdom Metazoa; phylum Platyhelminthes; class Trematoda; order Plagiorchiida; family Dicrocoeliidae; genus Dicrocoelium; species Dicrocoelium dendriticum. The sequence goes on along the minus strand of OX104059.1, from coordinate 65,141,246 downwards.
ACCATCTTTTCTTGCTCAACATAGGCTAAGCTGGGTGAACATCCAGTCAAACATACAAGTCTCATGGCTCAAAGTACGTCTGAAGAACCGTTGTCACTAGACCGATAAACTGACCGTGAGCTCAAAAACAAAAACCTGCAACATGGCATCATCTATCTCGCTTCTTTTTACCGACATTAATCTACTCGGAATGGATTGGCTTGTGAAGCTAAATTTGCTCGACATGCCACTGTATCGTACGCGTTCCGAAACAAATGTTATGGTCAGCCATAATGCCATATCGACACATCCCGAGGGTAGCCTCTCCGAACCGCTTTATGCGAAATACGCTTAAGTCGTTCGGTCCGAGGTTTGACGCTGCACAAAATTGCAGGCGCAACTCACTACTTCCCGGCGCCAAAGCACTATTTCGACCCATACGTCCGTCCCGTGTGCTTCACGTATACACGTGGAACCGGAGCTTGAACGGCTCCAGCTGGCTGGTGTGATGGAGCAAACAAGTTGCTCATCATAGGCTGCACCCATTGTAGTGATCAAGAAACCCAAAGGTACTATTCACTTGTGTGTCGAATTCTCAACTTGGTTAAATACCGGAATGGAGCCACATCAATACCCACCTCCACCCCCCGAGGACGTGTTTGCGAAACTGAATGGAGGAAATTACTTTACTACACATGAGTTCGCGGATGCTTATTTATAACTGGAAGATGAGCCAGGAAGCAGGAAGCTTCTTATGATAAACACGCATAGCAGGCTCTATCCATACAATCGACCGCCGTTTGGAGTCAAAACAGCACATGCAATTTTTCAACAAGTTCTGGATACCATGCTGACCGGCGTACCTGGGACCGCAGCCTATCTAAATAACTTTATCATAATGGATCGAACTCAAGATGAATTTCTTCAGAGACTGGATGAGGTGATACTGAGAATCAAAGATTACGGTTTTAATTTGCGCGCGGATAAATGCAAATTTCTGATGAAGTCTATCAAGTTCCTGGGATTTGTGATTGATTAGCGCAGCTGAAGACCAGATCCAGATAACATAAAGACGATGACTCGGTTACCTGCACCAACGGATCTCACAGCATTAAGATCGTTGCTGGGAATGGTGAGCCACTGTAGTGAATGTTGGCCGTATATGCATTACTTACGTCATCCGCTGAATTAGTTGCTGATGGTGGATGCTGAATGGAAATGGTCCAACCAGTGCCAGCATTCATTCAAAAAGTTAGTCACCGCTGAAATCGGATATACTGCTTACTCACTATGACCCGACGCTAGCAATTATCATGACCAGAGATGCTTCCAGCTGTGGAATTGGGGCCGTCATTTCCCATCATTTTCCGGACGGTTCAGAAAACCGTCACACACACGCTACACGAGCTCTTACAGCATATGAAAAAATTGTAGTCAGATTGAGAAGAAAGCATTGGCTATCCTCTTCGCTATTCAGAAGTTTCACAAAGTGCTGAACGGACGAGGCTTCACGTTGCTAACGGAACATAAGGTGCTTCTCGCATTTTCGGGTCAAAAAGGTATTCGGGCATACACAGCCAGTCGATTACAGCGATGGGCACTGTTGCGCTTGGGTTATGATTTCACCATAAAATATTTGTCAACTGATTCTATCGAGCAAGCCGACGCTTTATCAAGACTAATCGATACAGGCGGAGGCGAACCCGAAGACGCCGTGATTACCGTAATCACTGCTGAAACAGATGGCAGTTACATGATGCATGATGCCGTGAACACCTTACCGGTGCATTCCCAAATAGTTAATGAAGCCACAAGACGTGATGCTCTTCTACAAGTAGTCCTGGCCTACGTTAGACATGGCTGACCAAAGAAAGGTCCAAAGGAAGAATGTCTCAAGCTTTATACGCGACACGATATTTTTGTCAGCAATTGACTCCTGTCTGTTCTTCGCCGATCGCTTCCTCATACCTGAAATCCTGCGGAAACGCGTATCAAAACACTCCCCAAAGGTCATCCAGGAATTGCCCTAAAAAGGCATTGACTAGGAACAATTTCTTTTGGCCGAAACTTGACGACCAGCTAGAGCACATTGGTTCTACCTGTTCAAGATGCGCATATGCTTACAAACTGCCGGTACGCACAACACTGCGGTCTTGGCCCACGCCGGAATCACCATGGTCACGAATTTATGTGGATTTTGCGAGACCGGTTGAAAGAGTTTCGTTCCTTATAGTAGTCGATGCCTATAGCAAGTGGCCGGAAGTAACTATGATGCAGAACACGTCAGTAACTAGTACACTACACATATTGAGATGCATTTTCAGCCAGTATTGCCTACCAGAAACCGTTGTGCCGGATAACGGACCGAAATTCTCGTCGCATCAGTTTGCTGAGTTTTGGGCGGCAATAGAATCGAATGCCTGGGGACTGCACTATGTCACCCGCAACCTAATGGCCAGTCTGAGCGATTGGTAGATACCGTGGAAAGAGTGTTGTTTCGATCGCGTTGTTCCGAATCCATTTGCACCAGATGGGAAGTCACCTGCGGAAACTTGTAACCCGAAGACTAAGGACAAGTTTGCAGTTACTGACACACAAACGCCAACCGACGCGCGGTACGAATCCCGTAATGGAAACCCAGTAAAATAGATGACATGGAGCGCGTCGCAAGGATGTTGAAGTCGGCTACATTTTGTCGTTGCAGCAAGGGAACATGATCAAATGTATACATGGACTCATCATGCGGAGCCGTGGTCGGTTGATCTATGAGATCCGTGTCGGTAGGCAGGTGTGTATCCGCCATGCCAATCAAGTGAGGCAATGCTACGTAAAGAACACAGTAACACCTTCCAACAACGAACTTGATTTCACTGAGATATTGTACAATGGCTAACTGATGGATTCCGTCGAACAATGTACACAGCCTTTGGAAAACCCGGGAAATGGAACACAGGGGAGGCCGAAAAGGAGTAGACAATTTGTCCGGCCATTCCAAGTGGACCCCGATGGAAAAGCTACACAACCCTAAGGTAACTGATTTTTAAGAAGAGGAAGGCATTAGAGGAGCAATAGAAATACAGGTGTGATTGTGTAACTGTTCATGACTGCAGACCTCCGTTTTGCTATCTTGGCTCACTGATGTCTGGTTACACGCATCGTTTCGCTATCCATATTGAATATTTGGGGTCATTGCTTTGCCTTCAGGGCGCAACCATACTCTGATGCTATCACTCTCACTTTACGTTCTTTTTGTGCACCTGATTGATTTCTCATTTGTTCAGTTCTTATTGGCTTTAACGGTCGGCACGCTTTCCGCAATCATACTGGCCTTCGTGTTTGTGCGTTATGCTATGTCACGAAGTGGTTTCCCTATGTGAAACAACCCTTGAATCCTTTTTCCTGGTCGTTCGTGTTCTCACTACCTTTAGTGCGTGGATGCAGTCGCCGGAATCCAGCACTACGCCCGTATTCTTCTAGCCCCTCGAATGTAATCCGCTGCGTTCTATTGCATTCGATCCCCTATGTTGATACTCTATTACGTGCGCCGTCCATGACTGATATTCACTTTAGTTCTATAACCAGTGCCTCGTTTTTGAAGCCTAACATGTACATCACTTCATATTCATGCTTATGTAGAGTGCGTTACTGTTTAGTTGATGGGTAAGCGAATGAATTTTACATCATGCATAAACTGCCTGATAAGTGAGCTTGTGATTCGATCGTTTTATCCACGCCTGCGCCGGGTTCGTGCTGCCTGGCCCTCTGGACTTGAGAACAACATTTTATACTTCGCAAATTTTGTATATGTACCATCCGGACAGTCATTCACAATGAGAGTAGATGCAAATCCTTGCACGATTTTCGTTCGGGTCCACTTGGTCCTCCTTGACCTCCTTTCCGTGTGATCTGATTTCCATCGGCACAGACTTGCTTCTTGCTCACTGATGCTGTGGTCAATCCATCAACCAGTTTGAAACTAACCTGCGACTTTTTCTACTAGACAATGGTGACTAAACTGTCTAGCGACCCCTAAAATTATTGTCAACTACCATTCAGCGGACCAATCGCTGTAGACCATTCTCATCAGATTGATACATTTAGCAAACTGGATGAAGCATTGTGGTAAACTAAGCATTCAATACAGCGAAGCAATTTCTTTCCGATGATTCTGACCAGGCTAATACGCATATAAAGCCGAAGCTGATGGCAATTGTTGGTGCCGGTCCAAAAACCATCTAAGCTGTGACGCATTTCGACTTTAGCTGATCTCATCAGGTCTCAAACTAGCTGCATTTTCTACCCATTTAACTCCAACTTACTCAGTTACAGTTATAGTGTATTGAGAACATGGGAGATGGAGCAGACCGTGTATTGTCACAACAATGTGCAACTGAGCACTTACAAACCCGTGCTGATAAATACCGCGTTTCGTTCCCACGACGCACCGCGGATGAGGATTTGTGAGTCTGGCCATTCCATGTGCCTACGAAGTTGAGCTTTCGAACAATCCCTCCAAGTTTTCACCCCGTATCTCCACTTCGCCATATCCGATTCTTGCCAGCCAGGAGTCGTTCGAATGCTTACGATTTGCTTTCCCGTAACTGCATCACTCCACCCGCGTTAATTCTTGTGGGCTTCGCCAGTAGAGTATTTGTCTGATTCACTGGGTCTTCGACAAATACCTCCTCCGTTGCTTCTGGCCCACGCTCTTTACCAGATGCTGCTGGTGATCCGCAGTCGGCTCGATCAACAAGGCACACAATGCATTATCTCATCCATTGCGCCCGCAGGTAACTCTCTACTATCCCGTATTGGCTGTCTTTCCTGTTCACGAGTAATTATGGGCGCCTGCCGCCCTACACCAGTGATAAATAAATCAATAATTGTTTTATTCCCGACAGTGGGCGGCACGGCTGCGAAACCATGGTCATGAGAGTACAAACAGGTATGATCAATAATTGGATAAAAATATGGCATATAGAAATCTACTAGGTTTGTGTGTCTGTACATATGTAAGTATATGTGTTGGTATTTGCTGGCGGGAGAGCCTATGGTGCGCTGAGGCTGGTGGTGGCTAGATCCTGACAGATGGTCTACCCACTGCTGTTACTGTTGCGCCATAGTCTCATGTCCTGGGCTCCTCCACGTGGCGACCGCTGGGTGGGAGTTAGGTTTCGCCCTTCTCCCTGCTAAGATCCAGGAAAACAATCCGCATGAGTCAACTAACTGACCATGTGCTAGACCCGCTGCCTTTCGGGTGTTCATTTAATCGAAGGCTTTGGCTGAGGACCCGAGTCGTTCTCCTGTCAGGATTGGGCGCCCTGGCAGTATCCTAGTCCATCCTCTCCGGAGGTTAGGAAGTGGTCGATGGCCCACTTCCCGTAAAACCTAGCCATGGGAGACAACAGGTTTACGGGTTATATTCTCAATGCTCGATTGGAGTAGAGCACGAGTGCCACGCATTGTTTCTGACGGTGGGAGGGCACCTCCGGGTGTTCAATGGTTTGCTACTGCCCGCCTCAAGCCAGGCAGCCCCTGGTCAAATTGGTGCAAACCCGCCAAAAACCTACCTGCGCCTGGCCGTGGTTGCAAGTGCGTATCCTACTACGGTCGCAAAACATATAATAATTGTTCCAGAACCTCAAAGTCTGCGTGTGACGGCCGTCAAGCAGATCCCAATCTGTCTCTGCAATCACATTCCCGAGCTGGATATGCTCTCCACTGCCTTGTGGGTCAGGCTATTGAACCAAAGGCTCCGGGTGGAGTCCCTCAAGCAAACCTTCAAACCACCCACTGCCTTGTGGGTCAGGCTATTGAACCAAAGGCTCCGGGTGGAGTCCCTCAGGCAAATCTCCAAACGACCCACTGCCTTGTGGGTCAGGCTATTGAACCAAAGGCTCCGGGTGGAGTCCCTCAAGCAAACCTCTGAAGCACAACGACCACCTCGCGTGCCATTGCCCACCAATGTAATCGTATGCCTGCGCGCAAAGCACTCAGCATCGGGTGCTGGAACGTGCGCACACTACTGGACCGGAACTCGAGCGAGCGCCCGGAGCGACGCACTGCACTGGTCGCAAAGGAGCTGGCGCGCTACTACATCGATATTGCGGCGCTCAGTGAAACTCGGCTCGCTGAGCAAGGTAAGTTACATGAAGCAGGTGCTGGCTACACATTCTACTTGGTGGGGAACGCCGCCTCAGCACCACGTGAACATGGGGTCGGATTTGCAATATCCGATCGCCTTCATGGCCAGCTGGTGGGTGAACCAACGGGCATCAGCGCGCGACTGATGACTGTTCGCCTACGACTCGGAAGAGGTAAGTTTGCTACTTTTATAAGCACGTACGGTCCGACCATGTGTTATCTGGATGACAAGCGTGATCAGTTCTACACTGAGCTATCCTCCGTGATACGGTCTGTGCCGAGGAGCGACCGACTTTTTCTGCTGGGTGATTTCAACGCGCGCGTTGGGCGTGATGCATCAGCGTGGACAGATGTTATCGGTTCGCATGGCATTGGTTCAGCGAATGCGAAAGGTGACAGGCTGCTCTCACTGTGTGCCACTCACGGCCTGACGATCACGAACAGTCGGTTTGCACTGAGTGCGAGTGATGTAGCAACTTGGACGCACCCACGGGGTGGTCACGCTCACCTGCTCGACTATGTCATCGTACATCAGCGTGATATGCGTGAAGTGCGCATGACACGTGTACTTCGTGGAGCTGAGTGTGGCACTGATCACAAATTGGTTCGGACCAAACTGTACATATATTTTCGTAAATCGATGTATTGCACTCCCACCGTGAATCGGCGTAAATTTAACATTCTCTCCCTCGGTACTGTGGCGAAACGTACTGAGCTGGAGAAGGCGATGGCTGCACGCCTGTGTGGTGATGTGGACTGCATAGCCACAGTGGGCGACCTGTGGCACCACATTCGCGACCAGGTGACAGCTGCTGCGGAGGAGACCATCGGGCGCGCAAACTGTAAGCGGCCTGATTGGTTTGATGACAACAATGTGACGATTGGCGCATTGGTGTCAGAGAAGAATGCAGCATTTGCTGTATATGTGGCAGACCCCAGTGACTTGGGGAAGAGTAGTCAGTTTCGCAAACTTCGACGGCGACTGACCCGAGAGCTCCGTCGCATTAAAAATGCATGGTGGACGGAGAAGGCGAAGCAGATGGAACGCTACGCCGAACGCCGCCAACACAAGGAATTCTTTGACTCCTTGAAGGCGGTGTATGGACCGAGAATGGAGCCGCTGAGGACACTGATCGATGGTAGTTCAGGCGCTACGTGCACCCAGACTGCAGACATAATGCAGGTCTGGCGGAAACACTTTGACTGTCTCTTAAACACCCGTTCAGAGATCGACTGGCCTACACTGAATGGCCTGAAGCAGCACGATGTGAAGGCGGATCTGGCGGATACGCCGAGACTGGATGAGACGCAGAGAGCACTTGCTCAGCTGCGAAACGGCAAATGTGCCGGAGGTGACGGGATCCCACCTGAAGTATTGAAACGCGGTGGACCCGCGTTGTTGACTGCGCTGCACCACTTGGTGCAACGCGTGTGGATTGAGGAGGTGGTGCCTCCTGAACTGAAGGATGCCCTTGTGCTACCACTGTACAAGGGCAAAGGTAGCAAGCAATGTTGCACGAATTATCGTGGCATCAACTTGCTGCGTTGTGGTTGGCAACGTGATTGCCCCAATCCTGCTCAATCGCCTCGTGAGTCAGATTGTGGAACCAAACGTGGCGGAAGAGCAATGTGGATTCCGTTCGGGTCGCAGCACTATAGATATGGTGTTCGCGGCTCGTCAGTTGCAAGAGAAGTGCAGAGAACGACACCAGCCATTGCACTCGCTTTTTGTTGATTTCACCAACGCATTTGATATGGTGAACCGCGAGGCACTGTGGCTGGTGTTGGGTAAGTTTGGTTGTCCGCGTAAGTTTGTAAGTTTAATTGAATGTCTGCACAGTGGTATGCGAGCGAGGGTGCAGCTGAGTGGAGAGACCTCGGATGACTTTGCAGTTGTCTCTGGTGTGAAGCAAGGCTGTGTGTTAGCTCCTGCCCTGTTTAATATCTATCTTCATGCAATGTTGTCTCGTGCTTTTGATGCGGCTTGTGCTTACGGTGTTCGTGTGGAGCACCGTATTGATGGTGGGTTGCTGAACATCCGTCGTTTCGGTGCGAGAACTCTAATCTGTGAGACAACTATCCGTATGTTGCTGTTTGCTGACGACTTTGCGTTGTTTTCACACAGCGCGGATGAGTTGCAGCACATGACTAGTGCTCTGGCTTCGACAGCGGCCAAATTCGGGCTCACCATCAACACAAGCAAAACTGTCTGTCTCTTTCAGCCTTCACTGGAGGTGCAATATTCAATATTGTCGCAAATCAGCATTGGTGCTGAAGTATTGGAAACCACCTCCCGCTTCTGCTACCTTGGGAGTGTGATGTCGACTGATCAGCAGCTACACGTTGAGTTGCGTAATCGCGTGTCGAAGGCGGCAGCGGCATTCGGGAAGCTTGAGTACGTGGGGAAACCAAAGTTACGTTACCAGGACATGATTAAAGTAAGCCTCACACATTCTAATCTTGATTGCAGATCATGGGAATCGAAGGCGGTTGATCGGAGTGCATAGCGCGATCTAATCACGAAGGCAGTTGCTGAAGTGCGGGAGAAAGCCCTCATGCATGCAGAGAAGAAGCGGCAGTTGCGGAAGCGGCAAACACCGATGAATTGTACTCCATCGTCATCGAGTGCATGGTGCTGTAGAACATGCGGTCGCGAGTGCCTTAGTCAGGCAGGCCTAGTGAGCCATGAGAGAGGTCACTCGGGACCACTGCCGAAGCGACGACGGGTCCCGCAGTGAACGTAGGCAGCACCGGCGCAGCGTTTGTAGGCACGCTGAATTCGATTTACTAACCGCATGCTTGCATGCTAAGTCTCTTTATTTCAGGTGGTGGGTTTTCGGTTCTCTCCTAATGCCTTTCTTTCTCATATAAATGTCTAGCGGGCCATGAGCTATGTCATTAGGAGCCACTACAGAAGCGACGACGGGTCCTACAGAGAATTACGGCGAGCCGGCACAGCGTTTGTAGGCACGCTGAATTCGATTTACTAACCGCGTGGTTGCATGCTAAGTTTCTTTATTTCAGGTGGTGGGTTTACAGTTTTTACCATAATGCTTTTCTTTCTCATATAAATATCTCCCTGTACTCTATTTCATTAACTTGCACACATCGCCTAAGCCAGTTGTATTCGATTTCCATAATATTTTTGCGTTCGTGGCATTCCGTGAACTATACTTCCTGACCTCGTGCACTTAGCTAGGATTTGTTTGTAATCAACTTATTACATATGTTATTTAATTAAGGTTTATATCACCGTTTCCTTATGCATTAATCGAGTTTTTCTTTTTCTTTCTCTCTTTCAAGTGTTTGGCTGTTGTTTGATATCCCAGGTGTGGATGCGCTTGATGTGCATGTTGACAAGGTGTCTACCTGTCTATTACCCACTACCTCGTCCATACTGGCTCCAGCAGACAGTTGGTCGTTGCTGGAGGGGACAGGGTGCACGGTCCTTGTGGCCGTGTTAGGATCAAAGAGTGGTTCCATGCAGTCAGTGTGGAGCGGACTACGGTCCAGCCACCGCCTTGTGTGCGCTTGATTCCCCAAATACAGCGTGCTTGTGTTTGCCTGTGAAGGAGTGTGGGCCGGCTCGGTTGATGAAACGTGGCTCCGATCCACCTGCCTCCCGGTCTTATTCCTTGGGGTTTACACTGGAAATGGGGTGTGTGGTTGGAGCTGTGGGTGGTGCAGCGCAAGCCACCTATGGTCCCTCTGTAGGCGCAGGCGTCCTGTGGCTGGCCACAGTGACAGGCAAATCCGAAACCGGATGCCGCCAACCATATGTGTTGGTCTGTTCCATGCTGAGGCTGATTTTGCATTCACTTCTTCACAGCAGTTGGGCTCAAAGAACTTACACTTAAACTAAGTGTTTATACGCTGGATAAATTTCGCTGCAATTTAGTTGGTTTGTTCTGCCTATCTGAATAATCTTCTATTAACTTACACACGTTGCTTACGCTAATTGTGGCTATTTTCATTAGATTTATTGCGTTTGGAGCATTTAGTAAGAAATTATTCGACATTTTGTACTTGTCATGGATTCATTGCTAACCAAGTTATATTATGTACTAATCTAGCGAAGGGCTATGTCTACATAGCCGTATGCTTTAACAGATATAATCTTTTGCTAATGTTATTTCAAGTGATTGGCCGTTGCTGGACATCCCAAGTGTGGCTACGCTTGATGTGCATGTTGACAAGGTGCCTACCTGTCTATTACCCACTACCTCGTCCATACTGGCTCCAGCAGAGAGTTGGTCGTTGCTGGAGGGTACGGGGTGCACGGTTCTTGTGGTTGTGCTAGGCTCGAACGGTGGTTGCATGTACACGGTGTGGAGCGGACCACGGTTCAGCCATTGCTTGTGTGCGCTTGATTCCCCATATACAGCGTGCTTGTGTTTGCTTGTGAAGGAGTGTGGGCCGGCTCTGTTGATGAAAAGTAGCTTCCATCCACTGCCTCCCGGTCTTATTCCTTGGGGTTTACAATGGAAATGGGGTGTGTGGTTGGAGTTGTGGGTGGCGCAACGATACCCACCCATGGTTCCTCTGTAGGCGCAGGCGTCCTGTGGCTGTACCTGTGGAGGTCACAGTAACAGGCAAATGCGGAACCGGATGCCGATAACCATATGGGTTCGTAGGCATGATGAGTGAATTTGTGAAGTGAATGAATTTGTGAGTTTGTTTGCTGTGTTCACCATCTTATGAAGCGATCAATGAAACTCTTCGAATTGGATGACCTTTGTGAAGTGCGGATCCTCCGTAAGGGGACGCGGCAGTGGCGAATCACGTCCGCCACGTCGCAGTGTTGTTAAACGGAACTTTGTGGCCAATTAACTAAGGTCCACCTCAGTGCGAATTACGGACCACACTGAGATTGTACAGCGCAATACAATCACACAATGAGTGATTCAAAATGATCATCCAGTCAGCCATTAACCGTTGTGCCAAGTGTTGCTAATCGGAAAGCGCAACCGTCGAGTTGCGGGTTCGAGCCCAACCAGGGCCCGATGGAATGCGCACTGCTGACGATTCCCGAAAGGATGAAACGCGCGTAAAGTGCTTTTCCGGGCGTGTGACAGCTGTCTGAGTAAGCCTAGATGTGATGAATTTCTGCCTATAACATTCAAATCTCCCTACTACTCTTCTGAAGGAGTAAAAGTCCGAACCAACATGCCAATGGTTCCGATTTCGAAGACTGCTGTCTACCTGGTAGGAACAAATAAAGTCGAAATGTGCTGTGGAGTGCAATATAATGACTGGCTAAAACAACGCGACAAGCTAAGAAAGCTGGGCTACGTAGGGTCAAAACAGGTAACGTCCTTTGCCGATCCGGCCCTCCAATCGATCATGATAGTCAAGCACGCGCACACGCAATGCAACTCGTCTGTCCGACCGGGGAACGGGGACTACTGAGTCACCGGCTGTGATCGAGGGCAAAGGTGCTCACAACGAAACTACAGCCATGGCTAGAAGCTCCTGCACTAGCGTTCTCTGATTACAACTTTCAGGTTGTTTTATCCTGCTCGCAGTGGTGTCGGCCGTCAATTACAAGCGCATTTTACTTCCTTTTGCGTGCTATTTTGGCACGACATAGAACACTTTGAAAGTTGCCATGGTCACAATTTGACGCCCGGTTTCGACTAAAGTTTCTAACTATAGAACTGTTGATACTTCTACCCATGCACTTCTACAATGCTTCTAGTTAATGCTCCACTATACGTTTCATCAAGCATTTCGTCGTGTGTCCGAGATACCTTACACCACACGTGCAAGTAAATTGCTAGGATGAAAGATGCGGACTGAACCGAGAGTCTATCCTTAATACGCTGAATAAAAATCGGATTAGTTTCTACAGCATCATATTGGCAAGTAACAAGAAACATCTTCGCTACTACATTTGAGCATTTCCTAATCAGTAACTCGGGTACATCTTTAAAAGCACTTGCTGGGTAGTGATGCTTTTTCGGCACAGTTCTTGTCATTTTCCCGCCGTCACATGTCACAGAGTGCTTCCGACTGAAAGGAGAATGGTAAGCGTTATCCTGTGATGTTCTAAGCATGTAGCCCATTAGCTTTCCAGTTGCTGGACTAAAAATCTTGGTACGATATTACGGTTTATTTGCACCTGTGGTGTAAGATACCTCGCACACAACCCCAAATGCTTGATGAACCGTATAGCAGTGCATTGACCAACAGCTTTGTGGAAACGTACAGTTAAAGGTGTCAACAGCTTCATTTTGGAACAGTTATTCCAACGCGGGCATCGAAATGTTTTACCACCTGCCGAAACGCTACGCAAAAGGGATTAAATAACTCCTGCTACTGACGACCGCGAATATTGCTAGCAGGTTAATGCAACTTGAACCGTGCAGCTGAAGATGTTAGTGCGAAAGCCTCAATTGTCGCGGCGAGGGTTTTATCACGAGAATTTTTCAGCTAAGTCACGGGCGGTGACTCACTATTCACCGTCCGTCCGTCAGACAGACGAGCTGTCGTATATTCTGTGCGTGACAGTCCTCATCGATTGGAGGGTCGGATAGACAAAAAAAGTTACCTGTTTAAACTTGATCAACCGTAGCCCAGCTTTTTTAGATTGTCACATGGTTTAATCAGTTTATCATATAACATTCCACAACGCGATTCGATTTTATTTTTTCTTCCCAGGAAGACAGCAGTCCTCGAAATCGGAACCATTGGCATGTTAGTTCGGACTTTTACTCCTTCAACCAGCGCTTTCCGATTAGCAACACTTGGCACAACGGTTAATGGCTGATTGGATGATCATTTTGAAACACTCATTGTGTGATTGTATTGCGCTGTGCAATCTCAGTGTGGTCCGTAATTCGCAGTGAAGTGAATCTTATTTACTTAGATCACCAGAACCGTGGCTGAGGAAGATGGAGCTAACTAGACAAGGATTCTAACTAACATCGTTATGGTCCTTAGTTTGAGACCCGATAAGATGAGCTAAAGCAGAAGTTCGTCGCAGCTTACAGTGTTTTTGGACGGGTGTTGCCCGTCTATTAGCCTGGTGAGAATCGTCGGAAAGAAATTGCTTCGCTGTATTGAATGCTTGTGTCTCTATGGGCATATGCTACGGGTAACGTCAACTTCGTGAGCTTTCTGTGAACTTGAGGACAGTGCCTGTTTGGGTATCCACTCATCTCCCGAGCGCTCACGCATTCCCTCTATCTATCAGACAGGTTCTAATCTGTTCGTCTCTGAGATACATCGGTATGATGCTCGCAGCTCAACTGCCAACTCACATGGAACAAACTGAAATATACCAAATTGCGCTACTGTCTCATGAAACGTGATAGACTGGTTTACACGAAAATAACAACTACAGTTGAACCCGCTTTATTGCCCAACCGGTTTATAGCCCACCCTGCTTTATCGCTCGGATTTCAAAATGCAAAGCCTTTTCTCATAAATCTGCTAAATTTTAGCAGTCCAACTGACCATTGCTGGGTCCGTTCAACTGCTTAATATCCCAGTTGAGTGGGTTGTGCTCCTGTCGCTTTGTCAATTTTACGCCCTCGCTATATTATTACGATTACTCCACAGCTAGCCAGTCCGATCAAGTCAAGAACAACAAAGATGTCGGCGGCGTTATTGACAGATCCGAAAAGGTTACGTGCGTCCTTCAATGTACGATCAAGCTACATGTATAGATGGCTGTGGGCAAACTCACAGCCCTATGCAAAACTAGAGCACTGAGCAAAGTCCGGTAATCATTCCGCTCCACATTTGTCAGTACTTTATTGGTTACACACAAGTATGGCCAGTAACAGAAACCATTTGTCCTTAAGAGAAAGGTTGGACGTTTTGAACAAAATTAAAAGGTATCCACCAGCAACCTCGCAGGCCAAGTTTTTCTTGATTTACAATTTTCTCATCTTACCTTAGCCAGGTCAATCGTCAGAGAATAGAAACTTTGACAGAATTTGTCGTAACGCCCTGTAAGGTCTCAGAAAAGGAAGCGATATGGAAAGGATGACGAAGGTGAAACTGCATTGAAAGACTGGTTGATAGCGGTTCGTGAACACAACCAAACAGTTGCAAGCCCACTTCCGAAGAAAAGGGTAAAGGAATTCGGGGAAAACGGCAAAACTTCTGAGGTCACAGAAGGATGTCTGCAAAGATGGAAGAATAGAAATCAACTTGTGTATAAACGTGCGCATGCCGAAAAGAGTTCCGCGGACAGAGCAGTCTGTAAATTGGCTCAACGATCGACTTCCTGAACTTTTACATGCATTTGATGATGACAACGTGTACAATGTAGACGAAACGTCTTTTTACCCTGCATCTCCAGAGACCGCTGTGTTTTTCATCCGACAAGCTCAGCGGATCGAAAAATGTCATGGATAGGATCACGCTCCTGTGTTGCGTGAATATGTCAGACACGGAGAAAAGACAATTGGTTTTTGATTGGAACAAGTAAGAAACCATGATGTTTTAATGCCGAGAACGTGGGCATATTTCCCGAATGGGACAATAAGTTAAGCCAAAGTGGTAGAAAAATTAAGTTGCTCTTGGATAATTACAAAGTGCATCCACAGGTAGAAGGCCATAAAACCTTCAAGTGGAATTTTTGCTGGCAAACGCGACCAGCATTCTTCAACCCATGGAGCTGTGATTATGAATCTGAGAATACGTTCCAAGAAGGAATTGTGGACCAAATTCTTTATCACATCAAAGACAACTTATTATCTGGTTCATCATCGACGGTGGATCTCAGCGCCAAGATTTCTGTGCACGATACAAGTCAGTTCGTTATAAAAATTTGACAAGTTATCGTGCAACAATAAAAGCTTGCTTTCGGCATGCTGGCTTCAGTTGACTGGCATCCGATTCACTTTCTAATGACGCTGTTATTATTGAGGGCGAGATCAGTGCTTGCACAATCCGAGTCATCAATGTAGAGCAGTTCGTCGTCACTGACAACGATGTGGAACACCTCAAATCTGACAACTGTTGAAGATGAAATCGGCTAGCACAGGAAGAAGGCAGTGACTCAGAGGATGACGTGCCGGATGCCTCCGTGAGTAACAGCAATCATCCTGTGTCGCATTCGAGAGCAAAGAACAGTGTAAATGATCTGCATAGCCACTGACTTGCATGGGCTAAGCAACCACTACTTGTCCAAATTGGACTGCATCAGTACGAAAGTGACTGGAGTAGCAGCTCAAAATAATGTACAACTGACGTTAGATTGTTTTCTCAACAAAAATATACACTAGCACCAGTTTCTAAAGCTTGCCAGGTAAGTTGCTTCGTTATACTTTTTAAATTACAGGTCATAGTTTTCTGAATAAACATCTTTTGTAACCTTTAGTTACAATTATGTGTTATATCCTTCTTAGCACGTTACATTCCAAGTGATATACTGTACAATAATCTAATAGTTATTTCGCCACTGGAAACATGACAATGGCGGTTAGTTGTCCACCCTGATTTATTGCCCACTTTTGAAATATCCCGATGGTGGGCAATAAAGCTGGTTAGACTGTATATCTACCTCCACCTCGTCTTCCCTTCGACAACTTTAAACTATTAATAGTTATAACACTATCCAACTAGCCACTCAATTGCGCAACCTTTCTAAATTGGCGCAGGTTTTTCTGGGAATAACTTTGTTTCACAATCAATTCTGAGCCCATCGTAAAGCTGGTAGAATACACAGAAGAGCTGACTACCTTATATTACCGTGTATAAGCTGATCCGTATATAAGCCGACAGTACGACTTTGCAACGTCAGCTTTGTCAAAAATCATAAGGCCGTACATTAGCCGACCCCCAGAAAATCAGCAAAAAGCGAACCGAAATTGCTTTTCATGTTGTTGACTTTATCACTACCGGCTCCCACTCGAGTGTGCTCAAGCGAAAGCTGCTCTACTATTGGTCAGTTCTGACGATCTAATGTATTATGATCGCAGTTAATGGGGCTTAGAGCCGTTAGAACAAAGTTTTAACCAGACTGGATGAGATGTCAAGTCACACGGAACAGGTTAGACAGTCGACAATATGGGGTAAAGTACAAGTTTATTTCGGACACTGTCTCGCATATTTGGGGGCCTCATGTATTGGAGACGCAGTGGAGCAGCCGGTGCGAGGGAAGTTCACGATCACTGGTGTGGGACAACGTTTACTTCTACTGTACCAGATTGACTAGCATAGCATAATGTATAAGCGCTGTGATTCGCTAACCAAAATAGCGCTAAGGCGAAGTCACACGATCCAGCTGAGAGGGGATATCCTCACATTTCGTGCGCTTCCAAAGCCGTGGTTTAGCTTACCAGGTGGGAATTTGTGATCCAATCCGAACGATACTGCTTCCAGTTGTAATGCATCAAGGGGAACATTTGACAGGTTTAAAACGTACGTATTGGGGTCACGATAAGCAGGCTCCTCCCGGTTGTCAACTAGTGAATTCTGCCACCGGACTTTACATTTCTCCTTTGTAAAAGCAACGGTAAATTTGCAAAAGTTAGTAAACACAATCCTGCAACACAACGATACGCCATCCAGTATTGGCATTAGGCGGGATGGCGTCTCGAGTGGCGCATTGAGTCGAGTCTGAGCAGTTTCCAATTGAGCAGAGGCAATGCGCCGGAGCTTTCCATTGGATGGCTTTAGCTTATTTTTACGCAACACCTTCCAAATCGAACGTGGATACTGAAGTACGGTGATACAGTTTGAGAGAACAGATATTTCCGAACGATAGCAAACAAGTTTACACTTCAGACTAACAATACGGCGTAAATGCCTGACGAAATCAAGGGGAATTCGTCTTTTGAGAAATTTGAAAATATTAGATACCTTTAGTAATTTGAATAATGCCGTAAGAAGACGAACACTGGCAGATGTTAGCATTTCGTATTGTCTCTTCAGTGCCGACACAATAACATGAAAT
Organism: Dicrocoelium dendriticum; assembly: GCA_944474145.2. Classification (NCBI taxonomy): domain Eukaryota; kingdom Metazoa; phylum Platyhelminthes; class Trematoda; order Plagiorchiida; family Dicrocoeliidae; genus Dicrocoelium; species Dicrocoelium dendriticum. Next base: position 65,124,211 of record OX104059.1, on the reverse strand, counting down.
ATATAAGACCGGAACAAGTTAGAATAAGGTAGAGGGGCAGGCGTGACACCCCACGCCCAGGGCAGCCGTAGGCTTACGAACAGCTGCTTCTGCACACAGACTGCGGGTTTAATACAGCTGATCGCGACTGCCTCTGCAAAACGTAGGAAACGGGCGTTAGCATGTCTTAACACGATTGTAAACATTTTGGCCAGATCAAACTGGTGACATGTGGCCAGTAAATGCCTACCTATGGATGAAGCAGGTGGCTTAGGTGAACAGATGGTATGAGCAACCGATGACTGCGTGATTTGACGCTGCAACCATTTAGTTACATGTTCCCTTATTCTGGAGTTCAACGATCTATTGGTACGGCCTATGTAGTGTATACCACAACTACAAGTAAATTGGTAAATACAATGTGAGTTGGCGCCAATAGGTTGTCTTTCCGTCATTGGGGTAACAGGTATTCGATTAGTCCGGTTGATAAGGACAGTTTCGGCAGCATAATAAGTCCTCTGGACTGCGGAAGTTATGCGCTTCATTGTCCTCATATTGGCAAAATCTCCCTTAAATGGTAGTTCGATGTAGATCTTCTTTTAGATACTGTCGAAACCTTCTGTCCCGGCACCCTCGCCTAAATATGTTTGTCGATGAATCTACTTGGATAACCATTGTTCAGCAGCGTATCCTTGAGCGAGGTTATCTCATCATCTAAACTGTCGGTAGTGCATATTTTTCTTGCACGGTTGGATAGTGTCTTGACTAAGAACCGCTTGTACCGCGTTGGGGAGAAGCTGGTAAATTGAAGGTACTGCCTCGACCAAGTCGGTTTTCGGTAAACTTCTCTTTTGATGGACCCATCTTCTCTTCGGCAAATCAACATGTCCAGCTATGGGAGGCAGTTGCTTTTCTCTGTTTTGCTGGTTACTTTCAGATTCGTGTGCACGTAATTCAGGCGATCGACCAGACGCGCAATGTGCTGCTCTGATGAGCTACACACTGAAATATCATCCATATTCCTCTTATAGCAGGAAAGAAGCGATATTTCCACACTCAACTTCTTTTCAGTCATCGACATGAACAAATCTGCTAGCACTGGGCCCAACGGACTACCCATTGCCACCCCATCTATCTGCCG
>OX104059.1:65037242-65122593 GCA_944474145.2 Dicrocoelium dendriticum | reverse complement strand
ATTTGGATTATTCTTCTCTATTCTCTCCATCTTCTCACATCGTTGTCACTGTACGATCATTCGAACTGGATTTCCCAACTCCAACAGTGATCCATCATATGTGGAATTATCTACGATTAAAGTCAGTGCCATCACTAACCGTTTTCACTGGCATCCGTGATTTAGAACAAGCGGATAACTTAATCATATTGAGCCGATTACGTTTCTGTAAGACACCATTCGATACAGAATTCTCGAGGCAATGCGAAAAGCCTGTGCTTATTCCAATCCGGCGTTTCTCAACGCAACTGTGAATGCATTTGTGATCTTACAAGTTGTGTTCAGATTCAGTCAACAGGTTCCGGTCACTAGCCATTCCTTGTGAAATTGTCAGCCAGTGCGCCTGCCTAACCCAGCACACGGACCGCGCGACCACGCCTACCGCCTATTCGACCTTGCAACCACCAGGCTCGCCTGACCGATGTGCGCCGCTCTCAAAGCTGAAAAAGTACAGAACGCCAACCAACCCACTGGGTCAGGTAACGGCACCACGTTGAATGGCAGAAATGCAAATCCGAAAAGGCTCCAAGCAAAAGGCATTTGCGGGTTAGGAGAATGTCATCGATAAGTTACAACAGGTTTGGCTTGCTCGCACTGTTTGAAATGGTATCATCCGAAAAGTGCAAACCTGTCCCAACAATAGGTACGAGAGAAAATTGGCTCACAAAATGTGCTTTGATTCTGTACTGCGTGCTCTACCATTCCACTAGTTAAGCGCTTGCTTATCCTAGTTCAGAAGTGCGACCGGTTAACCACGGAAGCTGAGTAGAGAATAAAGGATAAGCTGACCAATAGAAGCGAGTAGGCATCACGGAAGCGTAGCGGCCTCTAAGCAACGGAATACTGCACAATCCGCTTCCCCTGAACCGCAATCAACCACGTCCCTATCTCCGTCGTCTTCTCCACCTTTGGTAGAACGCCGGGCAAAAACTGACCGTACCTACGAGAGTCAAACAGTACTCACGACAACGAAAATCAAGCACCACTCGAAACGTCTGGTTCTGTAAATTCCACTAGACCTGACATCTAGCATTAACAAGGATGAAGCAGCCGAATACAAACCCTCGATAGCTGTAGCTCAAATAACTTGCCGACACAAATCCCCCGTAACATCACTTATATATACAGAGATTGCTGCAAAGGTTAACCCGGAGGCCGCGGTTGCGGCCTTTCCTGTAGTAAACACCGTTAACGCGAATAGAGAGAGGAACAGTAAACAATCAAACACATGTCAACAGGTCAGGACTAACGAGTACCTTAACTTGTAGATCAATGAAAAGGGGATCCAACAATAGTGTCCGGACTGTTGTATGCTCAAATATCCTTGAATCTATCGCCATCACTGTAGGGTAAGTTATCGGACGACCAAGACCAATGGAACTCATTATGCGTGCAGATGAGCATCAAAGCCAAGCCCATAAAATTATTACGAATTACTCGTCATCCGAGCTCGCCACACTATGAAGAACACATAATTATCCGAGTAACACTAGAATCCTTCACCGACGTAGAAAAACTTCGCCCTCCGAAAACGCGCTAAGACACGGATCCTGTGGGATACGCATCTATTCTGATGTCCCTTGGAGCGCGCAACATTCAAAAAAGAACACAGAAGAGGGACACTGCAAGTAAGGTCGCCTAAACACAATCTTCGTACATGATGTGCCAGAACATTATTCTAATGGTGTTCAAAGGGCCGGAAAGCACTATTTAGTACAGTGGTGGTTCACTCGTGAAACACTTTCTTTGGATAATTTTGTGGCGTTGTTGCTCACCTAGATACCTCTCTCACCAATTTAGTGATCATGTGGCCCTAGAATCCTGATACTTGTGATTCACTAAGAGCAACAAGCAGCAGATGTTTTGGATCGTTGGCGGAGAAATCGGAAGTTTTGCTTCTGAACTTCGGTTAAAGACCGCAGAAGCTTCGAAAATTTCAAATATGAAAGCATCTGAAGCAGTAAGCGTACCGACCATGATACAGAGGTTTAAATTGACTGCTGCTTTATTTGACTCTGACGTAGGTCTAAACTAAGCTTGGGACGCACATTGGCCGATGCAACTTTCAGACGAGGTATCCTTTTCCGATCAAAACATCGAGTAATTGCCAACCTCCCATCGCGCAGCATTCTCCCACACTTCAATCCTTTAGCCCTCTGTGGGCTCCTGGAGACCATGAACCTGGCTTGCCTGTATACGGATACTCGGGGTCTTTTTAATAAACTGCCCGAACTAGTAGCAAGCCAAGTTTCCGGGTCATTTGATGTTAATGGCATCACCGAGACATGGTTGCACACGGGAAGGACGGATGTTGAATTTTCACTACCGGGAATGTTTCTGCTCCGGAACGATAGGCTCATAAAAGGAGGAGGGGTAATTCTGTATTACTGAAGCGACTTTCAGTGCGAAGCCGTGGAGAATTCAGACTCGCAGTTCCCCAACTCTCTTTGGTGCTGGTTGCAGTTAAAAGGCAGAGACGCTTGCCTTATTCTCTTAGTGTACCACCCCCTAATTCTACACCCGAAACAGATTACCATCTAGCAGCTGCTTTATGATGCAGTTTACAGCGAAAGTACACTCACGTATTTATCCTGGGTGATTTCAACGTACATTTTAAAAAACTCCAGCCACGATCGGGGAATAATTCAAAGCCGATCTGTAAGATCTCGCAACCACTGTTCCTCTTTACAATCACACCACTGCCCATTCGGTTCAGAACTGCTAACAGGCGATCCGTGCTGGATCTTGTACTTATTAGCGAGAAGCATATGATTTGTGTGTTGGTTTTAAACTGCCTGTTAGGTCGCAGTGATCAGTTTCTAGTTCCTCTGCTATGCGGAATATTGGAATGAGAACGATGCGACTGCGCGAACCATCACAAGCTACGACCGATCAGTCCAGCTCGTCAGCGCTGCCGTTCAGTCGTTCCTTGCCGAAGTATCCCCGGAACTCGCCTAGCGCGAGTTCATCAGCAAATTCAGTCAGTTGATATCACAGGCTTCAGAGATAATAGTTTGCAATAAGTGTAAATCAGATTCTTTCCTTAGGAGCAGAATTCGAAAATGAATGACAGTACGCAACGTAGCATGGCGCGTGAACAGAGAAACGAGTATCAGAAACTTGGGACAATTACGTAGCCCAAAATAACCAATGCATTTAACTGCTAAGAAAGCCAAAGCTGCATATCAGCAGAATATCAAGAAAACCTTCAGTGCTAACCAAAAACTGCAGTACAAGCACGCAGTAGCCTGCGAACGATGAGGCAAGGTTTCCTTCATTCAGTATGGCCGGTGGCTCAATAAGAACGGCTGTGGAAGCAGCAAACGCGCTGCCGATGTAATATGCCCCCAAGTTTCAGAGGATCTTGCCACCAAGCAATCTTCCAAACTTTATTGTCTCTGCGTCAGGACTAAGCCGCATCACTTTTACCGCGGATGCTGTATTGCAAAAGTCGACGTCTGTACGCAAACACAGCTCGTCCAGAGGCACTGAAAACAGCACCATGCCAACTGGCAGCACGTTTAGCTCAGTTCTGCTAGCGTTGCCTAAACCAGTACCAAGTTCTCTTTGGGACAGCTTGGAAGAATAACCCGATTCACAAAGGTGGAAGTAGAACTGAACCCTCCAACTACCGCCTAATGTCCATTCTTCCTATACTCCCCAAGATCATGGAATCCATAGTTGCCGAAGTACTTGTTTTTTATCTGGAAAACTGGCATCATCAAGCCTGAGCAGCACTGCTTCCGTTGATAGCGGACATGCACAATGAATGTCTACTCGCAAGCAGTAGTTGGATCGCTTCAGTCGCCGCTGGCGAATGCGTTGATGTGATCTACCTGGATTTTCGAATGCTTTCGATCGTCTGGATCATCGAATACTGCTCTCCAAGCTCCAGCAGTACGAGAGCGGCGACCCACTTTTAAGCTGGATGGCCAACTTTCTACTTCAACTGCAATTAGTGGTCAAAGTTGGAATCTCCTTATCGGACCTCCTACAAGTCGAGTGTGGTGTGCCACAAACCTCAGTTCTAGGTACATGTTTGTTTTTGGTGTCTAATAATGACCTTGAACACTGGTGTGATTTAAACTTCCTAATGTTTGCCGACGATATCAACATTTGGCGCAGGAACCAGATGAACGATTACCAGCACCTGCTTCAGAGTGACCTAGATACGGTATACCAATGGTCAACCCAACATTTACCGCATTTCAACGTGTGTAAATGCAAGATACTTTCCATCCAGCATCAGAACAGCTACTCAAACCAGCTTGGAACGAATGTACTGCAACAATCAATTGTCGAACGTCCTGGGTCCTGGGTTGCTCCAGCCAATCCGTAAAGGACTCGAAGGCTTGGAACCAACATGTCGGGCTGTTGCGACGTGTGTTTGGACTAATAAACAGCTCCATATTTCGACAAATGCCCAGTGCGTGTGTTCGTTTCTATGTCGAATAGTCAATTAAAGTCGGGCATCCATGTCTGAAACACGACCTTAATTCACTGGAGCAGTCACAACGTCGGGCATGTAAGAAGGTAATTGGAATGCGAAATCTTTTATACCAGGAGAGGCTGCACCGATTGGGGGTATTCAGTTGAAGCTTTCGCAGACTACCAGACGACCTGATTATGGAATACTTTATTCTGCAAGACATACATCATGTGTACCGTGCTTTACTGCAACTCAGCACCAATACACACCTGAGAGGTCACTCATTGAACCTCCCAGTACAGTATAGCCGCCTGGATTGCCGCAGAAATTTCCTTTCCATTCGTGTCTGTCCCCCGTAAAATGCTCTCCCAGAATCGGTCGTCTCTGCGCCGACACTAACAGTATATACAAGATGGTTGGATGATGCGCTCATCCACTTACATTTTGTCACTTAACACCACGTCTCCATCGCACACCTGGATTTTAGCATGGAATTATTTGATTTTAACTGAGAGGGCTGTGAATCTAAGCGGATTGCAGGACTACAAAGGAACACACGAAAGTCCTTATTTTCACTAATTGTGTTACTAGTATTATTCTCATTATTATTATTGTTTGGATATGCCTACCAACTATCCAAGGGGACAAGTCAAGCAAATGCTTCTTAACCCGTATAAATTCGTTTTCATTGTATAGCAGGCAGAAATCGGTGTTTATATTTATCATTTTCCAGGACTGTCCTGCTAGCCCAACTGGTCTGTCACTTTCCAAGGCCTAGTTGTATGGGATGGTCAACAGTTGATATGTCATCATTAAAATTTTGAACTCTCGGGTCTGAATTGGTACATTGCCTGTTACCGAATATGTACACTGGCCGAAGTACTTGTATTTGCTGTCCCGATTCCACGTGTTGAAATTGGCATGTAACATTAGACTACTGTTTCCAAACCTAGTAGTTGAACCTCTGTACAAATGCAGCTAGAATCATCAATCGTTCATCACCCAGATTTAGGGAAAATTCGAAGGGAACGATCAACTGGGGAGTACGTGTGTGTCTGTAGATGCAACCACATTGACTTCAGTTTTGCTGAAATGTGTACTCCAAGTCAACTACAAACAGTTGGTTGCAGTCGTCAGGTAGGCATGCTTTCATTTGTATAGGGTCAGCCACGCAGCATTTTGGCTTCACTTCAAGCGCGAATCGGTTAACTACTCAAATGGGCACGTGCAGCTGGGATGAAAGCTTGTTCTTATACACTAATTCAGTGTAGAAATAAAGGTACACTATATCGTGCCTGATTGATTAAGAAGAAAGCACCCATAATTCACCTTCATCAGAAGCTAAACATGAAGATTTATGGCCTTGGGAGAGCACATGGCGCCCTCATATAATCAATCCTGTCACTTAGAATGAGACAGCGTACGTAGCTCAGAGCAATTAATATGTACAGTTGGTTCGTGAAAACAAGTTGTCACACTGAATGGAGCTAGCGAAACAATTCCGTTCGAACCACAGCCTTATTTACAGACACGTGGATGCACTTCGAAAGTTGCAGCGTGGAATCGCACCATTTAGTACGATCGGTGGGTAAATACACACAACAACAACGCGGACAACGCCTCAGTACCCAGTACTGGCCTAGTTTCCAAGGGATACTAGCCTTAAACCTTATACTTGCTTCTGGCCCCACACCATCAGTGTTATCCAGTATCAAATTCATAGCAAAATCGGTTCTGAAAATGCTACTATCCTTGCGTACACACTGATTTTCCTGGAGTGGATAATCTTCACCCTAAAGCACTGCAGGCAGCAGCCATCCACGTAGCCCAGCCACTTGCCGGATTCTTTCAGAGAAGTCCGTCTGATCCTACCAATTACCGTCTGGTAAAATATCCCTCTGCCCTTCCCAAGGTCATGGAAGCGATCGTCGTTGTCGTAATGACGGGTTACTTGGAAAACGTCGACGATACATTATTAGGATGGGTTGGTAAATTTCTCCGTGAACAGCAGTACTACGTTAGAGTCCGAAACTCTGCCCGACTCTAATCGAGTGGAGTGCGACTAACTTTCGAGAGCCATAACCACAAAAATTTTACTTTTCCAGATGACGTTAAAAGTTGGCCGGCGAGCAAGGGAATGGACGACCACAATATCCTCCGTGTGCGACCTAGATGGGACCTGGCACTGACCGGTGAAGAATTCACTGCCATTCAATGTTGTCAAGTGACACATTGTCCACATCCGCCATAGACACGCCTACCTCAAGTAAATTGGAGCATATGATCTGCAGACAAGCCCTCAGGAACTTGACTTCGGTGTGCTGGTGCAGGACGACGGCGGTTATTCCAGACAGTCGGACCCCATTTCAAAAGTGGTAACCAGTACGTTGTCAGCTTGCGGATGACATCCGAAAGTTTGGATTCATTCATCTTCTTTATGATGCTCCTTGCCTACGTGCGTTCCCACGTCGAATACGCAATTCAGGCTCGGCACGCTTCGCCAAAGCGTGCCTTTGCAGCGCTCGAAACTCACCATGGTCGAGCACATGTGTCAAATGGTTGTGCAACCTTTCGTACCAGCAACGACTAAAACACTCGGAGTGTTCAGTAGACGCTACAGGTGGCTACGTGGAGACCTCATCTTAGCCTACCAGATACGGAACGACCCCACTTACACATGTTGCCACCTACTGCAACTCATCCCGAACACCAACTTCACAGGCAATAGCCTGAAACTGAGTAAACAACACAGGCGGCTTTAGATTAAGGCTGGACGAACCTCGGATCATAGCGACTTAGTGATTCAGCCATATCACCATTAACAACAGTACGTCAACCATTGGAACCGATGTTTCGCTGTTATGCAACCATGGGCAACTGTGAAATATAGAGTAAGGAGAGGTAGAGAAGAGGAACGTACCTGAAAACCTTGATGCCCTAAACAAACATTCAGGGTCAAGGCGCCTACACCTTGTGTAAACGACATACCGTCACAAACAGTTGGCTATTGTGCAAAGATAAGGCGGCATCGGCGAGACAGCTTCCTTGCGGCTTTCACTGCCACGCGTCATAATCAGCCATTACCCCGCAGATAACTCAGCACCAAACACACTTTAAACAGGCAATCCGATTAGGAGACGGCAGCAGACGCGCCACTGGTGTCGGTTGCGAGCCATGTCCTGTAAAGTCTCGAGCCAAGCACAAGGCGAGTCACGTGGACTCCAGCCCGGAAGGCGAGAAGGACCAACAGCACCCAGTTTGGTCGTCAGTGACTTCATTTCCCGCTGCCAAGTCAACTTCTGTCCACCTCGAGCCTTGCGCCATCCTACATCTGGTAGACTGAACAAGGCCCTCCTAGGTAAGCGGTGACCAGGCATACGTAGCATGTGCCCGAGCCAACGCAACTTATTCAGTGCTATCTGTTGTTCTAGGGTGCTAGCATGATTATCAACACCTAGTACTCGCCTACCTACATCATCGTTGCGGACACGCTGGTGCAATCCGACACCAGCAATGCTTCGCAGGCAATGATGATCAAAGACTTGAAGGCGCCTCAGATCTTCAGACCGAAGGGGCCAAGTTTCACTATCATAGAGTAGAACGGCCCTCACGGTGGTCTTGTATACACGGTCTTTCAGACGAAGGGAAACTCTCTTCTGTCGCCAAAGATGACGCAGGTTCAAGAAGGCAGCTCTGGCCTTTGCAATGCGTGAGCTGACGTCAGTTTCTAAGCGCCCATCATTTCTGATGCAGCTGCCAAGATAAATAAAATGATCAACCACCTCGCGTTTCTCGTTAGCAAGCGTCAAGAGGTCATCAAGTGGCTGGTGGTCCTGCAGTAACACTTTGCACTTTGAAGGTGCGAAGTGCATACCAAATAATGGGACCACACTGGACAGGATATTCAGGGTTGATTGTGTCGTCGCCGCCCGGTTGACAAGTAAGACGATATCATTCATATAATCTAGGTCAACTAACCCTTCACCAGTCAGCATTTCAACGCCTACATCGTGAGATTCCGCAAGGAAATACTCCATGATAGAATGCACGACAAAATTGAACAAAAATGGGGAAATCGCACAACCCTGACGAACGCCACTTGTGGTCGAAAAGCTATCCGATAGGACACCGTAGACCCTGACGCGGCCTGTATTGTTCGAGTATAGAGCCCGTAGGATGTTCACATATATCGTTGAAACACCTTCACGCGCAAGTATTTCTAACAGGATCGATAGATCGATCGACTGAATCGAAAGCACTCTTGAAGTCACGGAACACAGCTATTGTCGGTCTGCAGTATGCATGGCGCTGCTCTAGCATATGCCGCAAGGTGAATATATGCTCTATACAGACACGTCCTGGAAGGAAACTGGCCTGTACTTTCCTAATCGGAGATTTCCGTTCCGCAGTGAGGCGACGAACGATAATCGAGGCCCATAATTTTGTCACAACTGGCGTTAGGCTAATACCTCTGTGGTTAGAACATTCTATACGACTGACCTTCTTGTATATTGCCATTGGAATAGATTCGCTTCAATCAGCCGGGACACTCTCTTCCTTCTAGATGCGTTCGAATAGGGAGGTCATTGCTTTGCAAACGACTCCACCTCCATCCTTAAATATTGCAGGTGGGAAGGAACCCCGGCCAGTAGCACGAAACGATTGAGGGCTGTGATCGCGTTTCGGATCTCGGCCTCCGACGGAGGCTCTAAACTAACCGTCCATGGCTCGTCCTGCATCACCTGAGTAGGAAGAGGTCCGGGAGCAGGGGGCCAGCTGAACTGATCTTGAAAGTGTTCCGCCCAAAGATTCATACGGCACTCCTTACTGCGCATCAGCACACACGCGCTGTCTCTGATTGTCTCACTGACGCCTGGTTTCCTGGAACCAGTGGTGTGGATTAGCTGGAAGCGCTAGCGGTAATTGCCTACTGCTCCGGCCTCCTCCATTTCTTGTGCCCTACTGGTCCACCAGGCTTCCTTGTCAGCACGTGTGCTCTGCTTTACTTCGCGCCTCAGAGCCCGTCGGGTCACAGTATATTCAGAGCTAGCCGGGAGGTTTCTTCTAAATTCTAACAGGTTCACCGACCTCTCGGATATCCAATGACTGGGACGGTGACGATGTATAGTGCCACAAGAAGATGCTTCTGCGTCGTGCATAGTGGCCGAAAGCCTATTTCACTTAAGCTCCGTGACATTAGGACAAGCCAGCGGAAGTTCAGTACAGGGTGCTTCTTGCTAGGATTGTCTGACCGAGGACTGAGACAATTTCTCAGTTGCCAATCATAGGTGGCGCTTGGTGCACCTCCCGGTAAAGTTCATGGAGAAACAACAGCGTACCAAGGCATGATAAGAATCGAAACAGTTATTCCAGTACGAGCGGCAATCCAGGATGGAACCACGCCATCTGTAACTTATGGCTATGTGGTCAATTTGGATCCATGGTTGGCCAGCTACAGGAGGACGCCAAGTGGCACTTCGGCGCCCACTGTGTCTAAAAGCAGTGCTACTAAGAAACAACTGGTGCTCCGCACACAGTGTCAGCAGACGCTCACAGTTGTCAGTCCGTTCGGAGTTAAGCGCATAATTACCACCCAGCGGAGCTTCTGAGGAGCTCAGACGCCCTACTTGTGCGTCCATATCCCCTGCAAGTACTATAATATCTAAACTAGTAGCACTGCGTAGTAGGGCGTTCAGTTCGTGATAGAAAGTGACTTGATTGCATTAGAACTGCAGTCGGTGGGAGCATAAGCGGAAATCACGAACAAACAACGTTTAGTACTACTTCGTGAATCAACCTTAGCTGATGTCGTCAAACGGGCTGCACATAAATGGCTGTTCACCGGAATCCAATCAACCAAAGACGGCCCAGTGTTGGGGCTCAGAATGATACCTACACCAGCTTGACCCGTGAGTGCTGCATCGGCGTCTGCAACCAATAACGAGAGGATAAGCCGGGTACAGTTACTTCAATAACCCTGTTAGGGTCATTGATTCTTGTTTCGGCACACAACATACATCAATACCCAGTGTGTCCAAGGTGCTTGTGAGGGCAGCCTGTTCATCTGTTTGTCTTAGAGTGCGAACATTGAATGTCGCCATGGAAACGGGATAGCGTGGCCTTATAAGGGACTTTTGCCGATAGGCGTCCGATAGTTGCAGTGTGATGGTGGCTGCAGATGGCTCTACTCCAGTGGCACTTCAGTTGCTGTCAATTAAGCTGGGAATTATAGAAGGAAGGTTCGTAATGGGGATCGGGATGGGAGTAAGAAAAAAAGGTGGCCAAGAAAGAAGGGAGGCGCCAGTAGTAGCATATTTTCACGTACGCGCCTTGCTGTATGCAACAGATAAGGCGACCCTTGATAATCTGCGCGACGGCCGATGCCGGATGAATTTTATGTTTGAAGAAAATATCATGATGGTATGTGGGCTGAGATTCTGACAGGGCACCCAGTTCTAGACAGGAGGATTAGGGTCCTCATCCAAAGCATTTGGCACAACATCGTGTCCGCAAGGTAGCGGGTAGGTGGCAATGATTTAGTTTTACAGAAGTAGACGCCATCTCATTTCAAACCCCCAATCTGGAGGACCAGGAGAATGATGCTGTCTGACCTCTCACCATCGACCAAACTGGTAGGAGTAGCTCTCAAGCAGCCTGTAGGTATCACGCAGTATAGCTTAGTGGGTTAATGAGGTACGCAAACCGTCGCACCACGTTAAGGTCCAAACTAGTTGCGACGGGATTCAGTCATAGGTATACGTCGAACGTTTCGGTGCCTAGGCTGTGGATGTGCTCAACGACAGTATAGACGTTGAGAATTTTATCCGACCGGACGCATCACAAGTCCCATTTGCCAGCCGACCTGTATAGTCGTTAAGCCAGTTATGAAGGAGGATAACTATATCGACTGTACTAGGTAAGGATATGTGCAAAATCTCTGCCGGCGTTCTGCTTGCCGTGCAGAAACCGCTTATTGCAACTGGCGAGCACATTTTCCAATGTATCCTTCCTGATAGTGCGATATTCCTTCACAATATTTTCTCTCATTTGGTGAAATGTACGCGGCCTTGTTTTGTACATTCGCCGCCTCAGATAGTCCCGTAGAAAAAATTCCATGGAGTCCATATCTGGTGAGCGAGCAGGCCACTCCATTGGTCCACCGCGTCCGATCCAATGGTTGCCAAATTTGCAGGTGAGGTAAGTAATCACCGTTTTAGCAGAACGTGCAGGTGCAGCATCTTGCTGCCATCAATGGTACTGCATGCCCCTTCGGCCTCCAAGTGGGGAAGCACAAATGTCTGCAGCATTTCCAAGTACGACGCTGCTAGGAAAAGATAAGGCTTTAGTACTTCAAAACAACAACCTACCGGTCACATTCCCAGAAAAGAAATATGGGCCCACGATTTTCTGGTTTGTTAATCCAGCCCAAACCATCAGTTTCACACTGTAGTGCATACGTGGTGTGATAAATTTGCGTGGGCTGCTGATAGCCCGAGAGTAATGTTTCATTGTTCCATGCAGCTAAAACAAGACCGCATCTGTAAAAATGACGGAACGAATATCCCCGTGATCCAGCAACCAGCGGCAAAATTCATGCCGCTTCTCCGGATCGCATGGGTACAAAACCTGCATTTGAAGTGCACGGAATCTCCGAAATTTTCGTTCCTCTACTATCCGGTGTACCGTTTATCTGGTCGTGTCACAGTGCTCTGCGATCCGACGAATACTGAGATCGGGACTTTTGACACTTCGCTGACTACAGCGCAAACTGTACAGTCGTCCGTGGTGATGCGAGGCGTTCCGGTTCTCTTCATGTCGCACACACCCGGTTTGCTCGAACTTCTTCACTAGTTTAAGCACATACCGGGTGGTAACGGGAGGCTTTCCTGCGTTCATTGTGTTGTATTTTCTTGAAGTTGATGCGGCGTTTAAACAGCCTTCACCGTACAGCCGAATGATCAATGCGCGCTAAGTAACAGACACCTTAGGTGCTCCCGACTGTATTGCCTGCTCGTGCTCTATTACCTGGGATTCAATAACGTGGACAAGAGTTGCAATGTCTGACCTCGTCAACAACTGAGCTGCCATCACGTGCGCACACTCACGCCGCAGGTTTGGTTGCCTACGCCGACTTCGCTGCGTAGTCAGCGGGACACATACAGATAACCATCGATCGCTTCTAAGCCCACGGTTGGCCATGACCTTCGGCACTCAGCGCGAAGTTAACCGGCAGCTAACGAACGCCGGAAACACATTGTGGCTGGCTGTACTCATGTCGCTCGATGACAAAAAAGCTTCATGTCGCTGCGTCTTTACCAGGTTACGCCTACACTCAGCTAAGCCCTAGACTAAATCACTCGTCTGCCGAGAATTCCATACATCCTCATCACTAAGGTGAGAGAGAAATGCATGTCACTGCACGCGCAGTAGCACGTTGCGAAGTTCGCTAAACATTGGATGGCTATTGGATGTTGGGGACAACAACCGTAAATGACCGGCTTTCACCATAAGCGAGCCGCGGTAGGTAAATGAACGCGCTCATCAGCCATCTTCCGTCAGACTAATTGCATTAACACACTACCGAAACAGGTAAGCTGGAAGATATTCTGTACTAAGTAGGTGGTGCTTTACTTACACAAGGAAGTAAACGTAATTTTAACAAACTTACCTAGGTCTAATGTAATGAAGCGATAGGCGTACCAACTGCGTGTGCTCGCGAGCCTGATCCCTAACGCGCCTAGAAGGGATCCAATTTTCTTTTGTTCCACCTTCCACCGTCTACCCAAAATTTCGTATCCAATGCGAATCCGCGTGAGTGCGACATGATAGAGCACAGGATTGATTCTGAGCCGGTCAACCCCACAGGGCCGATTGAGGTCGGGGTTGGTAAGAGAACATTGTCCTCCCATTCGTGGGTGCAAGCAATCAGCAATCTCACGCCGTTTATCAGTGCGCTAACGGACCACATTGTAAGGAGTCACAAATAGTTTCTGGTCCGATGCTTCAAACCAGCATACTACTATCATCATGGGCACCAATAGAAACAATTTGCAACTTTATCCAAGTTCAATATACCGTAGGTCAACGGACCGATTGACCGTCCTTGTATGTCATCTCCAACTAACAGCTGATCTACATCAGCACACACTCCAAGTCAAGTCAAAATAAGCTTTATGGGTTCGTTTACAGCATTTACACCACCACTGCGGACACATGCTTGGAGAGAAAAATGGAAAAAAGCACATCTGTTACTCCAACCTTCGCTCGCGCAGCATGTTTTTGACTTACGTTGTGTCAACAGGCAAACATGAGAGATAAGGCATAATAACATCACGATACGATGACGTATAGGAGAATAAAATTCAGAATTTCGATCGAGTAGCAACGCGCGCATTTTGGAAACATCGCTAGGAAGTGGATGCAATTGATCAGTTCGTATCTTAGGAGAAAAAACTTTGCAAGCATCAAAATGTCTAGAAATGTTCAACTCAACTAGGTTAGCTCTAGACAAGCCCCTGCATCTGGAAATGTGCTTTATAAATCGCACAAATAAGACAGTCTTTCTGAAGCAGTCCAAAGAGAATAATAAGAGAGCAGTAATGGGTGATTTTCCTTTCACAGCGAATCAAAGGGAAGTTAGGATGCACTCAGGTGTTGGGTTAAGATAAATCGATGACGGGCCGGTTCTTTCTGTTAAAGTGAATCTGTTGGTTTCGAAATGTCGATTGGGTTTTGCCCATTTGGTGATCATTTTGTCGCACCATATTTCTGTGAATTTGGCTCTGTAACGGCCAGTTGATGGGCAACAATGTTTGCAAGCTGTATATGTTTAAAGCAAAGTAACGTAGAAATAGCGCACGCCGTACCAAATTCCCCATGCAACAAATGGTCCGGGTTGTGTGAACGCTTGAATATCACCGAGAAAAGTACGCGCAGTGAAGTATTGGAAACTGTCACGAAATTCAAACGAAGAAATAAATCGAAGGCCGATAATATTGGCAGTCATCGGACCTCGTCCATTTGGGTCATTGGTTCATGAACCTGCTTACAGTGTGAAGACATGCGGTTGTCCAAGTCTGACAAATCATTCTGCTTGGCCAAACGAGCTTAACCATGGATTCGTAAGATCTCGAATTCCAGACCCACAGGGGACACGTGAAATGCACGATGTCAACTAGCGCAGGCAAAATGATGCGGCATTCATGTGTTTGTCCGGATGAGCAATAGATAGTTGGAAGTTCCCTTAAAAGTCTAATTCAGCTTCCACTTCTCACCACTTTAAAAAGCAGGTAAAAACAGAAAAGCATTTGGTGTAACGGGGAAAGTTGAGTGTTTAGTAATAATAATCTAACACTCTTAGAGGAGCGATAATAAGTAAGCAAGGCTTCTGTGAAGGTTCATAACTGAAGACTTTGCCCATTCACTGACACTCGCTTTAACATGGCATTTCCTTAATCCCAGTAGCAATTTATGCTTGTTGTTTCTCGGCGCGGATCACAGTTCTAATCCGACCGTAATGCTATCACATTCCTCCCTTTATGCACATACGACTGGTTCTTCTTTTGGTCGGTCCCTAATAGCTGAATGTGCTCTCGGGCTTTCAGTGTCCTGGTTGGTTTTTACAGTTACATTTCGTGTTATACAACAGTACTATTTTCCCATGAGAAGTACGCTGAATCCTGTTCCAGCTGGTCTGGGTTCTCACTATCGCTAATTAGATGGAAGCAGTTGTGGGGGTCGTTTGTAGCATACTGGTCATCAACTGGCATTTGTATGACCGGTGCTTAGTAAATTATAAGCAACAGATTCCGCGCGTTTGTATAGCTTGACATTTGCGGACTGCCAAGTTGACGTGTGTGTCACAATGTAGTTTTAGCATATACAGGTGAGCAATTAGATTATTTAGTAGGCCGACAATCAGCCGGGGATATAGAAAACATAATAACACTGCTTGTCTACCGATATTCATCTGATTGATAATTTTAGTAAATTACTGCAATATCTTCCATCCTATCGCGATTGGTTACAACATAGCATGACTGACCGCTTAGTTTCAGGATGGCTCCAAATTCATGTGCTTTTAAAATATATCTCCTTCCTTTTTATTGTAGTTTGTACACATAAGCCAGCTGGTTGCATATAGGCTGAGGCTACTCTCTTTTTATACCAGTGAGGACCGGTGAAGCAAGTACATTGTTTTACTTTTTCTCTTAGCAACTAGAAGGATTGAGATGTGATGCATGTTTATCCCAGAGTGCAATACCATCTCTAGCTCCTTTCGATAGAACTATCGTCCAGTTGCCCACCTATACCTGATTGTCACATCGACGACTTGTCTCATGTGGTCATTACTTAGTACCGGGTGAGAGATCGCAGCCTTCGCGGTAGCTATTGGTTTAAAGAAGCGAACGATCTGTCCTACTTGCTCTTGGCTTCACCCCATACACCTCAGTCCAATTCCTTCGGGTTTACACTCGATGTAGTATTCACGGATGACATGACACGAGGTGCCCATTGTGATATGAGTGCCCTATCAGTATAAAAATGTTGTAATGAATAAGTCAGACAGCCAATAAGAGACCAACATGGCGGATTCAATCATTGGACGCTGAGTGGCGAATGCCCACGTGAGCTACGGTGCCTTTCTCACCTTTTGTTTGTGTCAAAATAAAAATTTCATTGGCCCAGCAATGTCATTGCTTACGGAAAAACACCAAAAAGTTATCACAATACAGTCTAATGTCCCTGGAAGTAACCGAATGGGCAACAAGACCATGGTTGCTAAAAGACAAGTATGACCGAAGAGGATGTATTTCGTTTGCTTGCGTTGCTAAATGAAGTATTAGCTCTGAACATCTCTCACAAACTTGGTAACGAATCAGTGCGGAGCGTAGGAACCAAAGTGAACAATTGGCAAAACCATGGTAACATCGCATCCATTGTGCAGTCTTTGTGGTCGCGCGAACCGACAAGTTTGGTATGCATGTGTAAGAGCTACTGTCGATGATAATGGAAACTTAGTGAAGTGGAAGGTCAGTAACTACACCAAAACTCGAAGGAGTATTTCGTAGTTTTGGTGTATTGCGACGGTATCCAAATTCTCCGTTGTAGCTTCTCAGTGTCATTGGTCCGAAGACACCAGATCCATGCCCACCGGCGACCTCCGTGGAGCGACCGCATCCCCACACATTGCGGCGTCGTAGGTAATCGGCCGGAGCGAACCTTTCAACACTTGCTCCTTCAGCACATGTCCCGGGAGGTTCCTAAATTACCGAAAAGAAACGGTCGCATAATGTACCGGTCTGTTCTTGTCTGAGATTTATGTCCTTCAGAAATGGTATGGAATCAAAAATTTCAATCAAATTGTGAAGCATTAATTACGCCTGCGCACATTAAGACAGAGCTTGACCATTTTTTTTCTCATCTGCTTTTCAGTTTCAAGTCAAGTCGGTATAAGCCTTATGTAACAGAGTGGGTATATTTGCAGCGGTTCACAGTGTTCACTGCGGATGTTTTTAACAAGTGCAATAAAAACACAAAATTTGTCAACTGGAAAAATTATCATTATGAGTACAAATGTCACTCGAATAAGCGGTCCCGACTCTGCGTTATATTGAGGCTACGGTGTCGAAGCCGAGTTCGTCGATTCGGATGAGGAGTCCTTAAAGTACACAGCGTCTTCTGACAATAGCGCAATAAGCGAGGCATCAAAACTCATTTTCAAAAATCGGCGAAGGACAGCCTTAGTGGCCTTGTAGCTAGTCTAGCTGATGAAAATATCAGTAAAAACTGATACATCCGCAACAGGCAAAGTAAGATCGATGTTCCGGTGGAGACAACAGCCGATTTAAAGGTCCCGCCATATTGCATCCAACGTATATGGGGTGGACTGGAATAACCAAAGACACTGGAGTTCTACAACCTTACTGGGTAAGCTGCGAGTAATGTGAGGATAAGACCATGATGTTGGGTGCATGATACAGTGGTCACGCGGTGCCAATGCTGATCCATGTGTTTCGTAGAACAGCAAAAGTCCATCCCGAAGGCCATATATTTGCCATTTAGAGTAGCAGTGTATTTTCCGTTCCGCTCTTGTCATTAGATATTCCGAAGAAACGCAACCAGTGCGACAGGTGCAAGAGAATCAACCGAATTCTCATAAACCAACCACCTTGTTGAATGCATAATTAGTTTAATCTAAAGCCGTGATCAGTCCACTGGACCGAGTGCTAAGTCAGCCCTTGACGGTAATAAAAACTGAAGATACAAAATAACGAATTCATGATGAGTCCGATTCTGAACTTCGGAAGAATGGTCACCGAGTGATAGACTCGTCTTTGAAGTTTTACGACCGCCGTGTAAGGATACTAGCTACGTGATTCCACAGCCAGCATAAACCCATCACCCTTCCCTCAGAAGGAGGTTAAACTGAAGATCATTAAAATGAGAACCCACGAAACGCGCGACACTGTCTGATTCCATTGTAATAATGACAGCACTTGGCTGCATGGCAAAGCGAATCACTAGAAAAGCCACTCCCTGACATAGCTGTGAGCTGCGTTGTGTGAATCTGCCCTACCGCGACTCGTGAGATCCAGTAGGGAATTGTAGAAACCATACTAGGCGGTGTGTTCGGACTGTCCTGCATTCCTGTTTCTCTCCAGCTCCGTGGCTGAACTGATCGTGAATGAGTCGTGCCATGTGTGCATTGTAGGAAGTGTACATTCCGTCGGGTTACGACTCGCAACTTCCTACCCTGGGAAACAAATAACCCTACGGATATGTTGAAGTAGGGCACTGCACAGTTTAGCGCTTACATCCCACAGTCAAAGTAAAAGTAAATAGCTGGCCTCACTACCAGTTCCAGTCGTCACCGAACAGCCACCCAACCTGCCCCAACGATTCACATACATAGGTAGTTATATTGTGGTTGGTAACCACATCAGCGAGAATAATGCATCGGGTATGTGCAAGAGCAACCTAGCCTTTCAGCGTCTCAGGTTTATGAAGACGACGCGATGCCATCAACGTATCATTAAAGAGTAGAGCTCGCAGGGTCTTAGGCCAAGTTTGCGCATGGATTAAAAGCACGGCTGCTCTGTGACGGAGTTTACTAAACTGACCAACTATGATCATCGATGCTATCGGCGTAAGGCTCATACCTGGTGAGAACACTGGGTGACCGGTAGCAAAGCTAGTCAGTTGGTGTTTGGGAAGACACCCTTTGGTGTTGCATTAAGGTGTCTTAAACGACACTTTTTAGCTGCTCATCTCAGCTTGCATTACCTAGTATTGCTGTAAGTATTTAAGTGAAATTGTAGGGTGGCCGAGCAATACTACGGTGGAATGTTGTGAAAAATTTAATCAAGTGGCATGGCTGCATTGGTAAGTGCTCTGTTCCGTAGTTGGGTACCTAAGATTGGCCACTCCTGTGGTCGAAGCTTTTACCTAACTTCGTGTAGGCTCTATGTCAGTAGCGCAACGGTATTCGGTCACGTGTTGCCATGTATTAAACATGTAACTTGGTTGATTTGCCCATCTTTTTCTTGGTCCCTGTTCTTAGTGTAATCCTTTGTGTTTTACTTCATTCTGCTACTATGGTGGCAGGTATTTTCATCACAGTGACATGAACCATGGCAAGTACATTCATCCAGGTTTGGAGCCCTGTTCAAAACGGGTTGTTTAACTGGGTCGAGTTTTGTGAAGAATGGATGCCATGGAAACTTAGCTTCCTTGACACATTGGCGCATAACCATTTACCTCTTCACTGGTTGCACCTCTCTAGGGAACTAAATGTAATGAAGAAAACAGAGACAATAAATGACGGCGTAGGCAAGCATCCGTAATGTAGTTGGACAGCCAACGTGCGAGTGAGTTTGTTTCCGTAGTATAACGCCTAGAGTACATGCGCTGAATGCCAACGTCAGCGAGTTGTTTGCATGTGTGATACCCTCATTATCATCATTGGTCTCACGAGAGTGCCCGGCTGTTCTGTGGGCAGATAGAATGCGATCCCCTGACAACATTGGACCGGAACAGAAATATTATATTGGAACGGGCTACAGCCTTTCCATCACCTTATGTAGACACGGTAGGTATGTCTCCCAAATGGTTGCATTTATGAGGTACATATTGAAGGATGGTGGACTGAATTCGGATAAATTGTGGATCCCATCTGCATAACTCCTGGAGTTACTGCTTACAACTTACCATAGATGTGTAATTTGAAAACCGAGGACACCGTATACACAGGTGTCGTGAGTCCGTTCGTATTCACAGTCGAAACCAAGTCTTGAAAATATCGCTGCCAAGCACAAAAGCCTTCTGGACGGCCGTTCCGTTGCTTATGGACTTGTCAAAGTCACGTGGCGTCGCAATTGATCGCTCGGTGAAGTCAGCATTTGGCATCCGTCTTGGACCAGTGGCTCTAGTATTCACTCATAGACATTGACTAACGGTGTTAGACCCATCACTGAACCGTGGAGTTGTACACTGATTCCGAGTTCCGAGAATATGAAACAGCCGTCCAGACTTTTCCAGATGTTGATCGTAGTCTGATTGAGGCTAGTGATGACGAGCTTCATGCACGACACTAATAAACACCTGCAACCACCTCCAAGATACAACATCTAAACTTGGGAATAGCCCTCCAACGCATGATATTAATGTTCATGACGTCGCACAACTAGAGGCAGTCCAGGGCCACTGATGGATTATTTACACCATGACCGGCATCCGCCTTGACTATGAGGCCTCTGCTTACAAAAGTTAAATCGAGTTTTTAAACTAATCACCAACCAACGGGGTGCTCAAGACGGGTGGGTTCCGGAAGAACAAAACCGTTGTGCAGTGTTCACGCTGAACCTGATAGTTGCCTACCCAGTTTAGTTGTGTGAAATCAGATACGCTCGGTTCCCCCGCCATAATCTCGAATGCACTGGCGACTAGAGTGTGGGGTATACGTTGATAAAGGCGTTAGTGTCGTTCGATACTACTGGCCCATGCATAATTGTGACATTCGGCATAGTTAAAAGCATATGTTCTTATTCAGCGCTGGGGGTAAGCTTGGATATCCCATTTTCAACTGATTACATCCTCAGTGTAACCGCTTTTCTCCGTAGAGCAAAGGATCCAATCCGCTATTTACCGAAATGGCATCCAAGATC
Organism: Dicrocoelium dendriticum; assembly: GCA_944474145.2. Taxonomy (NCBI): domain Eukaryota; kingdom Metazoa; phylum Platyhelminthes; class Trematoda; order Plagiorchiida; family Dicrocoeliidae; genus Dicrocoelium; species Dicrocoelium dendriticum. The sequence continues at coordinate 65,101,959 of OX104059.1, read as the reverse complement.
GCAGTGAGTGGTCAACCGCTATCAACCAACAGCCTTCGGACAATATGACAGCATGGCAGTTTAACCTGGACTCACATGTGACAGATTAAGCGCGCTTTGAGGAGTTTTAAATATTGGTAACAATAAGCCTAGTCCTACGTAAGACAGGAGACACCTGCGGGGTTAAACAAGTTCGCGATAGCTGAGGCCTTGCTACACGGATCTCGGCCATCCGCTTGGGAACAAGCATACTTCCTTGAAGCCGTCGCTTTTTATGCACTGAAGATACTCAAGTAGCTCGGAACAAGATGTAACGTCGGTACGTTAATCTGAGTGTAGTGCGAAGAAGAGACGTGACTTTCCTTCAGTCCAAAGTATTCTTGCTCACGTCCTAGATGCGACTTTGATGGTGCTGTTAGAAAGCGATCTAACTCTTCCGTTTTCCGTATGTTGGTGTACACCAGCGGTTTTTAACCTTTGTGGGGCTGTTACTCACAACTCGGTTTTACTATGATCAACCTCCACACAAAGTTCCGTTTCAAACCCTAATTAACAAATAACTAGCCCGCTTTGTGTTTCCAATTACGGGAAGTGATAACTATTTAGGATTACTCTCGATCAATAAAAGAAAGAAAATAGTTATGTTGCTGCAACATTTTATGCAAGCAAAATGTAATATACATCAACCAAACGGTTGATATTAGCGCTGACAGTTTCAGCTAATGCACAACATAAGTCGTGTTCGGAGTTTATTGGATTCCTTGCTTTTGTTTTCGTTGCCGCCATTGTCGCAAATTCACTTTCACATCTATAAGTTGTTGCGCATTTGATCAATATTCTCAATGATCTTTCCGGGATCAATGGATACTCACCACCTATCTTTGTCCACAATGATACCTGTGGTGTGCTTTGGAAATATATTTGCACTCCGCTATCTTTGCGCATTCCTAGGAATTAGGCTGTGACTTCGGTTTCATTAGCTGGAAACGTTTCTTTATCCACTGAAAAGGGACTTAGTACCCTGGCATTTCGCGCTTTTCAAAATGAGGAAAATATTTGCTGATAGAATGATAGAATGATTATAAGTGGCAAGTTATATCATCTGTGAATGGGTATTTTTCATTTCTTCCGACGAGCACCATTGTTCTGGGAACACACACGTCGTCAGCCGTAGCTATGCGTTGGTAAAGATGCAATTTGTGAAGAAACGCAACCTTACTCTGAGCAGTTAAAATTTTAATCATATTTTCTTGCAAACTGAGGTTCAGCGCATTTATTTCTCTGAAGAAATCTGCAAGATATGCCAGTTTGGTTTACTCATAACTCGTAGTATATTCTTCAAAGCCGAGTGCCGCGTACAAGTGCCTTTGTGACATTAGGAGCAGAGCAAGCTGTTGTCCTAACGGCATGAGTCCAATCAACTTGGCTTGCCTATGACGTTCACCGCTGCTTTGGTCACCGTACCGGTGCAGTGAGTGGCAAGGCGATCACGTGATCTCGCGTCGTGAACCCAGTGCGTTAGTATGGCTCATACGATGGCACACGTGCAATGTGTCACATGACGCACACGATGCAGCTTCAGGCGTGCCCGATGCAAACATTTATAGGAATGATGCAACGAACTGTTGTAGTGAACGCCGTTGACTCAGTAGTCAAAAGTGCTCGTTGCACTAGTCACGTCGACTACCGCATTTTGATAACGCCTCAGGCTATTTCGACCTGTGGCTCCCTCACTTAGAGGCGCTGTGTATGCTACCGTGTTATTTCGAAGTCGAATCGCCAACAACGTCAAGAAGGGTGAGATATCCAACGTAGTGGAATAGTTAAAATGTGCTCAAGCTTTTCACTTCTTTCAATTAAATCTCACATCAATGATACTTCCTGTTACGTGGAGTGGAAGATAAGCATATTCCGAATATTTGATCCCCATACACTGGTTAAATATGATCGACATAGACAGTAAAGTGCCCGGGTGTAGTGACGTATTCACCAACTAAAAGCTGGATAAGGCAAATGATGGATGTTTGATTGCAGCCTTACAACCATTCAAAAGCCATGTTAGGCCAACAGCACATCTCGTAGGATTAGGTGTGGTAGCATCTGGTCGAACACCGTCCGCCAGAAAATGGAACAGGCTGGGTAGCTTGCCGGTGACACGATGCATGTTGATCAATGTTAAGAGAACAAAGTGCAACAACAGGCTGGTTTGATAGTTTGGCATTGAGGCTACTTTCATATAGATGACTATTGCTGCTATAGTGAGTGATGCGGAGATTCGTATACGGAGTCAGGTTGCACATGTTGATGCGGTGTTGGTCTAGTGCTTTTTCAGTTCTGCTATCGAAAAAAGCACTTTACAATGACAAGTAAGAACATTTCAACAGGACAATCTAAATTTAGCCATTTCGCATATTCTCGTCAGTCGTTTACATGCAGTTACTGGAATGGCTAGGTTGCATATAGAGACATTCAATGTGGAACGTCATTGATGAATTGAAAACGGTCAGTTCATTTGACGCCGGCATTTTGCAAAGAGGAATGTGGTCACTAGCTTCACCAAGGCAAGGCAAGACTGTGAGTCCTTAATGAAACTACGACAAAATGAGAATGTAATACAGTGACCTGACAAAGGAACAGGAGTAGTTTTAATGGAAAAATGATTACGTTCGAATATTGTATACAGTACTAGCTGACTCGAGCCGCTTCGTTCACGACGTGACAGGTCATGATAGAACCGGACAAGTCTAGCACTTGCTAGTTCGCGAGTTAGAAAAGAACGATGAATAATGGACTGGATGGACGAGAAAACTGTAACACAACTTCGTCCTCGTGGGTGTCGACTTCCACATATGTACGACCTACCGGATACCTATAAGAAACGCACCTTCTGCATCCAATCGTTTTAATGGTCGTCAAAAATTGGCACGATGGTTAGTCCAAGTTGTTGAACATATTCGGGGTGAACTAGCCGGATATAATCTCAGATACCTTCTATTTAGTCAACCAAATCCGAGAATTGCATGTAGGAGGGAAACGTATGGCCTCGTTTGATGTGTGTTCACTACGCACACTATCCTCTTAGAAAATGCTCCGGGCATAATAGGCTTACACGCCGGCAAAGTCGGGTTTGCAGCTCAGCATCTGTGCTCACCACTACGCTCGTGTACGAAGGAGGTCCAACTTGAATTCAACAGCCCACTGTATCGGCAGACTGATGGCGTAGCCATAGGCAGTCCGCTTAAGCCTGCGTTGACTGAGACCCTCATGGGTCACCCGGAAAACACTAAGCCACGTCCTAACATCCAAAACATGCACCCATACAACCGCTGCGCAGATGACACTTTCATCGTTGTGGCCACTGCTGAGCAAGCGGAACACTTACAATTGGCTCTGAACAATTGTCATCTAGCGATAGAGTTTACAGATGAAAATGAAACTACCGGCGTATCCCATCTTTTGGGTATTAGCCAAATGGTACACTCATTCGAGTTTGGTACCGCAAGCCTACCTGGGCGGGACAATACCTTGACGACTTTATGTCATGTGAATTACATACGAGATCTGGTTCCTACCAGTTTTGCTAGATCTCGCCAAAGCTGCTCCGAGGAAATGATAGAATCTGAGCTGCAACAAGTCTCCCCTAGATTACGTGAAAACGGATGTCCGGAGAAATTCCCTGCACGGAACTCAAACGCGGACGCGAAAATCAGGAACGAACGGGTGCCCAGCGTCCCTAAGAAAAAAGCATTCATAACGCCACTATTCAAAGAGGATCAAAATGACAGGACACTCCGAGACCGTCTCCGTCAAACTATAAACTAGTGTTATTACACCGTAGAGTTTGTTTTCTTTCACCGTTAAGAATTTGTCGTTGAAATCCAACCTGGACACCCCAGACTCGGAGTTATTGCGTCATGCATTGTTCATCCGTTACACAGTAATTGCGGTAGCGAGTACCTCGACCGCACTGAGAGGAGAATGTCCACAAGCACTAGAGCATATTGCACTAAACCTGGTCGCCAATGCTCCGAAGCTGCTTGCTAGTTCGATTGCCCGACACATACTTGACTGCTTCATGTGTGAGAACCCACTTGAATCATTTAGAATACTCAGACAACAGAGCGCCGCTCGTCTGCTCATTTCGCACTTAGGCGGCTGCAACCCATCTTGTGTAAACGGACCGAGTTCGCCAGCACTTTCGCCTTGCCTTGATGAGACTGATGACAATATTTCTACAAGCGGGATGTCGGTCAGCACCAGATGAACTTTGACTGCTTTTGATTATCCGATGACGCTACACCATGTAAGCAACCGAGCCCTTCCCTTAATTGTATGTAAACGTCTGATGAAAACACGCGCAATAGCTGAATTCAGGCTACCCTATCGTGAAGAGAAAGTCGTGTGAAATTTCTATGGGATCAGTTTAATTATGTGTGGGCATTTACGTGACTGGGGGGAGGGTGGGTATCGGAAACCAGTGAATCCTAACGTTTTCCATGTCTTTGTAATATATCTAGAGCTTCTTTCTCAGGAATTCCGTCGAAAATGCTGAGGACAACTTCCACAGAATAGATAAACATTAATAAATTTAGTCTCGAGAGTTATAAGCTAGGCCTGTCTAGGCAAGACCATAAACTAGCTGGTGGCTCTATACTCTTTTCGCGGTCGGTTTTACCTTCGGGTTGTTAAACCATCGCCTGCCTTGAGTGTTGTTAGTAGTGCGTTTCACCAGGCAGCTTCAATGTTTGCTAATTATTGATGTAAAGCATGTTTCTTTGGCATTAGTGGGTGATGTAGAAGTGCTTTGCTGGCAGTGCGATCATGTTCTGTTTGTTTGGCAGCTTAGGTCTATCACAGTCACTTAACTCTCACAGTCTGATTCCGAGCAGCCGTCTTCCTCGGTTAACGTGTCATTTAACAACGAATTAAACGTTGTCACACAATCCGGAACACGCCTCTTGACGAATTTTTAATGCGCATCGATGGCTACCACATAACGCAGCATAAGAGTAAGCCGCTTGGTTACCAGAGAGCTCGGGTGAAGGCTAGGCGAGCGATTAGTTAAAACAGAGCTCCAGTATCGTTGACACGAACATAAGCGGTAACTTTCTGGAGGCGCGTGGTCAGCCTTAATGACAACTGATTCAAAGTTCCCATTATTTACTGACATAATATTTAACGTTATGCTCTTAACAAAGGACTTTAATCAGCGTCACCATGCTCATCGACGTCAACCTGATGATTCAGCTTAAGCGTAAGCGCTTTGGATTTGAGTGCTCAGGTGGAGCTTGGTTGAGTGACTATCCATGAGTGAACTAGGGCGCCGTTCCCGGGAGTATAATCGGCCTTAATGACGGTGGATTTGTATTCCGCCGACGATAAGATGATTGGTCTGCTTCGAATAAAGTTTGTTGCATAGGGTGAACTGGTAGAGTTATACAGTAGTGGACAGCTATACTCCTCGACCCATCGTGGAGTCGTATCATGCTACAATTAAGCTCTGTTAGTGTGCAATACTTGAGTAGGTTGCCTTTCACAGAGTTCAGTGGGCATCTGTCTGGGACATAAAAGACCATGTGATTTTTGGAACCTGATTATCTGTTAGTGTTTTTCAACGGCTACCAAGTTGCTTGCATGCTATTTGTACGCTGGTTAATTTAGGTAATTGCTGCCCACCTACTCGTGTGACGATCGACTTTGATTAGGGTCTGAATCTGTCCGCATTATGGAAGACGCCAGTCGATCAAGCTACCACCTCCTGCAACTGTGTGCAAACCAGTAATTGCAAACTACGCAAGTCTCTGAACCGTTTCGTATTTGGCATAGTGCCAGCTCACACAGGTGACTGCGGCTACCCTAAGTGTACATGAAGTTTGTTGTGTCTAAAGCAGCCATAAGGAAATCATAGGAAATGTTTAATCTTCTTGCTGCTGCTGCTATTTTTACTGACCGATGACACTAAGCATGTCAGTTACCCCGGTTTACTTAAGCGACCTGGCAGTAACTAAGTTACGACTATGATCGTTATCGCCGCTCCCAAATGGATCCGCTTTAGCTGTGACTATTGAACAGAAATCGATTTCATCTTTTAAGCACATTTAGACAGTACCGTCTTTGAACTGCGGAAAGCCGCTATATATCCCCCCGTAATAGCGTCTGCTTTTACCTCCACTGCTGGGTAGTAATGAATTCAGACCGGCGTTCCTTTTAGTGAGATATGCCGATCGATGGAACCGACTAGCATCATAGGTGTATAGTAATGCTAACCATACAATATTCCGATAGTCCCCAGAGACTTTCCACATTATGGTTGTCGGTATTCGGTTCCGGATTTGCCTGTCACTGCGCCCTTCATGGGGACAGCCATGGGACGTTTGCGCCAACAGAGGCACAATGGGCGGTTTGCTTTGCACCACCCACAGCTCCACTCAGGCACCCTATATGCAGTGTGAACCCGGAGGAATAAGACCAAGAGGTATGTGGATGAGAGCCATGTTTGATCAACGAAGCTGGCCCACACTCCATCATACACAGCAGCAGCATTCCTGTCTGTCTATGTGGCAAATCATGAGTACCTGATTTAGACAAGGCGGTGACTGAGCCGTATCCGGCTCCACACTGGATGCATGGAACCACTGGTTGAACCTAGCACGGTCACGGAAACTGTACACCCAGTCCCTCCAGCAGACATTAACAGTCTCTAGGAGCCGGCAATCCAGGTGAAGGGTCTTAGACATTTAGGCACCATATCGACATTCACATCAACCTCGGACACACCGGGGAATATCAACCAACAGTCGACACAGAATTTGAAGGAAAGTTAACACGTAAGATTCACGCGGAATATGCAACATAATGACTGAGTGAATCAAATGAAGTGGGATGCTTTTATCCAGGTTGAGAAGATCTAGTTTAAATATAAGTCTGTGTAGCTCAACTACAGTGAAGTCGCAGGATTTATGCAACAGCAACATCATATCATTATATGAATACTCCATAGTATGAAAGAAAATAAACACGCAACCTAGACAGTGAGTGTGTGGCAGACAGAGCTGAGCAAATCAAAATAGTGTATGAATTCTGACCTATGGTTAGAGTGATCTTAGACAAGTGTAAATCAGGGAACATTAACTGACAAACTTCGAAAATATAAGGTAGGTAAATTGAGCGCGAAGTAAACAGTTGATATGTGGAGGGTGAAAAGAATTGAGCGGGTACAATAAAATGAATTAGTCAGATCTAGTGTTCAAGACACAACAATCTCCAGAAACATTAACGGAATCTCCTAAGCAACTTGAAAACAGCTAGGTGCTTGCAGCAACATCTTCTTCCTTTATTACTACCCATAATAGGAAACCTTTTTCGTGCGCCCTTGACTGATCCAGAGTTTTGTCACGAAATAAAGCTGGAAACAGTGTTATAAAGTTCCTGCTGAATGAGCATACTGCCCGATCCGGTGGTTGATCCGTGGGAAAATTTGTGATTTGACTTTATTAATTTTTTAAGGTACCGCAACAAAAACGTTACTTAATGTATAAATGATCGCACACACTTATGGGTCGTATACAAACTGTCGGTGAATGCACAAATTAATTGATTTATCTAAATGAGAAGCTTCGTAGGTCAAGGCACATTAATCGGTCGTGCACCAAGCCTTTTGAAACGGCAAATTCCAGATCAATTCCAAAGATAATTCAAAATATCGAGAAGGAAAGTTGCACCTCAGAAGTACACAAGGAATTCAGAGAATGATAAAAAGATGTGCAATGATATAATACGGTTAAAAAACAAGCGAGGGTTTGTGCGAATTACTTAAGCTCAAATAATGAAATTAAGCGAAGCGAAACGCGCGTCTGTGGACTCAAGGTAATATCCACGTTAACACACATCCTCCATTTAACACCATTTCGTGGGGGTTGGTCAACACAACGTATGTCTGCGTCGTCTTCACTCACTGAACAGGAATCAAATCAAATAATGCAGGTGTCCTTTTTAGAGAAAATGAATAGCGTGGATGCAGAAACAACAAAAGTCGGAAAAGCGTTTCACGGCTGAGAAATTCAAAGTGAAAAAATCATTCCTGCGGCACCCCAGCAGACTATTTCGGGCCCCGTTTTAGCTATTGACTCCTCCGTTTTATTTTGCGGCCAAGTTTCAGGTGGTGGCAGGGGTGACCGCGGTTTTTCAAGATATAGTACACCAGAAGGAGGCCGCTCGTAGAAGGCGATAAATTGCGCTGTACCCTCCAAGGTTTTTGGTTGCAGTAGGTATGACATTTGGAACAATCCGTTTACATTTTTGGTTGTTCTTCGCTAAGGGGTCTCTAGTGCAACCAACGCATTCTAACCAGGGTTGCCAGGCCTGAATCACGTACTTCACATAGACCTCATATACGCTCCCTTATGAGACCAATATGCTGCTTCACCGTTTTGAATGCCTTCAAGGACTGCGGCGAAAGAACTTGCCTGCTACTCGCTCACTTATGCACTCATAATTTTTTCGCTGTTGCTCACCGGTATGTTATCGCACACATTTGGATCCACACTTATTCGTCATGATTTTACAAACTCCACCTTGTGATACCATTTCGCGAGTACACTCCGGTGCGCCATACACGTACACTGAATGCCAAATGCCGGGCAGTGCTTCGCTGGTATTCAAGCACCTAACGTTGTGTAACCAATCATCGCAGCCATTGTTTGGTCTCACTCGATAGAGCACCTCAAGGGCTTTCGAACGAACCCTTGCTCATCCAAACCCAACACTACTTAGAGCAGCTACACGCCACACGGCAAATTCACCTGGCGCGATCCACAGGCTTAGACACGAAACTTCACAATAAATAAATAAATAAATAAATGATATATTTCTCGACATGCGAGACACAGGCAGACTAGGACTTTGATCATGTGGTACAACAAAGTCGGGTAATGGAGAGGGATATTCAGTGATCTATTGTGTTCACATAGGAATGTTTCAGAGCTAAATCAATTAAAAATAGTAAAGGAGTAAGAGTAGTAGAAGTTGTGAGTAAGAATAAAAGTAGATATAAAACTGTCAGTTTAATTGGAGTAATACGACCCATCATGAAACCGTCTCCCGGAGACCTGCTTCCACACTTCTCTTCCACAACTCATCTGGCCATGTGCTATTGTGGCGTTATATGTATACAGTTATGTGGGGGCCTGTGATATATATTAAGCTCTCCCCATCGTATAGCCATCTTTTATCTGATTTGTTTCCAGCTAGTCAGCGCCACAACTTGGTCTTTCCTCGAAGAAGAACCCCCGGAAGTCGCCTGGCTCGAGTTCGTCAAAACATTCAGTCAGCTGATTGCACAGGCTTCAGAGATAAAAGCTTGCAATGAGTGCAAATCTGTTTCTTTCGTTAGGAGCAGAACCCGAAAATGGATGACAGTAGGCAACGCAGCATGGCGAGCGTACAGAGAAGCTCCAGCACCAGAAACGTGGGACAACTACTTAGCCCAACGTAACCACTGCACTCAACTGTTAAGAGAAGACAAAGCCGCCTATCAGCAGAACATCGCAAAAACCTTCAGTGCTAACCACAAACTGCTGTACAAGCACGTTAATAGCCTACGAAAGGTGTGGCAAGGATTTCCTCCACTCAAGACGGCTGAGGGCCCAACAAGAACGTCTATGGAAGCTGCAAACGCGCTGCAGATGCAATACGCCCCCACGTTTCAACGGGTCTTGCCACCAAGCGATCTACCAAGCTTTGTATTCTGCTCACCAGGACTAACCCACATCAATTTTACCGCAGAGGCTGTATTGCAAAAGCTGACTTCTCTACGCAAACACAGCTCGCCGGGTGTCGACGCCATTCGTTCTGAGGCATTGGGAGTAGCAGCAAACCAAATGGCAGGATATTTAGCTCAGTTTTTTCAGCACTGCTTAGACCGGAACCAAGTTCCCGCTATGTGGAAGCTTGGAATAATAAGCCCGATTCACAAAGGTGGAAGCAGAACTGATTCCTCCAGCTACCGCCCAGTAACCCTTCTTCCTATACTCTCCAAAGTCATGGAATCCATAGTTGCCGATGCACTGGTGTGCTATCTGGAAAACTGCAACCTCATCACTCCTGAACAGCACGGTTTCCGTCGACAGCGGTCATGTACAACTAATTTACTCATAGAACGCAGTAGTTGGACCGAGGCAGCCGACGCTGGAGAAGGTGTTGATGTGATCTACCTCGATTTTTCCAAGGCTTTCGATCGTCTAGAACATCGGATATTTCTATCCAAGCTGCAGCATTACGGGATCGGCGACCCTCTTTTAAGCTGGATCGCCAACTTTCTATTTCAAAGGCAATTAGTGGTCAGAGTTCGGAGCTCTTTATCGGACCCCATACAAGTCGAGTGTGGTGTGCCGCAAGGCTCGGTTCTAGGTCCACGTTTGTTTCTGGTGTTTATTAATGACCTTCCACAGGGAATCGCTTCAAACTTCCTAATGTTTGCCGACGATATCAAGATCTGGCGCAGGATCCAGGCGAACGCCGACCAACATGTGCTTCAGAGTGATTTAGATACAGTGTATCAATGGTCCATCCAAAACTTATTGCATTTCAACGTCAGTAAATGCAAGGTGATTTCCATCCGACATCAGAACAGCTACTCATACCGACTCGGAACGGATGAACTGCAACTATCAACTCTCGAACGTGACTTGGGTGTCCTGGTTCAAGATGACTTGGGTTGCTCCAGGCAATCCGAAAAGGCCTAGAAGACCGGGAACCAACACGTCGGGCTGTTGAGGCGGGCATTTGGACAAATAAACAGCTCCATATTTCGACAAATGCTCAGTGCGTATGTTCGCCCCCATGTCGAATACGCAATTCAAGTCTGGCATCCATGGCTGAAACACGACCTTAATGCACTGGAGCAGCCTCAACGCCGGGCATCTAAGAACTTAACTGGAATGCGCAATCTGTCCTACCAGGAGAGGCTGCGACGACTAGGATTGTTCAGTGGAAGCTATCGCAGGCTACGAGGCGACCTGATTATGACATACTTGATTCTGCGAGACCCACATCATGTGTGCCGCCCTTTACTGCAACTCAGCACCAATACAAACCTGAGGGGCCACTCATTAAAACTCGCAGAACAATACAGTCGTCTGGAGTGCCGCAGAAATTTCTTTTCCATCCGTGTCTGTCACCCGTGGAATGCTCTCCCAGAAGCGGTCGTCTCTGCACCGACACTAACAATATTTAAAAGACGGTTGGACGATGCACTCATCCACTTACACTTTGTTACTTAACACTATGTCTCCATCCTACACTTGGAGTTTACCCTGGAATTATTTGTTGTTAACTGTGAGTGTTGTGAATCTAAGTGGATCGCAGGTCTGCAGCGAAGCAAACGATAAGTCCTTATTTTCGTATTTAAAGTGTTAACTATTTTACTATCCTTTTCATCATAATTATTATGTTGATATCCCCACCAAATATCCAACGGGGCTTGTAAAGCAACGCTTCTTAACCCGTATAAATTCATTGTTCATTGTTCAATGAAAAGCTCTCCTCATCATACAGCTATCTTTTAGCTGATTCAATTCCAGCATTGTACTGTGGGGGCCTGTGTTTCATATTAGGCTCTCCCCATCGCATAGCCATCATTTGGCTGCTTAGAATCAAGCACTTGTAATATGTGCCAGTGAGTTTGTGATAACTCATACTGCATGAGTGTGCTGCATTTTTTTGGAATCATTTATCCATGGCCTCGGGAGATCGGCCCAATCCTGGCCAACACTGGAAGGAGAGAAATAAGCAAATAAAAGTGGGTGGACGTACAGTAACGTGAAATGCTAGATTTTCGTCCGACGTTGTTCGATTCAGATAGTACAAATTTCACTGGTAACTGATAACCTCATGTAATCTGCCCCACGTTCACTCGGATACTTTCGACCTGCACAGGAGAGGATAGTCTACAAGCACAAAACTGCAGCCTGAAAGCTGGGACCTTGGCCTCAATGTCAGAAACAGAGCAACTGCCCTCGAGGATGAGTCATTCTAATGGTTAGTAACGTTTGCCCAACAATCACGATGCTCAGCGTGCCACAATCTAAAGACGTATGTGGATGGTGTGCCAAACTTGTTACAGGGGCATTGCGTGTTAGAATTCTTGCAAGTTTTTCCATGTGAGGTGCATCCCAGTTAAACCTAGTCAGGCCAAATCATTAAACTAACCAGATTCTCTTTAGTTCTGCGTGGAACGCACAGCTAGCCCAATGATAAGAAGAGTGCTCCTATTATCTCGAAGTATGACCAGCTGCTGGCCAATTGTGAGAAAATGGCGACCACCAAAATCACCATAGTTGGAGTAAGCATAGCGGACTATGTAATCCCAGCCAACTCAGTAAGTGCTGCTCCAATCCTGAAGAGAACGGCTGGTAACCCCGTAAGTATAATGACACTACTAGCCCAGAAAACCAACTGCCGTTCCAATACCACCCGTGGTTCACATTTGACTAATGTGTTTCCTAGTTCGATCGGAGTGACTACATGTAAGGCTACTTACAACTTCCAAACGGAGTGAATAGAAACAGAACAAGCCGGTACCGGCAAACGTTACCTTACGGTTGTTTTCAAGAAGAGCCGTCACTTAAAAGTAACGGCTCCCCCAACTGGATCGGAAACTGAAGGGCGAAGCGGTGTTCTATAACAAGTACCACCACTTCCTTGAGGTAAACTCGAGTATTTCGATCATTAACCGCGACCTGTCGAAAGGAGCAAAGAAACAACTACCTGTACTGAGCGTACTGTACTCCAATGTCTCGGAATCAAAGTCGACCTCCGTCAGAGGCTGGCAGTTAAATGGCCTCAATCAGTGGGACGTCATCAATAACCTAATTGGATTTGTTTTGAAACCAGTGCATGTAGTGTATATTACGCGGTACCAAATGTTAAGTAATACAAACAGCAAAGACCTTGCGCATTGTGCTGAACACCATCACTGAAGTAGAATCAGTTCTACTATCGACAGGTAGACACATAAAGGAACACTGCTCCATCCGTATCTTTCCAGACATCCCACGAGGCAAGCGTTATCGAATTAACCACACCCTAGAGGACTACCGAAAGGAAACATTAACCAGAACCCTACTTGTTTTTCGGGTAAGGGAGTACCCACCGTTTGTCTTGGGTTGCAACACACAACCACAGTTGTGGTCTCGGTTGACTAAGAAGTCAGCCTCTGTCAGTACGAGCACTGGGACCGTTACCGAAACCCTCCATAGAACGATTCTTGTTCACAGCGTTCCTGAGACTGAAGCAGGCAAGGAGCATGAAATAACAACCCATGGTAAAAAAACAATGGTGCAGTATTCGTGAAACACTGCTTGGATGATGTGCTAGCGAAATCGGTGTCACGGCTGCGTACCTCACCAACCTAACAAATATGTAGTCCGAGTGTTGAAAGTGGTCCTACGGTTAATACAAATGGCGACACAGCTGTTAAAAGGCTGGTGCATGTTTTGTTGAAGGCTATCAGCTGAGATTTGCCTGAAGGCAGTCAGCGATATGCCCCTTAGAAATGATAGGTCACTCAACGAACCAAACGCGATGAAATTTATGAAGGAACAATGCACCAGTAGTGTGTCTACTAAGCCCATACAATCTGTTGAAGATGATATTGGCCAGACACGTTGCACTGTACGTAGAAGATTGGACTCGAGAGTAACTACGCAGGGGATGAATAAGACGTCGAGCCCTTTGCCAAGTACACACGGAAAAAACGATTAATAGCCGGCCACTCACTGGTGGGGTAAACTTGACCTATGGGTTGTACAACTTTTGGAGCATTGCATAACTCTGAGAAACTTTCATTTAGGTACACTAATGCCCAAGGGCTCCTCATCAAACTTACCGAAATTCGGCTACGTCAGATTGCGAATGCTTGGGACCTAAGTTCTATTACCGAAACTTGGTTGCGCCAAGCAGTGGCGGATGCTGAGGTATAGATAGCAGGACCATCACTCACCTGGAACGACCGCCCCAGCAGTAGAGTTGGGGTCCCTCTCCACTATCGCAGCGACCCGCATTATGCAATAGTTGAGGATTTGGAAATTCGTGTTACTTACTCAATCTAGTGCCATCTCCAACAAAGACACACGGACGCATGTCTCGTAACTGTGGTTTATCGCCCCCACCGTCCACTCCAGAAGTGGATCCTCACTTGCTACGTGCCTTAAACAGGGTTACATGCACTACACACAGCCTCATTCTCAGCGGGGGACTTCAATCTACACGATTTGGAGGTATCGACATCATCCAGTAAACCTATCTCTAATATTCCCTTGTACAATCATGTCACTAAGCCCACTAGATTCAGGACAAAAAACAGACGGTCCATAGTGGACCTGGTGCTCATGAATGAAGACGATGATGGAGAGTCCATTAGATTTAAGCGACTACGATGTAAGGAGGTTTAACTAAGTTATGTAGTGTATTCATCTGAACACTCGAAACTAATACTACCACACGCTACCACGTCTTGAAAGAACTCATCAAGATATCCGCCTGAGAATTCTCGAAGAACAGTCCACTTGATGACGTTTGGACAGAGTTCGTTGAAAGACGCAATGACATGATCAACAGGGTCTCAGAGACAAAGCCCCTTCGTCCCGCAACAATGCTTTCATTTCTAAAGAGCAGGACTAGCAAATGCATGGTGATAAGAAATGCAGCATGGTGTGCCCACAAGGTTAACCCCGACTCAGAGACTTGGGGCATTTTCCTGTTAAATCGGGACTATCAGCATCGTAGGTTGTACCGTTAGGAGCATCGCACCGGACTAATACGTGGGTCCGGAGCGGAATACGTAAATGGATCAACAGAATAGATGATATCTGGAGGCAACATTCACTAAGCCCATGTGATACCACATGGCAGAATTACAAAGCAGTCAGAAACTAATGCACGTCGCTCATTAGAGTCGATAAGTACGAATGGCAGGAGAATATGGTACTGAAATTTACGAGTAACACCAAACTACTATACAGATTTGTGAATGGCAAAAGAAAGGTTAAGCCTGGAATACTACCACTCAAGACGGCCAATGGTCTGGCAACTCCTGCTGCGAACGCTCTACTCCTGCAGTTCGGCTCGGTAGCTACAAATACCATGGAACATTCGGTCTATCAACTCCAAACAAATGTCGTTGGTTTATCCAGCGTCACGTATATCCCAGTAGCTGTTGCAAGCAAATAACAGTCTCTCCGGGAGTACAGTGCTCCTGGAATTGACATGATCTGCCGAAAAGTACTTAAAATCCTTGCGCCCACCATAGCAGCATCACTTGCAGTCTTTTCCAGGATCTGCTTAACTCCCATACACTCCCATCTGTGGAAAAGTGGAATTATTACTTCAATATACAACGGAGGTAAGCGATCGGAACCTGCCAACTACCGACCTATTACTCTCCTTCCTGTTTTAGTAAAATTGATGGGATCGGCAGTCGCGGATGCATTGACACGATACTTTGAAAGTCTACAAATAATTTTAATGCCCAACATACTTTCAGACGCAGACGATCTTGTCTCACCAATTTGCTGCTTGGGACTCATGGAACAGGGCGGCTGATGAAGGAGTCCCCATAGTTGTCATTTACTTGGATTTTTCCAAAGCATTCGACAGGGTCAATCATTTCTTTCTCCTCCAAAAGCTTACTGCCTACGGCATCAACGGTTCTCTGCTCACCTGGTTAGAAGACTAGTTACACGATAGAGCAATTAAGGTAAGAATAGCCGGCATTCACTCTGCAAGCCTGTGCATCTCCAGTGGTGTACAATAAGGATCCGTCCTCGGCCCGCTTCTATTTTTAGTCTATATTAATGAGTTTCCAGCAGACATTCTATCTCCGATGCAAATATTTACAGACGATGCTAAAATATGGTGAAAAGTTCGCTCAGCATCAGACCGTGACTACCTCCAGGAAGATCTGATTCGGATTAAGGAAAGGGTAGAAAAGAACCAGCTCCCACTGAACCCTGCAAAGTGCCACCTGCTGACGGTGCGCAGCAGCTTCGTCAACACATACCTTATGGGGCAACACGTCCTGCAACAAGTAACTAGTGAACGCGACTTAGGTATAATAGTGCAAGTGAGTCTTATTAATTAGCTCCAGTGTTCGAAAGCAGCAAGTGTGGCAAAGTTGAACTTGAGACTTTTGAGGCGAGCACTCGGCACCTTTGAGCGACGGCTAGTACCAATGTTGATTAACTCCTATATTCGCCCTCAAGTTTAATATGCCATTCAGGCCTGGTGTCCATGGATAAAACGAGACAGTCGCCTATCAGAACAATCCTAAAGAAAAGCCACAAAGGCAACACCTGGACTATCCGGTCTAAGTTACGAACTGCGTCTTCGTGTACTCGGTGTGTTCTCAGAATACCGACGGTTTCGCGGAGATCGCTCTCATATACTGGATAATAACTGAAAGCGCGTATCCATGTACATCACTGTTGACCCTAGACCCTTACAAACAATGCAGAGGCAACCACCTGAAACCAATGACGCCCCACTCCCGTTTAAATTGTAGAAAGTATTTTTATTCATTTGGTGCCCTATGCTGAGGCTGATGTTGCATTCTTGACGATTTTCACCGCAGTTGGGCAAAACCAACTTACACTTAATCTAGGTCTTTTTAAGCTGGATACATATCATTCCACTTTATTTGCTTTGTTCTACCTACCAGAATAATCTTCAATTAACTGACCACGTTGCTTACACTAATTGCGCTTATCTTCGGTAACTATGTTGCGTTTGTAGCGTTTTTAAGTAACTTGTGGACATTTTTTTCCTTATTGCGGATTCATTGCTAACCAACTTACTTCACATGCTAATTTAGCGAAATATGCTACCGTATCTGTATGCATTATTGGATTTATTTTAGCTCATCTTGTCGTTTCAAGTGATTGGCTGTTGCTTGATAACCCCGGTGTGGCTGCGCTTGATGTGCATGTTAACAAGGTGCCTACCTGTCTATTACCCACTACCTCGTCCATACTGGCTCCTGGAGACAGTTGGTCGTTGCTGGAGAGGACGGGGTGCACGGTCCTTGTGGCCGTGCTAAGCTCGAGGAGTGGTTCCATGCACTCAGTGTGGAGCGGACTACGGTCCAGCCACCGCCCTGTGTGCGGTTGATTCCCCAAATACAGTGTGCTTGAAGGATGTTTGTGAGTAGCGTAAGGTTCGTAGAAAGTAGAAGTCACGATTAAACTCCACACAATAATCTGCCTCGACGGGGAATCGAACCCCGGTCCCATGAATTTCCGGTCCGCTGCTCTACCACTGAGCTACCGAGGGCTGACGATTAGGTGAGCAATTTAATACATGACTTCTGCTTGGTGCGCGACGTATTGCCAATGAGTTCACAGTATCTGTCCTGGGGTTGCAGATTGGCTCACTCACTCGTCACTTCCTAATGAAGGAGTGTGGGCCGGTTCCGTTGATGAAACGTGGCTCCCATCCACATGCATCCCGGTCTTATTCTTTCGGGTTTACACCGGATATGAGGTGTGTAGTTGGAGCTGTGGGTGGTGCAGCGCAAGCCACCCATGGTCCCTCTTTAGGCACAGGCGTCCTGTGGCTGGCCACAGTGACAGACAAATCCGAAACCGGATGCCGCCAACCACTTTTATTCATTTAGAATCTGTTCTCACTGGACTACATTATCAAGATATGTGGTGAACGCACCAGATATGACAACATTCGAAAAACTCCTAGCCTTTCATCTTAATGATAAACGCTGCACAAGTTTGATAAAGTGCAATTGTTTAACTAGTGATAATTTACGTTCCACTTTGGGACATTTTGATATTAATTTTCTTTTGCTTATCCATCCTGTGGATCTTGTAAACTAATACTTATTATCCCGTCATACACCATTGAACTACTGAGCTCCAGGTTTACACTGGATATAAAACGTGGGGGTGGAGATTTGGGTGACGCGGAGCAAATCACCCTTAATCCCGAATGCCGGAGCAAGCGTCCAGTGGATGCTCGCGGACGCAGGTACGATCGGACCTGGAGAAGGTATGTGCAATGTATATGTTCATGTGCTTGTTTTGCCGCGTATTTTTTGTTTTGGTGGCCACCGTGGCTGTAACCGACCGAAAGAAGAATGAACGAATATTGTGTACTTATCGATGACATGCACTTTTCTCCTACAAATATAATAGGAAATGTAAATTCAAGGATATAAGAAAGAAGTGCAGTAAGGTCAGGACCATGGATGTCTGAAGATCGTCATACTATGACACGAACCACCGTGGGACACGTGATGCCACTGAGGGTGTATGGCCGACTGAGGTTAGATAAACTTCATATATTCCCTGGAACTATTGTTGGTGGCATAGGTCTCCTGACGCATGATCTAGTTAGATATTTGGTTGGCCTATTGAGACCGTTAACTGGGACAACGAATACATTCATAGGGAACTCTTAAGATTGCGCGCAAAAGGCGTCAGTTCTTAAGACTGAGTCGGATGAAATGATGATCGGTTTTGACGTTAGCTCTCTCTCTTTACAAATATGTCAAAATGCGATGCGTTGAAGATAGCGACGCACTGTTTGACTGGGAACAGTAAGTGGAGAGAGCACAAAGTTTACGGTAGATCAAATAATTGCGGGAATGACATTTTGCTTCAAGATATCAAATGTAACCTTCCGATCCAGATTATGCAGTATGGAATAAGGTCTTGTAATGAGATTACCATTGTCTCACGTATTGGCAAATTCGTATATAAAAGTTTTGAAAGGAGAGCGATGATTGACTCTAGTAGCTCACCGAAACTTTGGCCGCGCTACCTAAATGAGACATTTATGATCATAAAATGGAATGAGAAATATTTCTAAATCACGAACACTCTTGCTGACACTATACATTTTACCATGGTATTGGCATCTTGCAGTGGCACATTGACAGTCCTTGAGTGCTTGGTTCACACGAATTGGCGTAGTCTAAAAATCGGCGGTACTTCTTAAGTCGACAGACACGGATGGGGTAGTGTATTATAGTTCAGATCAACTACAGCATGGGGTCGCCTTAGGTGTCTCACAGAGCCCAGACCCAATGTACAGCGGAAGAAGATAGGAAGGCCGCTCGGAAGGAAGCAATGCGCCAACTGCTTGGTAGTGGCTACGTGGAGCGACCAGTGAAAAACCAGTAGCAACGAATATTAATTCATTCACGGAGGCGATTGTGACGATAGGAATTCTTTATGAAGTGGGAACTTCGCAAGCCATCCAGAGGGTCCTAAACTGAGAAAAGGCGGGTAATTTTCCATCAGAGCCAAGCTCACCGCTCGACACTGGTGTACATGAAGGAACCAGTTCCCGCAGTTAGTACAACTAGTTGCGTCTAGCAAATTAGTTGGAAAGACTGCACACAAGTGCACATAGGCCAAACCGAAAGACAGCTGCACACAAGGTTACTTGAACACAAGAGGCGTTTAGTACAGCCTCCGAGGAACGAACTTGAATACAGGGTTCTACTAAAGGATTCGGCAGTAGCGATGTACGCGGTAGATGCAGGTCATGAGATCGACTTAGATAACTACCAGATCGTAAGGAGTGGGTTGCGATCAAAGCCCCAAAGTCTGACTGCTGAGGCGCTGAGGTTTTCAAAGTGAACCGCTACGTGAACAGAATGGACAGGGTGCAGCTTTCGTACGTGTGGCGGGTTGTCTTAACCCTACAAGTCTGAGGAGCGTCAACGGATCTATTCGGGCGGCGAGTCAACATTACATCATCCCCACTCCCATCACTGAAATGGCTTACGTGTTTGACCTTGCAACAAGGACCACTTGGGACCGTTCAACACACCACTTAGAGTGACACTGACCTGTAACACGACTAAATATCTACTTAATCATCTTCCTCGAGATGATCTGAGTTCGCTAAAGTACTTTACCAATGCTTGACTGGTTCACGCGGCCTAACAAAGCTGTTGTGTCAAAAGGCCTCCGCATAGTATGCCAACCGGTCGTTTACAAACCCTAGTAAATTCATGAGTTACTGGTAGGTTCCAAGCATTTTTCAAAATGTGAGGACCCGTTTATTCGTTTCGAAGCAGTGTCTACCAGTCACTAGTCTGTATAAAATCACTCACAGGAATCCTGTATACAGGGCTCATAACAGGAAGCCTACTCGGTCACAGTTATTCCATCAGTAAATCATCTGTCGAGGTCCGTGATGTCATGGAGACTTCGCCCCCATCACTAGGCCTCGTGCATCTTTACCATAAGTGACGAAATCCTACGGATGGTTTTTATGTCACATAGAACAGTGCATGTAAATAAACCCGACTTGCCACGCCTAATTAAACTGCGGTAAATCATTCATGCACAACCCAAATGTATTGATGGAGTGTAGCATGTGTCAAGCCAGCTACTGCACAATGCAAACCTAGGCGAATGCAGTGCTTATAGTGTGCTCGAAGAATGCACCAGCATACCTCGTGTCAGCTACATGCTGGACAATAACACATCTTAACTACAACTGTCTCCAAGTTATACAAATATAACTTCCTCCTTACCTGTCCGGTCTTCGGTAAACCGCGTCTCACGCAACTGGTCTCAAAATAGCGCACGGCGCATGGATCTTTCTGCGCGTCGTATTCTGGAATGGCTGAACCGACTTTCGGGTTGCACCGGCCATAATCATGCGATATATTGCTGACCGCAACGCCGTCTAAAACAAAGCCTTTTTCGCGTTTAGCCAACTGCTCAGGAGTCGGAGTCGGAGGTGTTCGGTACAGTTTGTTCTCGTACAAGTCCCATATCCGTGAGCGCTTGGTTTTGCTTCCATCGTGTTTACACGCCATTTCCTCAGAGAAACTGGATATACTGATGCAGAGTTCGTCAAGTTGCGGTTGTCAGCTGAGCAACTGTCATGACCACCAATCAAAGTACATCGCGTGAACACTGATAACGTGTCACACGAAAAGTACATTGCTCATGCGGTAAACTGATGCACTGGAAACTTATCTGGACGGACGTATGGTGCAATTTGGATTCATCATTACAATCAGTCAAGCTGCTGTCGCATTTCAGAAAAGCACTGGATGGCTGTTCAGTCTTCCGACTATGTTTACTAGTGTATATACATTTTAATGCACTTATCCGTAAGAACAGAGAGGTTAAAAAACGTTGAGCACTATTTACCTGCACCCTAATTCCTCTGATTCGTGTAAAAATCCCTGTTTCGGTTCTGTCTCTATATACTCTATATACACTGCTTCATACTGGATCTCAGAATCAATAGGTTTCCTACATACAAGCAGCTTCATGCTATAGCCACCTCCGGTGTAGTGTACACTATACCTAACAACTTTATAAGTATTATCTTTGACGGTACTGCAATACGATGACTCCAACGAGACCTAACCGTACTCGACAAACAAAAGGTTGTGTACCGTCCATTCCGCGAACAAAACAAGAGAAAAATGAAGCAAAAAAGGAAGCTACAGTACATGACCAATGGAAACAATGTCTCCACAAGCTTCAGCCTCATTCAAAAACTTAATGATAAAATTAGTTCTCTTGAGCTGCAACTTTCTGAAATGAAACAAACACTGATTTACCTAGAATTCTTGAAGGACTACCTAGTTGCCATAGAACACATCAACAACCTATCGGAGAAACCTGATTCAGTCCAATGAAAAATGTCGAACGACTTATTGCCTGCATTGCTCTCGAATCCCGTCAACCAACGTGTAAGCTTAAAAACGCTATAGTAACATTTCTGATGCGGTTAATTTAGCCAAAGTAAAAGCAACATTGCTGGATGTTTACAATATGTCCAAAATCGAGTGCAAATATATACTTTTAAGGAAACAAACACCGAAACAATGTTGCCCGATACTTTTCAGATTTTCTATTGAAGAATCTGCAGACAGATGCATGCTGTGTTGATTCGTCATAACCCAACATACTCAATTCAAAGATTTGGTGATTAAGCATGATCTAACGCTCCTGCAAAGGTCTTTTCTTGCATGTGCATCACGAACGCTAAAAGCAGAGACAACGTGTGATCCGGATTCGTGAATAAGACACGGGAAGCAGACTAAACCGCTGGAGATACCAGCTGCGTGGACGTGGACCTAGATAACACACATACTGATGTGGCGACTTCGAGTGCCCATGCTCCTGATCCCATCTCAAAACCGATAAATAAAATCACCACCTGAATAGTTCGACCAGTGGACCGAATGTCTCGTACATAAGATGTTCTCTAACATCCCAGAGTGAGAAACCAGCATTCGAAAAGGGTCCGATCAGCGGCAAAATGATCGTCAGTTCAAAACCAGATACATCTTCAGGTGAGCAACAAATTGCTGCGAAGGCAGGGTTGTCACCGACCGATGAATCAATCAGTAGACAATCGAGGCAGGCAAAGAATCTCCAAATTCAAGACCATCAGACTTATTCTGTGAGTCTTCGGAAAAATGTTATCGCCGCCGAAGTGGTATGCATATCCCCAAAGTGAGCGCGTATAGAAAAAATTATGTCTTGGTTACTAATGTGTACTGTCTTCCATCGAACATCCGAAATAATCAAAAAAGTTATAGTGTCAGGAATAATTGGTCAACACTGTCCTGCACTTCACCCCCTACCCAAAAAGACAATCACGAGACAACAACTTCAGACAGCAATTTTTAGCGGGAACGGGAATGGTCGCACAGCCATTCCCAGCGCTGTGACATCCGACAGAAGCCAACTCCATGGTCCCACTCGTTATTCAATTTATCCAGATAGCAACGATGGCCCGATACCAGGTCAGTCACAAGTTGCACCCTGTTCCTCACCATATCCCTTACTGAATTCAATTCGAGTACACAAGGGATAAATTGTGCCCGAACTTACCAGCAGTGGAAACGATAGTGCCATCTTCACCCGTTTCCACCCTCCACCCCCACAGATACGTGCTCAAATACCTTCCTTAATCCCGAAGCAGATATCGAGGGATTCCCGTTAAACAAAACCGATACAACTTCGTCATCAGTGGAAAGGCCTGTACTGTTTCAATAAATAATGAACGTGCCACATCAATCAGTTTCCAGGCACATTCTGTTGCTTAATGCACGCTTTTCTACCCTCACTTATCTCACTAACTGATGCACAAATCATACCTGCGACAGAAACCTGGCTAGCAGAAGATACTGAGTTCAACTACCACATAAGGAATTATAAGTTTTTTGGTTGTCGTCAGTCCAAAAAAGCAGGCGGTTGCGCCATATACGTTCACAATGCCTTGTATGCATCAACGGACAACATTCCCTCACATAATTACTTCGAAGACTCCGTGTTTGTAAATGCATACGTTGATGATCAGATGTTATTCCTCGGATGTATGCACATGAATCCCACTTCCAGTGTCGCAGGAGTTAGCGCACATCAAGACATGTTCTGTCATACCGCTGACCAACCAACCAAGTCTAAGGTAATCGGTGGAGATTTCAACATGCCGGATGTAGTGTGGGCCTCAAGCTATGTACATACCAAACAGACAAATCTGGTCTCTTCTCTACGCTCAAGCGGATGGATCCAAGATGTCAGTTCTCCAGCCAGAAAGAATCATAGACCTAGTATTCACCACTGACAGATTATCAGCACCCACCGAGGTTCATGAGCACTTTGCTGGTAGTGATCACAGAGTAGTGTCATTTTCATTCATTGATCTCACACGATACCAAACATCAGCCGTCTCCAAATTTAAACACATTCCAAGAAGTACACAGCAGTAGAATGGGGTATGTTGACCAAATAAATGAGATCTGCTTAATGGGACAGATTTCCTTACAGAAGACTCATAAGCCGCTGCAGATGTTTTCCACAATAACATTTATATAGGTATTGGCACACTCGCTCCCATTGTGTATCGACACTTTCAACACAGTAACAATACACATATGTCACGTAACACTACCATAAAGCTCAAAAAGTTGTTAATGGCATATCGTATAACAAATAACTTCTTCTTCTTGACACAACGGCAAAAGGTTACCACGGCTCTACAACTGGCATGTCATAACAAAGAGATCACTGATGATAAAATCGCCGTCTGGAGCCAGTATAAAATTCTCGATCTAGTCAGCATTTTGAAGTGTAAGAATACCAAACAGAGTCAAGACGCGATCTCACTGGTTACGGCAAATAACTACATAACAACTGACCCGACCCACACCAGTGAAATCCTTAGTCAGTGCTTCTGCGCCTCCTTTAAGATGGATATTAATCGCCCAAGATTGGATATACCACCATCAACGATTGATAAACTCACACGTGTCAAGTTTGAAATGTGTTAACATACGAGCTAGTAAAACGTACAAAACAATCCTACTTCGGTGGACCAGATAAAAGACCTCTTGCATTGACCAAACTCGGGTTGTCAACACACCCTTGCTTCTATTGTATATATTCACCAGATCCACGAACTTTGACACTGTAACAACACAGTGGGAAGAAGTCATTGTCATACCGCGACATAAATCAGGCTCCCTGTTCGAGACAAAGAATTATCGTCCAATAAATCATACACCTATCATTTCCAAATTGTTGTGGCGACTTCTAAAACTGCAACCGTCGACTTCCTGCTGTCTCGTAAGTTAATCAACGGATCAACATGGCTTTCTGAACGCACCATCGTGCATAAAGTGCCAACTTGAATTTCTACATCATCTAACTGCCTCACAGGATAACGTCAATTCTACACTCGTTATTTACCTCGATATTCACAAAGCTTTTAATCGAGTACCACATGGAAAACTAATATCCAACTTGATGTTGTATGGAATCGATGAACCCCTGCTTTCGTGGTTCAAATCGTATCTTACAAATCGAACGCAGGTGTTAAAGATTCGAGAACTCAAATCTGAACCAACAGAAGTCACAAGTGGTGTAGCACAGGGTAGTGTGCTTGGTCCTACACTGTTTTTGATGTATGTTAACGATATATTTGACGCTGTGAAATTCGGAACACCATATGTGTTTGCCGACGAAATTAAGATTATCTACACTTTTCATCCCGCTACTACAAACGAAACTACCAATGTAATCCAGCTCGACCTCCGTGCCATCGGAACCTGGTGCTCAAAGTAGGGGATGTTCTTTACAACAGATAAATAAATAAATAAGATGTGTTTCTCGACGTTGCGAGGCACAGACAGATTACCTGGTCTGATCACGTAGTACAACCTAGTCACCGTGAAGGAAGTTGTCTAAATGTAACAATGTTTCATCTGAAGTGATAGGAGTTTGATATTAATCAAACGTAGTGCAAGAAAGAGCTGTTAGTAAGAATAATTGTAAGAATCCTGATAAGGCTTTCATCCCAATAGTTCACAGGCTACATAGAATCGTCATCAGTTCTAGTTAAGTAATACGGCCAGCCATGTAACCGTCCCTTGGAGACCTGCTTGCATACGGCGTAGTTCCTCGCGAGGTTTCATCCTCACTTCCACGTTTCATCTGGCCATGTGATGTGGGGCTTTAAAGCGGATAAGCCTCACTACTTTGACACGTTTGATTTATTTTTTGTTGGCTGTAAATATATGCAAAAGGCTGTCCTCACATTGACACTTGTTTGTTTGACAACCATTATAAGCGAATAGGCCATCAATAAGTTGTCTTTTTTGCCTCTATCGTGTGCAGTTGTACTGTCATCACGTTTACTTAATGTATTTTGCAACAACTATATATTTCGAGGAAATGTCGACACACCCTATTCTCTCATGCAGCTATTTCGAGTCCAACACTTTTAAAATGAGCCTGCAGTTATGTGGCAATTCACCTTACGTGGGTGTAGTAGATAGCTAAGAGGCTTCAGTCTGTCACCTCAGGAGATTAGCCCAGAAATGGCCAACAATGATAAAGAAGAAAAGCAAACAGGAAAACAAGTTGAGCTGCGAAGAAAGAACGGTAACAGTAAAGGAGCGACAGATGGTGATTCAATTTAAGATGTACATAAGGATCATAGAAAACAAAAATCATCCGAAATATTCATTTAAAAGAGAGTTCTCAGAGGAATAGTGCGATGGCTCCGACAGGAGAGATTGGCTGCGCGAGTTTTATTCTACATTGCTGTGACGGATGTTGCGGATACACAGTTTGTTTCCTTCAAAGAAGCTTAATGGAAAGTTAGTAGGGTATGATACGTGAGAAGCCTTGGATAATAAAACTTTGAGCCAAATTTCCATCTAGACTATCGTCATAGGAGTGCTGAGGTGACGAACAGGAGAGCATAAACTCCAAACTGCAAGATAGGGTCTAACGGAGTGACTAATACATTGTGTGATCCTATTGTTAAACATTCCCTGGTCCTTGAAAACATAGCTCCTCGGTTGTTATTTGTCGATTAAAAGGTTTAGCCATGTTCGGTAAGAGCAGGAATTGACTAAGTGAACTTGTGAATTGATCGATAGTCGGACTAGCTATTACTGAGTGCAGCAGTCGGTTCCAGATAGCTGTATCGAACTACGAAGAAGTTTGCGCGAAGTTGCAACGCGAACTTTTGTTGGAGGAGACTCAATTCTCGGTTCCTCAAGCTACATTCAGTAATCTTCCTAAACTTCAATTGTGTGCTTGAGCGGAAGCTGAGGTTGTGTATCAGTTTGTAAAAGAAAACTAAGTTCAGCTTCAGGGTTCGTAACCGTAGAGGAACGATGCTCGGTGCTTTACATCTATCGTGATATGTTACTAGCGGCGATTCACTCATAAGACTTTTAGTGAATGACCACTGCAGAGGTTCCAGTGGTGATAGATCATTCTTGTGCATGCGACTGTTTATGATCGGACAATACTAGGAAAGTGGGTGTACACAACTCAAATAGAGAGCTAGCTTGGCTTTGGGTAAGACTAGTGAGATATATATTTATTAAGCTTTAAGGAAGTCTTGCCTTTGATAACTGTTGTTGGGCGGGAGTTGAGAACTCTAGTAGTCCTGTATTGCTTAAGCCTAGGTCACGGACGGGCTGAGTGATAGAGATTGGTTCCCCATTTAAAGTTAGAGTTCCTATGACAGATTACGCGATTGTGCCCGGAGAATTTCATTAAGCATTTATTTAACCAGAGTTCAAGAGAAGTCAGTTCCGTTTGAATAGTTTTGCTGATTATCTGCAGGTGTTCTGGAGGTAATGTCTAAACGATTTTCATGGCATCCGCAAGTAAAAACGGTTTACCAGATTTGATTTTGTCGAAAACATCATTAAAATAGATGAGGAACCGAGTGAGACCAAGTATGCTACCTTGCAGTACTCCACTCTTTATGGCAGGTGATAGTGATTCCAGACTATTTAGTAAAACTGTCTGAGTGCGACCCTCTAAGAAGGAGGTAAACAAAGCCAAGAGTGAGTCATGGACTCCGAATGACCTAAGCTTTAATGAACAATGCACAATGAATTTATATGGGTTAAGAAGTGTCGCTTTACAAGTCCCGTTGGATAGTTGCTGGGGATAGCAACATAACAATAATGATGCTAAGGATAGTAAAATAGTTAATACTTTAAATATGAAAATAAGGACTTATCGTTTGCTTCGCTGTAGTCTTGCGATCCTCTTAGATTCACAGCACCCACAGTTAACAACAAATAATTCCATGGTAAACTCCAGGTGTAAGATGGAGACGTGGTGTTAAGTGACAAAATGTAAGTGGATGAGTGCATAATCCAACCATCTTGTATATACTGTTAGTGTCGACGCAGAGACGACCGATTCTAAGAGAGCATTTTACGGGTGACAGACACGAGTGGAAAGGAAATTTCTGCTGCAATCCAGGGGGCTATACTGTACAGCGGGCTACAATGAGTGGCCCCTCAGGTTTTCATTTCTGCTGAGTTGCAGTAAAGGGCGGCACACATGATGTGGTTCTCGCAGAATCAAGTATGCCATAATCAGATCGCCTCGTAGTCTGCGATAGCTTCCACTGAACAACTCTAGTCGTTGCAGCCTCTTCTGGTAGGAAAGATTGCGCATTCCAATTACGTTCTTAGATGCCCGGCGTTGTGGCTGCTCCAGTGCATTAAGGTCGTGTTTCAGCCATGGATGCCAGACTTGAATTGCATATTCGACATGGGGGCGAACATACGCACTGAGCATTTGTCGAAATATGGAGCTGTTTATTTGTCCAAACGCCCGTCGCAACAGCCCGACGTGTTGGTTCCCAGTCTTCGAGACCTTTTCGGATTGCCTGGAGCAACCCAAGTCATCTTGAACCAGGACACCCAAGTCACGTTCGAGAGTTGATTGTTGTAGTATATTCGTTCCGAGTCAGTATTAGTAGCTGTTCTGATGTCGGATGGAAAGCACCTTGCATTTACTGACGTTGAAATGCAATAAGTTTTGGGTCGACCATTGATACACCGTATCTAAATCACTCTGAAGCACATGCTGGTCGGTGTTCGCCTGGATCCTGCGCCAGATCTTGATATCGTCGGCAAACATTAGAAGTTTGAAGCGATTCCCTGTGCAAGGTCATTAATAAACACCAAAAACAAACGTGGACCTAGAACTGAGCCTTGCGGCACACCACACTCGACTTGTATGGGGTCCGATAAAGAGCTCCGAACTCTAACCACTAAATACCGTTGAAGTAGAAAGTTGGCGATCCAGCTTAAAAGAGGGTCTCCGATCCCGTAATGCTACAGCTTGGATAGTAGTATCCGAGGGTCTAGACGATCGAAAGCCTTGGAAAAATCCAGGTAGATCACATCAACGCCTTCTCCAGCGTCAGTTGCGTCGGTCCAACTACTGCGTGCAATTAGTAAATTCGTTGTACATGACCGCTGTTGACGCAAACCGTGCTGTCCAGGAGTGATGAGGTTGCAGTTTTCCAGATAGCACACCAGTGCATCGGCAACTATGGATTCCATGACCTTTGATAGCATAGGAATAAGGGATACTGGACGGTAGTTGGAGGGATCAGATCTGCTTTCACCTTTGTGAATCGGGGTTATTATTCCAAGCTTCCACATGGCAGGAACTTGGTTCTGGTCTAAGCAGCGCTGGAAAAACTGAGCTAAAGGTCCTTCCAGTTGGCTGGCTGCTGCTCCCAATGCCTCTGGACGAAAGTTGTCGACACCCGGCGAGCTGTGTTTGCGTAGAGAAGTCAGCTTTTGCAATACAGCCTCTGCGCTAAAATTGATGTGGGTTAGTCCTGGCGAGCAGAATACAAAGCTTGGTAGATCGCTTGGTGGCAAGACGCTTTGAAACGTAGGGACGTATTGCATCTGCAGCGCGTTTGCAGCTTCCATAGACGTTCTTGTTGGGCCCTCAGCCGTCTTGAGTGGAGGAAATCCTTGCGTCACCTTTCGTAGGCTATTAACGTGCTTGTACAGCAGTTTGTGGTTAGCACTGAAGGTTTTTGCGATGTTCTGCTGATAGGCGGCTTTGTCTTCTTTTAACCGTTGAGTGCAGTGGTTACGTTGGGCTACGTAGTTGTCCCAAGTTTCTGGTGCTGGAGCTTCTTTGTACACTCGCCATGCAGCGTTGCGTACTGTCATCCATTTTCGAGTTCTGCTCCTAACGAAAGAAACTGATTTGCACTTATTGCAAGCTTTTATCTCTGAAGCCTGTGCAATCAGCTGACTGAATTTTTGACGAAATCGAGCTAGGCGACTTCCAGGGATTTTTCTTCGAGGAAAGACCAAATTGTGGCGCTGACGAGCTAGGCGAATCTGTCGTATCTTGTGATGGTGCGCACAGTCTCATCGTTATCATTCAGATATTCTGCATAGCAGACGTAGTTGAAAATGATGACTGCGTGATCAGTGCGACCCAACGGGCAATCTAAAACCGATGTATCAATCATATGCTCCTCGTTGGTAAGCACAAGATCCAGCACAGATGACCTGTTACCAGCTCTGAACCGAGTGGGCAAAGTGATGTGATTGTAAAGCGGAACAGTAGTTGCTAGATCTTGGAGATTGGTATTGAATTGTTCGCCGATCGTGGCAGGGGCTTCTAAACAATGTACGTTGAAATCACCTATGATAAGAATGTGAGTGTACTTTTGTTGTAAACTGCACCTTAAAGCAGCCGCTAGGTGGTAGTTGGTTTCGGGTGTTGAGTTAGGGGGGCGGTACACCAAGACAGTAAGGCAAGCGTCCCTGCCTTTTAACTACAACCGGCACCAAAGAGAGTCGGGGAACTGCGAGTCTGAATCCTCCACGGCTTCGCACTTTAAGTCGTTTCGGTAATACAGGATTACCCCTCCTCCTTTTGTGAGCCTGTCGTTCCGGATCAGCGACATGCCGGGTAGCGAAACTTCAGCTACCGTCACTCACGTGTGCAACCATGTCTCGGTGATACCAATGACATCATACGACCCGGAAGCTTGGCGATCTTTCAGTGCAGCCAGTTTGTTAGAAGCACCCTGAGCATTCGTATACAAGCAAGCCAGTTTCTCGGTCTCTAGGAGCCCGCAGAGAGGTGAAGCTGTCACGTGTGGGAGTATGCCGACCGGTGGCAGGTCGGCAGTTACTCGTTCTTTTGATGGATCACTGATAATAATAATAATAAATAATAATAAATGGTATATTCCTCGGTGTTTCGAGGTGCAGTCCAACTATGTGGTCTGATCAATGTGTACAACAGGATCGCAAAAAATATAATCAATTTGTTCACGCTTTTTACAGTGGATCCAAACACAGGTACTAAACTAATTGGCAGGATTAAGGCATTAAAGAAATTAAAAAGCAGGAACAATAACGTAAGCAGATTTAAACAGATGTCGTTAAAGTAATACGGCCACTCATGGAACCATCCCCAGGGGACCTGCTTCCATGCAAGGTATTCCCTCGAAAGGTTTCGCTCGCACTTCCATGCAATAACTGGCCGTGTGTCGGTGTGGCATAGTAGCATATGAGCCATCACCTGTATATCATATGTTTTGTTCCTTTTAGAACTGTTTTTGAACAGCTGTTATGGGCCATGAAGGCTCAGCCCAGTCCGTCATGCGGATCATTCTATTATGGCACTTTTTTATACGCCAGTCAGTTGGTGGCAATTTGCCTTGCATAGGTAACGTCCTTTATAATCTGGAAGCTGTAATCCGTCACCACAGGAGATCAGCCCAGTCGTGGCCAACTATGAAATAAGGAAGAATATAGAAAAGAAGAATTATGTGAAAGAGGTACTATATCGTTAATGTAAAAAATAGGCAGGTATGTTTTATACGTCGGCGTAGGAATCGATCGAGCCGATCATACGATAAATTGCAACTTGATTCTGCCAAGGTGCGTCCCAACCTTCGTTTAGACCTACTTCAGAGTCAATTAAAGCAGCAGTCAAGTTACGCTTTTGTACATTCGTCGGTATGCTTGTTGCTTCAGTTGCTTTAACATTTGAGCTATGCAAAGTGTTCGCGACCTATAACCGAATTTCGGAAGGAAGATGTTTCCGATTTCCCCGCCATGGATCCAAAACATCCTTTGCTTGTTGCTCTGACTGAACCACAAGTTTTAGGATTCTAGGGCCGCATCCTCTATAATTTGATGAGATAGATATCCTGGTGAGCGATAGTGCCACATCATTATCCAAAGAAAGTGTTTCACGAATGAACCACCACTGTTCTAAGTCGTGTTTTCCGGTCTTTTGAACATCGTTAGAATGATGTTCTGGCACGCCATGTATGAAGATTGTGTTTAGGCGGTCTTGCTTGTTGTGCCCCTCTTCGGTGTTTCGTTTTGGTTGTCGCGCGCTCCAAGGGACATCAGGATAGATACGTATCCAACAGGATCCATGTTTTAGCGCGCTTGCGGAGAGCAAAACGTTTTCTACGTCGGTGGAGGATTCTAGAGTTACTCGAATGAGTCTGTGTTCGCCATAGTGTGGCGAGTTCGGATGGCGAGTAATTCGTAACAAGTGTATGGGCTTGGCTTTGATACTCATCTGCATACCCAATGAGTCCCATTTGTCTTGGTCGTCTGATAACTTATCCCGCAATGTGATGGCGGTAGATTCAGGGACATTTGAGCATACAACAGTCCGGCCACTGTTGTTGGATCCCTTTTTCGTCGATCTACAAGGTATGGTATTCATTTGTCCTGAATTGTTGGCAAGTGATTGTTTGCTGTTTTGCTCTCTATTCGCGCTAATGTTGTTTACAATGGAAGAGGACGCAACGGCGGCCTCTCGGTGGACCCTTGCATCAATCTCTGCATATATAACCGATGTTCTGGGAGGCTTAGTCTCGACAAGAGATATTTGAGCTACAGATACCAAGGGTTGGTGTTTGGCTGCTTCATCCTTGTTAATGCTAGATGTCATGTCTAGAGGAATTTGCTTAACCAGACGTTTTGAATGGTGCCTGATTTTCGTTGCCGTGAGTACTGTTTGATTCTCGTAGGTACAGTCTATTTTCGCCCGGCTTTCTTCCGCTTATGCGGAACATAAGCGAAGGCTTTGTGCATATCAAGGAAGATGACCAGTACCGATATTTTGGCATTTACAGCCGACGTAATGTAATCTAGAAAGCCTAACTGGCAGGCGTTACATGAGCGTTTACTCATAAATCCATGTTGTTGGTCACTTAGGAATCTGTGTATCATAAGGTAGTTAACGAGATACTTTCTGATTACTCTTTAAAACAATCCAGAAATGATGGAAGTGTGCTTAATGGGTCGATAGTTACCCACTTCATTTCGTGTACTGCTTTTGTGTTTTGGAATTATGATAAAATCTTTTCATTGGGGTGGAAAATGGCTATATGTTAGAGAAAGGCTGAGTATTTTAAAAAGTAAAACGGGATTCCGTGCTTGCTTTGTGTGAGTAAAATTGGGGGAATGCCTTCCAGCTCCGCAAAGGTAGAGGGTCGAACTGATTGTAGGGCGGATTTAACCTTGTGATATTAATACTCATCCCCGACAGTATGCGCTCAGTGCAATTCCTCTGGTTGATACCTACAGATTGGGGCTTGTTAATAAGTGAGGAAGCCAAATTGGGTCCATGATATTTGCATCTTTGTGTCAGATTGAGATGGGGATTCAGTGGGTGCGTCTAGGATTTAGTGACTGCAGCAATTGTGTGAGGGCATGTGTCTTACGGCAAATAGAAATTGACAGATTCTCTTCAGCTATGTGTCGTAGTCTGTTTTCTGTAGCGATGTTATTGCAAAGAATATTTATACGTATGATCATGGAGAAGTCACCAGTCTTGTTATATATAACTCGAAGTTTGCGTAGCTTGCGGCATACTCTTGGTGAAAATTTGCTGGTGGTTCCATTCGCTGAAACTATCTTTCGTTTAATTGGCGCGAGTATGTCTATACATGTTTAAAAGTTTGTCAGAATGACACAGACTCTTCGACATTTCTGGTCAGGAAAAAATTATCTCAGGTGAGAGACCGGAGAAGTCTGGGCAATTGAGACCAATCGACAGATCGGATGGGACGATATAATATTGTAGTTTCCTTGGTTCCATATAGAGGTAATACAGCACTTAACAATGCCATGATCACTGTACGGGAATTTACCCAGGACAGTTACATCAACACATAAGAAGATAAGATTGAATATTTGATCCAGGCTGTTGTTCCTACATGTGGCAGACATAACTCGTTTTTCCTAACCAGTAATAACGGTACTTGCTGAGAAGTTTGCGCATCTTCGAGGACCGGAGAGTGAAGCCCACGAACTTCTGGCATTTTGTAGTTCCCAGCAATAATCTTCCATGTGGAGTATTATGTTGCTGCGCATTGGAAAGCCTTCTTAAGTGCAACAAGTGCAGAGTCGTTGCAAGCTGGTGGGTTATAGACTCAGCCCACTAAGAAGTCTAGATACTTAAAGGATATCCTTATCCAAACGGAGTCATCAACTGACACAGATGAGAGTCAGTCAATTCCTTCATCCAGAGGTGTTGTCGAACGTCAATAGAACAGCCCCACCCCTTTTTCGAATTAGTTCATAGCACAATAGTTTAATAAGCCTAGTTGTTGTTTCGTCACTACACCAAGTTTCAGTAATGAGCAACAGGTGAGGGTAAACAAATGCAGCCATGGGTTTAAGCATGTGCATTTTGTTAAGAACAAGCGTTGATAAGAAAGAGCAGATCAGTTCGCAGTCTAGGAGATTGTAGTATGTTCCTGAGAAGTTGCAGTATTTCACCCTGAACCGCGTGTGTGGGTGAATTTAATTGCACTAGCTGAAGGTTAGAGGTGCTCTTGGGTGGCCTAGCCACTTCAGTAACAGTTGAAACAATTGGGTTGTCCCTTGATCGCGAACCATCGCCGGAAAGTTGTTGATTGGAGTGGTGGTCACGACCGGATACCATAAAAAATGATTGTGCTTAATCGAGTGTAGCCCATTAGAACCCTCAGAGTTAGTGTTACCTACACCTGGAGGTGGAATTCTGTTTGCACATAACGGCAGCTTGGCGACAGGCTCTGCATCTGGGTAAAGATGCTGTGTTAGACTGGCAAGTTTGTGAACGGCACTCTTTTTGAATGATGATGTCCTGAAGTCCACTGAGTTAACGTATATTGTTTTCTTCGTTTAACAAACGGTTTACATCATTTCGATTCTTCAAATGCACTAGTATTGAACAAGATTGCTTAAGGGATATGCGGCTTACTATTTGCGCGTGTAGACAAAAGTTACTCCCCTGAAGTACTAATTCTATGATGTTAGTAAATTGGTCTATGCTCACGGAATCGAGAACGTTGAGTGCCAGTAGTGTGTGTATACACGATTTTACTCGTTGCGGTCCTATTTTGGAACCAACACTACCAGATGGTGCAGTAAGTGGTTCCAGTTAGTTGTAAGATACGGCTTCACGAAGAGCACCTAGAGTAGATGATGATGGTGTCTTGACAATATTACTATGACACGGTGTGTATCGATTACTGTTGTTATTTGGTGAATTCTAGTTCATGCGGGTGTGCCGGTGATCGAGACCATTGTTTACTAAAGAAAACATTTGTTATGTTTGGTATTGTTAGGAGAACAGCTAGCTTAATAATCACTGTATTTAAAGTAGCTTGATCTCTCGAACTCCATCTAAATAGTGCTGGAAAAGTATGGACCCTCTTGGGCAATCTACTGACCTTGACCAAGCTAGGTTGTATGTCGAATGCAGCACAAAGAGCGTCCGATGCCCCAAAAACGTCTACAGAGTCTGGAATATTGAAGACGAGAAATGTGGACGGCATTTTGGTGGAAAAATCTCGTATAACCCACTTGGGTTGTAGTTCTCACGTGCGGAATTGATATGCTACTAGACTCAGGAATGGTGAAGCTAGTATGGTGGCGACTTGTGCCTAGTTTGACTTGAGCGTGTGGTAACGACTCACCATTTGACCAGTGTTCGGCAGGTGATGATGGGTGGTGCCCTAAAATTAGTGGTTGATTTGTTATTTTCTTTTTAGACGAGTCTAATTGACTGTCACTATAGATAGACTCATGAGCATTCGACGAATGCCTGGAAATATCTAAATCGATTGCACCACCGACTGAACACATTTTACCGTTTTTCCTCCAGCGGCCACCTTACGACTCAATTGAATGGACTGTGTCATCTTTCCACCGAAGGTTGTACCCGCCGCTGATGAAAGAGTCTTCAAGAATACTTACTTTACCAGGTGGAGGTGAGTAAGCGGTATCAACGTTGGGTAGTAAGTCATTGACATTGTCAGAGTCAATAAAATCGTCGAATCGATATGCGGTTTCTGACAAACCAGCCATAGTACCTGATAAACAGGCAAAAGGGCTGTTGAATGGTGATTCTCGGTGTACAGGAGAAACTGTCTGTCTTCGTCAGAGTTCTCTCTGTAGTGAGGTTTTATCTGTTGCAATTGTTAGGGACTTAAAGGTAGTTTTGGAAGAAATTTGGTCACGTTTTCCGATAAAAAGGCGGCAGTCAGAGCATCTGCAAATTGAAACAGTATGGGACAGCGGCGGTGCTAAATCTTGTTTATCAGCCTCATGAAAACGCACGGCACATTAGTCATACCGCTAGCACGAAGCAAAATATTCCTTATGGAATTTATGGCAATGTTGTCAGAAATCTTAAAGGCTACCGCATTTTTTGAGCACCACAGCTTATTGAAGGCTTCTGTGGCTATCGTATCAACTAATGCTGATAAAGGAATTAGGTGTTCTGCAATTGTACAGTTTGGTGTCTGCAGTAGGTTAGTCAAAGGCTCAGTTTTGTTAAGGGTCAGGCGTAAACAGTCAACAGTTGCTATTTTGGTTTTAATTCATCTAGTTCATTATGAATGGTTTGCGAAGGTCCAATGGCACCGAGTATAGGATCAGGGAAGCCAGCATGATTACATTTGAGGCTAGTCGTCCTTTTACTCTTAGGTAGTTTAGCAGCGACTGTAGCTTTATCTGAACGTCGCACTTTTACAGCACTAACGGATGGAGCAGTAGCAGTGAGATTCGCGAGATTTATGGTGGTTTCTGGTTTTACTTGCGACCTAAATAAAGAGCTTCTCGTACTCACAGTGCTAACAAGCATTTCTAAATGGAACACTCGGTGAGGTGTTATGATGCTACAAGTACAGTTACGAAGTTCTAAGACTGGATAATATGACTTAAGGTTCCAAATACTACCAGCGATACTCAAGGATGGCGTTACAGAAACCAGACTACAAACCAACGGTAATTGTTCTAGCTCTGCCTTCAGGTATCGGAATTCGCCAACGGTGCAGGTAATCCGTCTTTGCGTCGCAGGCGGGCGGCTTGTTGTTAGTCTCGTTTGTTCTTAAATCTGTCCCAGTCCAGCAGTCCGCGCCCGGGCAGTGGGTACTTTCCACTTTCATTAGTCCAGGCTTGCAAATTGTTCTTCCCGTATCAACCGATCGGTGCTATGTCATACAATGGTGACATTGCATCTAGAAGTTTTTCCGTGTGTGATAAGCAGATTAATATATGCCATACTGTTCGTGACCTGGGACTGAGGTACTCATGTTCGCTCAACTTCTTCAAACAAGTAACCTATTTCACTGCAAAGACTAGACAAAGCATTGGAATGTTATTTAGCACTTTCAAAGTAAAAGAATAAATACTCTGCGCTTATTCGTTACTTGCACGTCCTCTTTTGGAATACTGCTCGATGGTGTACGGTAGTGTAAACAAACGAGGCCGTATTGTACTAGCAAATGTACAACGAAAATTCACAAAGCGCCTGTTAAGAACTGTGGATGCTGGTGCAGGAGTTGATGTGGCTTACCTTGATTTCTCTGAGGTATTCGACCGGTGGGACCATCGTATCTCTCGCCAAACTTCAAAGATGTGGTATTGGGACCTTGTCCTCGGGTCTCGCACAGGCGTCTGCAGATGAGCGTACATGTATCCATCTCTGACCAAATG
Organism: Dicrocoelium dendriticum; assembly: GCA_944474145.2. Classification (NCBI taxonomy): domain Eukaryota; kingdom Metazoa; phylum Platyhelminthes; class Trematoda; order Plagiorchiida; family Dicrocoeliidae; genus Dicrocoelium; species Dicrocoelium dendriticum. The sequence continues at coordinate 65,064,653 of OX104059.1, read as the reverse complement.
CATGTCGAATGCGGAGTGACACACGGTTCGATATTGGGCCCCGTCTATTCATGGTCTTCATAAATGATCTAGTGAATCAAATTGCGTCAAACTTTTTACTCTACTTCGATGACATTAAAGTTTGGCCTAGTGATCAGAGATCCAGAAGACCGTATCCAACTTCAAATCGAGCTTGGCAAGATTTATGGATGGTCGGTTCAAAAGCGTCTTTTCTCCAGTGTGGCTAGATCTCGAGTGCTCTATTTAAAGCCCCGAATGATTCACACAAATAAGCTGGGATATCAGGACCTGCAATATTGTTCTCTCGAGGAGGATCTCGGTGTGTTGGTCCAGGATGATCTCGGATGCTCGGAGTAGTCCAAAAAGACGTCGAAGAAGAGGATCCAAATCGCTTTTACGGAGAGCTTTCGGACAATTCAAACGGTCGATTTTCCGTCAAATATTTTCCTCTTGAATATGTAATTCAAGCATGGCACGCATGGCCAAAGTGGAATGTCACAGCCTTGGAGCTTCCACAAGGTCGGGCGACCGAAAATGCCAAGTGCATGCGTCACTTATCATACGAACAGCACCTCAGAGTGCTTGGCATTTTTAGCGGACGTTGTCGTCATTTGCATAGTGACCTAATCATGGCGTACCAAATATTAAACAATACTAATCACCAGTGCCATCACCTAGTGAAGCTTAGTCACAATAACCAACTGAGAGGTCATCATCTCAAATTGGTAGAACAATACAGTCGGTTGGAGTGTCCAAAAAACTTCTCGCTGAGTGTTTGCCACACATGGAATACCCTCTCAGAAGCTGTTATTTCAGCCCCTACGTCAGCCATGTTCAAAGCACGTGTCGATAGTGCACTGGCCATAATGCACCATATCACATACTCCAAACGACACATACAAACAGCAGAAAAACTTAAACAAGCCAACCCACCTCTAATTTTGCCCGGAAATCATAGACGATAACCTTGGATAGTACACAAAACGGATTAAAACGCTGCACTCGGCAAGTTCGCAATTTGCGGTTGTTCACTATTTCCTATTGCTATTTCTGCAACCGATCATCCGGCGGGGCATGTCAAGCTTCGGCATTTTTTATCCGTAATCTACCATCCACAACTGACCATTGATCACCATCGAAATTAGAATATTCCGAATGATGTGAAAACAGGCTTGATACCATTTGGTTGAGGCGAAGGAAGCACAATCTACTCATATTCTATAACATCCTGCACAAGTAAATACACGTTTCCAACCTTATGACAATAATACAATTGCCATCATACAACACACACAACAAGGAAAATTCGGTGGTGGAATGCGGGTCGAAGATCACCAGATCCGCTATCTTCTTTCTTCACAGGCATGCGCTAATCTGGAACAAATTGCCAACCGATATCCGTGTTGGCAATTCAGAGCAGGAATTTCAAATAAGGACCAACAAATACTTGACTGTGTAAAATATGATCCATCTGTTGGGATGTCACATAACAAACAGACAAGGATGCGAACAAGGGTCAGGATTTTATGATCCAGAAATCAGTTTACAACTCAGGGGGAATGTTGCAATAGTAAGGCCCCTACACTCACCGTCTTCATCTTGCTTCCCTTTCTTATCTATGCCAACGACAAAGTTGTCACCAACAAGTGTGTCATGAGGGAGGAAGTCATTCAAACACACCTCCACATTCCCTGTCTTCATTGTCGATGTTCCTAGTGCTGTTGTCGCAGTTTACTCGTACGTTTGTCTATTATAAGTGTTCCTCTTTCCCCGGTTTCATGTGACTGCCAGTACCAGAGTTCAGTACTACTAAATAGCCGTGAACAAGCAACCAACAAATGTGCTAAAATAAAATTGGCATCTATTTTTTACATTTCTGTATTAATATTCTCAAGAGACCTGCCAAAATCCGACACTAACATCCTGTACAACATCAGGTAACACGTAGAAACAACTGGCAACATTTATACCCTATCGAAATTGAAAGACGATTTTTATTACTGTTGTAAGTTTTTCGCTCATTCGTGGTCGTTAAACTAGAAATGCTTAATTTACCTGAATATACCGTCACAGGGGTGTTTGGCCAAAACCGGGAATATACAATTTATTTATTTATTTATAACAAGTAGCTACCATACTGCACGTTAACAACACGCCGTACAATCTGATGAATTTAGATGATGCCGCATACACTTAAAGATGGAAGCTATGTGTTTAGTGGCTATTGTATGTGACTCACCATGCTGAGGCTGATGTTGCCTTCATGATGCTTCACCGTAGTTGGGCTAAACCAACTTACACTTAAACTAGGTCTCTTTAAGCTGCATGAATTTCATTCCAGTTTCTTTGGTTTGGTTTGCCTATCTGGATAGTCTTCTATTAGCTGGCCACGTTGTTTACGCTTATTGCGCTTAGCTTCGGTAATTTTGTTGCGTTTGTAGCATTTTTGAGTAATTTGTAGACATTCTTTTTCTTTATCGCGGATTCATTGCTAACCAACTTACTTCATATGCTAATTTAGCGAAGAGTTATGCCACCGTATCTCTATGCATTATTGGATTTCTTTTATTTCATTTTGTCCTCAAGTGATTGGCTGTTGCTTGATATCCCCGATGTGGCTGCGATTGATGTGCATGTTGACAAGGTGCCTACCTGTCTATTACCCACTACCACATTCATACTGGCTCCAGGAGACAGTTGGTCATTGCTGGAGGGGACGGGGTGCACGGTTCTTGTGGCCGTGCTAGTCTTGAAGAGTGGTTTCATGCACTCAGTGTGGAGCGGACTACGGTCCAGCCACCGCCTTGTGTGCGCTTGATTCCCAAATAAAGTGTGCTTGTGTTTGCCTGTGAAGGAGCGTGGGCCGGCTCCGTTGATGAAACGTGGCTCCCATCCACATGCCTCCCGGTCTTATTCCTTCGGGTTTACACTGGATATGGGGTGTGTCGTTGGAGCTGTGGGTGGTGCAGCGCAAGCCATCCATGGTCCCTCTGTAGGCGCAGGCGTCCTGTGGCTGGCCACAGTGACAGGCAAATCCGAAACCGGATGCCGCCAACCATGTGACTCACCGATGCCCATGTTAAAAGTGCAGCAGGTTCTGTCCACCGCAATGGAGAATCTACATTCGCGGTATTCCAGCAATTTTCTCCTGATGGTAGACTTTAATACGTACACCATATAAACCCCAAAATTTCCAGGCGGAACTGCAATAGCTACTCACTAGGCACCACTGCAAGGCTATGTTCCGTCTCCAACAGGTTTCAGGACAGCAGACAAACTGACCATGTTCATTTTGTGTTTACCAAAGAGGAAATCATGAGCGATGTAGTGACGCTGCCCACTCTCCTGGATCGTAACAATCACGCAGTACTACTGTTCCGTTACATATGCTGCGCAGAGGATCTTCATATTGTTACCAATTTTGCTCATGTATCTGGCCTCACTGATGCAACTAGCTAGTTCTTTCTAACCGAATGGTCTAGTTGGGTAGACAGGAGAAATTTTCCAACCGTCTCAACAAACACAGAGGAAGACAATATCCACCACTAGAAAAGATGAAACCATTCGTAAAGAGCGGAACTTGGAACGATAAATGCCCTTGCGCGAGCACAGCTCTCGCGGACTATATGACATTCGCGCAATGGCCTTGAAAGCAACTGCCATCAGTTTAGATGAATCGTAACCCGGACTACTCCAATGATGTCTAAATGAGATGCAAGTTCCCACAATAGGGAAGAACAGGATCGTCAGTCCATTCTACAAAGGTGCCAGCTATGCAGAACCTCCAAATTAGTGGCCAACAACACCAGTTTCGGTGATCTTCAAGACCATAGAGTCCATTTTTGTCGAGGCACACATGGACGTACTTTGAGAACAACAATATCCTCACTCAGGTACAGTAAGAAGTTTGAAGGAATCAGTCATATGCCTCGTGCCTGTTTAAAACCCTTGTTTGCTGGACAACTGTCCTTATTCGTGTATGACTATATGCCATCTACCAAGATTACCCAAATGTATTTGTTTCCATGGATCACCGGTTTCCACTTCACAAGATGCGGCATTATGGGATCGGCTATACCTTTCTGGGTTGGATAGACAAGTCTCGTTCAACATCATTTACAGATTATAATTCGCAACATCCTATCCCAACCACACAATGTCCACTGCGGCCTACCTCAAGGCTCGGCATTCGGGCCTCGCTTGTCCATGGTCCTCATAAATTATCTTGCGAAAATGCTGTTTTAAAAGTTTCTTCTATCCGCCGATGATCTAAAGATATAACATGCTATCACTGTAGTGGAGCATTGCGTAGCCATGCAAGATGATCTTGATAAAGTTTACACATAGTCCATCGAGCATATGCTGTGGTTCAACACCACTAAGTGCACATTTCGGAGCGTACACCATCAGAGTATTCAAGACTACCGGCTAGGGCCACAGATGCTAAAATACGTTTCCTGTGAGTGCGATCTCAACGTACTCTGCAAGATGATTTTGGTTGCAGAGGGGCTCGACCAGGAGCAGTGGCGCTATTTTCCTGGTACCATGCTCTTGGATGAGGTTGCAGCTGCTTCCTGCGCAAGGCTGCCATGGTCAATAATCTGTAAAGGGAGCGGTAGAAGGATAGTTACGTTGGTGCTACAGACTAGACAGATGGCACATGGGCTACTGGAACGATTGCAGCCAGTTCGGAACAGACGGCCAACCGAGCAGCGGCTCAAAGCTTCAAACACAACTGTTGTTCAACCTAAAGCGTCACCACAGCAGACAAACAGAATGAGGATCTCATTTGAACTTCACTCACAAAGAAAGTCTGAAATATGTGATGATCCGATGCAATCTAATAAAAAGCCTTCATACCTTGTGCACAATGAGTTACCATGTTAATCACGAGGCCACCGAACCCAACTCCAATCGAAGCGCAGATAATACCACGTTAAAGCACCTAGCGGCCGTCCATACAACGGTCATCACCCGCTCTCATCCCAGCCACATGTCTTTGGATCCTTTCGGAGTACTAAAACACAGATGCATGTATATCAATGTCCAAGACCTCCTCAGGAAACTTGCCGCGTTTCGGTTGCATCAGACAACAAACACTTAGGATCTCATCTTCATAAGCGAAAACAGGTTGAACTCAGAGGTTACGAATGCCGAGATGGCGATTCAGGGGACTTCACTGTGCCGACACGATCGTCCCAGCAGAGGAAGTGGTGTAATCCTGTAATATCGTAACGACTTGCAATGCGAACCATTGGATGATCCGGCTCTGCGGGTCACCGATTCTCTATGGTGCCGTTTGCGTCGCAGCTACAGTAACAACTGTTTCGTAGCATCGTATAACGCCTCCCAATTTCCACAACAGGGAGGGATTTTTACTTAATATCAACAAAGGTTACACATTACTCACCCAACTTACAGCCACGTCCTTAGCTCCGGTGATTTCAACGTGTATGATCTGGAATCCACGGCATCCCACAGCAAAAGATTCGAGATCGATCTGTAAGACGTATTACAATTAGTTCGCAGTACAAAAACATCGCCTCACCTAACAGGTACAGAGCTGTTAACAAACCACCAGTCCTAGACCTCATAATTACACATGAGCGACTCATGGTCGACAGGTCAGTGACAGACACTCCACTAGGGCTAAGTGGCCATGTCACCATACTTTATCTGTGATGCGTTGAATATCCGGAGAAACACTGAATAAGCACGTACTATCAAACTCCGAATCATCCTGAACAATCTAATTGCGACGACTGAGTGGGAATTCTCGGAAGTTGGCTTCTAAGACAGCGGCTGGATCCAGTTTGTTAGGCGATTCAGCCATCTGATTGCAATTAAATCTAAAAGTAAGTTGGTTTTTCAACTAATCCAACATCGTCCATCAGAATCAGGGCTAGAAAATGCAAGTCACTAAGGAATACGGCTTAGCACACTTACAGAGTCCGTCCTGTTCCCGAAAACTGGAGGAACTGCGTGACCCAGTGCAACCAATGTAAAACGCTTGACAGTGAGAACAAACTGACTCACCAATAACATTTGGCTTGCAATTTGTCAACGAGAAAAAGCTCCTATATAAGCACATTAGTACCATTGGAAAAGTGAAACACGGCATCCCCCACTTAACACGACAGTCGGCTTGGCACAGAGCGCTGCAGAAGCAGCCAGCGTCCTACGGATGCAGGTAACACCGACCGTCCAACAAGACGCCCGCTACTGTTCCATACTTACATCCATTGCAACACTTTCATCACATACTAACCTCACTTTTACTGCCACATGTGTTTAAGAAAGTGCTCTCACTGCGCACCTACAGTTCTCCCGGAATCGATGCTATTCACCCGAGAGCGCTGAATGTGACAGCAACGACACTGGTTGGGCCATTAGCGCACTTCTTCCAAACATGCTTGAATGAGCAATCTGTGCTTTCCATGCAGTAGTACGTTCTAATCAGGTCAATTTTCGAAACTGGCAATCGTTCGGTACCCGCAAACTTTGGACCAGTGGTCTTCCTCCTTGTACTCTCAATGGTGATGGAGACAATAACCACTGAGGCTTTGGTCTATTATCCACAACGCTTTAACATCATAGCACCTAAGTAGCACAGTTTCCGCCAGCACCGTTCATGCACGATCAACCTGCCGATTGGACGCAGTGGTTGGGCGAAAATGGCCGGTAAATGTAGTGGGAACGACGTTCTTTACCTAGAATTCTCCAAAACCCATGACCGCCTGGACCACCACATTCCACTTCGCAGGCTCGAAAGCTATGGAGTTGGGAATCCTGTCCTTGGGTGGACCAAGAATTTCCTGCAGAACCGCTGAGAGCAGGCTAGAGTTCAGAGCGTACTGTCCGCTCCCATTCATGTGCAATGTGTACTTCCACAAGGATCAGTTCTTAGGCCGAGTCTGATTCTTTTATGCATTAATGGGCTTGCGCAGTTGAAAGCATCGGATTTCTTGCTTCGTTGATAACGTTATGATGTGGCGGGCAATCGCTGACCAAGCAGATCACAGTGCACTTCAGCGAGACCTGACCAGGGCGTATGAATGATCACTCCACAATCTACTCCAGTTTAACTCGTCTATGTGTTAGGTGGTCCACATTCATCATCGTCCGTGTATCGAATACTAGCTTGGAGAACGTCTGCTGCAATCAGTCATCCAGGAGCGCTAACTTGGGGTATTAATCCAGGCTGAGTTGGGCTGCACAGAGCAATCTGAGAAGGCATCAAAGACTTGGCACACTGCGGAGGGTATTCGGGCGGTTTGATCCCTCTGTCTGTTCACAGTTACTAAAGCTATACGTACGGCCGCATGTAGAATACGCAATCCAAGCATAGTAGCCGTGTCACAAGCAAGATCGCGCAGCGCTGGAGACTTGGCAGCCAAGAGCCACCAAAAACGTTGTATGGTTGTTCTACGTTTCATTTAGACTTAGGCAGAAGATACTAAGGTTGAATGGTGGTCAATATCGGGGTCTACGTGATGACCTAATAATAGATTACCAAGTTTTGAGGACACCTTACTGCGTCTGCGGCCGCCTACTGCAACTCATTCACAACACGGGTTTGTGAGGTTACCGGCTCAAGTTGACCACGCAATACAAACAGCTACAATGTCGAAGAAACTACGCTTTACGCCATGGAACGCCCTTCCTAATTAGGTTAATTCAGCCCCTCTTTACCTGTGTTTAAAAAACGCCTTGACGTTGCCCTAACCCACCTACAATTCGAGATATAACCTGTTTACATCAACAGAGGATATAATGTGACGAACGTCTCACAGTCTGCACTAACTAAACACTCGAGGTCGACTGCTTTCTACATTCCTCAGTGTGCCCACTGTGGTAAGTCCACCAAAATGATGTACATCTAATGTAGCGCGTCCGTGTCGCAGTAGCAAGTCAACAGGTAAGTTTCGTCGAGCGTAGCCTATATTATGAACGTCATTTCCTCTTCTCTTTACCTTCCCATTTCGTTTTCTAATTCGTTGGAGTAGCAACCCATTGTGAGTTTTCACGCTCTCCATCTAGTCGACTTGGACTCAGTCCTCTATCGGCAGCTGTGACAGTACCGCCCAGCTAGCCACGAGAGGTGACACAAGGATACCGTTCATCCAGCTCCGACGTTTACTGGGTGGTTTTCCAGCCGCCTACGAAGCATCCCCTTTGCCTATTAGCCCCATCCATCGGTCTAATACGACGCACATACGCCCCGGCGACAGAAGCCCTCGGAACACTCGACGAAACGCATAGTACACTTACTGCGAGTCAGAACGCTTGGATGGAGCCTAATTTTATTGCGATGCCGAATCTACTCTAATTAGCGTCGTGATCAGTATTTATTTCAAAATGAATTCAACTATCGAAGCCTTAATTATAAATGCATCTTCCTGAGAGTTACAAGAATACATGGAAAGACTCTAGCTATGGTGACTCACCAACGATGACCTTCGCAAAGACCTTAAAGGCGCTCACTTTTTAACTGTTGTTGGACGAGAGGCCTATGCACTGCTGAGGAATCTGTCTTGTCCTCAACTCCCGTCAAAGTTATCGTACGACAAGTTGAAGGACCTCTTTTTGTCGCATTTATTACCGGAAAATTCCGTGGTTGCCGAAGGGGTAAAGTTCAAGTAACTGTTACGTGCACCTAATCAATATGTTCGTGATTTCATCCGCCAACATAAGTCTCAAGCTTCATCTTGTTCATTTGTGGATAAGCTTGAAGGACACCTGAGAGATCGCCTAATTGATGGCATAAATAATCCCGATTTATATCGCCATCTCCCAACAGTTCCAGCACAGACTTATAATGGAGTGAAGTCCATCTGTTTTCACTATCAGTTTGTTTCCAACATTCAAAAATCTCAGACGACTGTTGTTGATCAACGAGTTTTGTTTAGCTCAAGCAAACGCCGAGTTCTTGCCGAAACGTGAAAACAGTTGCAATATAACGTGATTAAACCTCATGGCACTGCTCATTGGCGCGCGCAGAAAAACTCGAAGTGTGGCCAAGTCAACGATAGGTTGGACAATGTGCTGCTTGTGAAAAGCTGCGTGTGGAAAGCTGCTGTGGAAGTCGGATATATTCGCAGTGTTTGCCGTCAACTCAAATGATGTTAGTGATACAAGTTGATGATGCCTCTGGGAACTCGCTAAAAGATTTGCATTCGTTAACACTGGCTGTGAATACAAGTGGTCACTTATTCAATAATTTACGCTTAGCAAATGCTAAGTCATACCATTTCATTGTTGATACTGGTAGTTTGGAGCCTCTCATTTCTAAAATGAGTCTCAATCATCTATACTCTGATGTTCAGATTGATTTTACATATATCCCTTTCAAATTGTTATCCTTTTGGTAAAGGGATGTTTTACTTTACCATTGTTAGATAAACATTATAACCCGGTGGAGTGTAAATTTGTTGTCGTTCGTCAAGGCCGGTCTATCGTCGGTTTTATAGTTATGCAGGCACTTAAAATAACCGTCACTTCTCTGTCACACACTGATACTAACACACAAATTCGTGGTTTGCTCCACGATTGTTCAGTGATATCTGGTGGAATGAAAATCGCACCTGTAACCGTGGAAGTAGCCGGTTATCCTGTTTTCTTTTCGGACTAAGGGAACCTGTTCGCCAGGTCCTTGTGTCTCTGTGAAGCAGGGATTCGCGTCCCGGTACAAAGCTTACGATGGGCCACAACTATCGTTACACCCTTAAAGCCGGATGGACAAACACCGAGAGCATGTGTCGAGTACCGCATTACTCTTAACGCGAAGCTACTGTAGTATAGTCGAGCCACAGAAGTATCTGATTCTATTCTCTCTTTACTGTATGAATCCAAGATTATCTCGAAGTTAGACTTAAAAGATGCATATTTGCAGATAACACACACTGATGCTTATAGTGAAGTGACCACCGTCAATACACCTTTTGGATTGCATCGGTATAGATTTCTTCCCTTCGGTCTTAGTGTATCGCCAGCCATATTCCATGACGTGATGAACTCTATTGTGAAAGGCCTGGAGGGTGCTGTGGTCTATCAAGGCGATGTGTTTATGCATGCTGCCGATAAGCACACTCATATTTCGCGATGGTTTGCACTTTTGACTCGCTTCAAGGATGCTAATGTGAATATCAACCCAAAGAAGTGCTTAATTGGTGTCCAAGAAATCACTTGTCTTGGTTATCATGTTACAACTGAAGGATTCAAACCAGATCCTGATCGGATAAAGCTATCGGTTGAGAGGAAGTCGTCCACCAATGTCTGTGAATTTCGACCACTGATGGCAGACTTAAAGTATTACACTAAATTCATTCCTAATTTTGCATCCATTGCTGATCCTTTACTCATCTCGTTGAATGACAAGGGCTTAGTTTGCTTAGACATACATGAGCATGTTCATCGTAATCTTTTACTAATACTTACGTCTAGTTGTGTTCTTTGTACATTCTATCCGCAACTACCAACCGTACTTTTCACGGATGTCTCGCCAACCGGTATAGGTGCTGTGTTGGAGCAAAACGGGCACCCTGTTCTGTGTATATCTCGTCGACTCAGCAATGCTGTAAAGGGTTACGCTCAGATTCATTGAGCAACTTTGCCTGCATACTGGGCAGGCACTAGACTTCACAAATAGTTGTTTGGTCACAGATTTATATTGTGACAAATCATGAAGCTCTAAAGTTCAGTTACAACCCTGCCAGTTCGTTGGCTAAATCTTCAGCAGCAATGGTTCAAAGGTAGAGTGTTGCTCTTAGTGCGTACAACTATGTAGTTGAGCACAGAAGTGCAAAGTTCACTCCTCACGTCGACTACTTATCACGAAATGCAGCAGTATTCGAAGCCGATTCTGAGATGAGTTGTTTACTCACTTATCCGCTTGTAACCTCTCGTTCAGCCCGTAGCATAGTGAGTAGGAAGTAGTACGGTCATTGATTTTTGCTCTCAAACGAGGATGGTCTGTTTCTAAAACGGAAGTTTCCACAGTTTTATGTGCGTCGTGAAGAGTTGTGTTCTACACCTGATGGATTACTGTGTGTGAATGACCGTGTTCCACCGACTTTGAGATCAACTGTTCTGACGGATTTGCATTCTGGTCGTCTTGGTGTTGAAAAAGTGAAGTTCTTAGCTCGATGTTTGTGCTAGTGGCCGGAATTAAATGCAGATATTCGACGAACTGCTTCTGCTTGCCCGAACTGTAAGCACAAGATTCTACAGCATCCATCCAAGTGGACGCCATGACCAACGACATGCGAGCCCTGGCAAAGGGTCCATATGGATTACTGTGGACCATTTCCGCAGAAGTACTGTGCACATGTGGTGGTGGATTTTTATTCAAAGTGGCCGTAAGTATTTCTGAGTGATAAACCAAATGCTGATTTTACTGTCCGTGCCTTGGGAAGAGTGTTTAGTAGGAAAGGTGTCACATTAGCTGTTGTAAGTGACCATGTCTCTCACTTTTCAGCTTCATCTGTTACCAATTGGCTGCATATTCTTGGGTGTCGTCTCGTTTTTACTGCTCTACGGCATCCATGCTCTAATGGCCTAGCGGAAACTTTGTTACAACTTTAGAAGGTTCTGTTACATCTTGTGCTCATACCTCATTCAGTGAACTTGTTCACTGTTGATAACTTACTTCTTCAATACCGTAACTGTGTGCATTCCACCACTGAAGATACACCCGCTAAACTGTGTAAATCAAGACCATTGAGTTCGAACATACTTGGTTTAGGAACTGCTGTGGTATCTTATTTTGGAGGCAATGATTTACGTCCTTCATCCGGAATCATTGTTAACAAAATTGAAGTTGTATGGCTAAAATGTTGGACCAAGATGACTACCCTGTACATAAAAGTCATGTTGATCAGGTACGATACAAGGGTTCCGGACAGTTGTCATTCGATTCTGTGTGCACTGAAAACACTAATGTTTCGGATTATTACGAGAGTTCTGAGCGGAAGCAGCCTCCAGGAAGATCCGCCAAATTGCAACAAAAATTCCAACCGAATTACAGACACCTGAAATTGCATGCAAGCTGTGGAGGATGTGCTGATTGTACATACAATACTCAATATTGATTATTGTTATTCTTTTCCATCAGCTGATTCGGAATCTGTACATGCGAAATTCGAATTCCGATTCCGGTGTGTCGAGATTGGCTTGGTTAGGCCCTATTTCTATTACGATTGCGAACCTACTTCCGACTACTATGAGATAGTAGAACTCGCTGAAGTAAATATGCTCTAATGTGTCTGACCCAATGACAAACACCATCAATGACGATGTATTGAGGGACTTTAAACAATCGGATCTCAGTTGCCAAGCATTTGGGATCCATAGCATGTACTAGGGGTAGCGGTCACGACTAACATCCCAATGGTCCCGGATTCCAAGCCTGATGTCTCTATCTGATGGGATGAAATAACATCGAAACGTGGCATAGAGTGCAGTGTTCTCGGGCGGGCAACACCCAATTTCCTTCTGCTTCATCAGGTGCGGTTCTAGTGATCAAATAACCAACATTTACTTCAATGAGAATCGTGGTCCACTTTGAGATTGTGCATCGCAATCCATCCATACAACGAGTAATTGTTAGACGGGCTTGCGCTTCACAGTCGCTCACGGTAAGCTACTTTGACATTCGTGACTGTCTCGTCACGTGACCGTGTTGGACACACGCACGACAGTCGTTCATACCTAGACCGCTCACCACTCATGACTATGTCCTTTCATGTGGTTGGCCTATGGAACTATTGATTTTTGCATCCCGGTTGCTCAGCTTTATCAGTTTTTGAGTACTGCTCATCCGGCACAGTGTTGTTCTCACTTCCCGTTCGGAGTGGGTTCAGTTACAGTCAGGCGCTATAATAGTAATTCGAAGTAACCTTCCAATCAGGAATGCATGCCACTTTGATTCGCATCGTCCACAACTCAAACTCAATTCACTGATCAACTAAGGCTAATTCAATGACACTTCTGTCGGATGACCTAGTGGAGACCGTTCTATTGTCAGCTCACCGCCTTCTTCATTTGTCATACGCTTTTTATTTTCCCTGGCCCCTTGAGATGAGTGTGGGTAGGGAATTTAAAACCTAAAAGACTACGGCAAGTGTAACGACGCAAGATCAGTCTTTGTCCATGCTTTACCCGAAATTCAGTCGTCCAACGAGTCGAAAATCTAGGCTCATGATGGAGTGGCGAAACACCCGTGAAGCACTCTCTCAATCACGTGATGACAGATTCAATGTCAAGGTCACCATCATTGCTGTACTTTAAATAATGTTATTCACAAGTAATGAAAGTTACGCTCCACTGCAAACTGATAGTAGAGTGGGCGTTCGGAATTTGGCACAAGTCACGTGCCAGCTGCCATCCGAGAGAAGCTTGGAGGTGATCGACGCTGGGCCAACAGTTGCTAAACAAACTCAAAAGTAATGAGCTTTTGTTGCGAGCCCATTCGTCTGCATTTCAGAACCGGAACTCAGTGCAACTCCCTGACCGTCCGAAGAAGCAGCTAATCTGTCACAAATCACAACATGCCCAGGGGCGGAAGCCCAGAAACTTATTTAAAAAACGATTGTCAGCCGACCCCACGATGGTCGTCATAGATTCACAGTAAACTTTTGTAAGGTCCGACACGCTTTGGGTATCCGTAACTCTGAGTCGTTTGTATAGGAATGCTCAAAGCTTTCTCAGCAAGGTGATTGAGCTTTGATCTTGTCAATCCTCAATGACTCTGGACTTCAATGGAACATTGGTGTATTACAGTAAAAAAGTAACCCTTAACATGTTCGGTGGGATGGAAATTTTTGAGAAAAGTTTATTCATGATAACCTGAAAAATGTCTTGATGGGCTCACCATAGCGCTCGCGATGTGACATGGGTAAAATAGCCGAAATGTTCACATGATAAGCATAAATGCTCTGGCTGAAACTTCGGAAACACACCGTTTGGTTGCATTATGTAGCCTCCTGGCTAACACAAGTTATGTAATGGAACGCGAATGGGAAAATATTTAGTTATGCCGTTTTCAATATCGTTGAGGTGGGTGCAGAGCGGACATAATTAAGCAGCGCGTTCCACTGCTGACACACTCGAATGGAGAAGAAAGTTCTATGGCAATGCAGCCGGGCATACTTTATTGTCAGTCTCAACTGAAAACCAATCCGTTCTGTTGTTCAGTTCCAGCAGCGGACGTCAAATGTGGATGGGGTTCTGCAGAATCTGGTAAACCATTATGTGGTCTACTCGCGAGCGCCTATATCGACTGCTTTGCATTCCTGGGGACTTCAATTTAAACTGGTAGGGCAGATGAAAGAAGTCCTAAATTTTTATCTCTGTCCACCATTAAGCAGTCTCGAGAGCAGCGAAATCTTGCCTCTGGCACGTGTGCGACGCACAGATCTTGTGTTCCACTCGTGGTCGTGGGTGGGTGTTAAGCATTTATGAGAATATCGAGGGGTCAAAACAACCGAGCGCTCTGCGAGGAAGGCGACGTGTTGAGTACCGGTTCTCGTGCTGCTTGCCGAACTACCTCGTGGTTCCTGCTGTGTGGTTCGGGTGTATCCCGTTCTAGCATGTTGTTCGGCGACAATGTTCCACCTCGGTGGGGCAATTGTACTGATTTGCAGCAATTGTGCTGATTTTATGGGGAATATTGGGGGCCTGTTTGGTGGTCTACCAAACAAAGGCGCATGAACTGAACATTCAGTCCTAATAGGCACGATTCCCTAAATTCTCCCCACTGGATTGCGGATAGGTTATTTAGCCAAAGGCTCTGGGTGGAGTCCCCTAAGTCAACTCCCTACTTCGGCTTGGGCAACCAGGTAGTATCACGCACTCTCACAAAACCATGGACTGTACTACAACGTGCTCAACAGCGACTGTTTCCACTTCTCACATTCATGCAACTTCATCACACGCCAATGGTTTGTTTGCTAACAATCCTCACTTCCCGTTACCCGATTCACGTGCTCAACAATCTGACTGCGTTTCCGGTTGCGTCACGAACCAAGGAATTCAACCTATGGTTCTCCTTCGTCCCCGATCCTCCTTCCGTCTGGCGTGCTTCAACATTCCGACATGTAGATTGGACCGCAAGCCGGTCCAGCGCGCATCCTAGTCCCTAGACATTGATGTCTGCTGCCTTTCAGAAACCCGGTTGCAAGATCACAACACTGTGCTTACATTTACATCCCCCAGTGACCACGAAGCCAGATATCACCTGCGTCTTTCTGGAGATCCAGAAGCAGCCTTAGCGGGTTTGGCAGGTGTAGGTATAGCATTAAGTGGAATGGCCGAGGCGGCACTACTGGACTGGTTCCCGATTAACAGCCAACTAAGTGCAGTTCGGCTTCAGGGTTCATGTAGAATAAACAATCACCGCGAAGAGAGACGCAACTTGTTTGTGCTCTCCGTATACGCTCCAAGTGACTGCAGTGGCGACTCGGTCAAGGAAGAATTCCACCGGGATCTACATCAGCTACTGACTAATGCTAAAATGCCGGGTGTCGTTATCTTTGATGGGGATTTTAATGCACGGGTTGGTCGCCGGTTACCATACGAACGCCGCCTTGGCGGTCGTCACGGGCTCAATGAGAACCGCTCTGATAACGGAGAGAGGATTCTCCCATTGTGCGAAGATAACCATCTATTTCTCTCGAGCACTAACTTCAGGCGTACGAAGAAGCCTTCAGAAACGTGGCGTCCCCCATTCGCCAATACATCCGTGGTCTCAAATTGAGGACATTACAATTAGCTTCAGATGACGCTGCAGCATACTGGACTGCAGGTCCTTTTGGTCCACCTTCGTTGACTTAGATCATGCACTGGTCTGCGCAAAAGTCTGTGTTTCGAGGGGTCCCGAAACACGGAGCACCGCAAGATTGATGTAAACAGATTAACTGATTCCTCTGTCCAGGCGAGCTATCAGTCTTCATTGGCATATGCACTCAGTTGCCATCCACCGCAATACTGGACTTGTATACGGAAAGCGATGACCATTTCCGGACAGTCAAGCTGCGGCCTAACTAGCTGTCCGCCCAAGGCTTGGATCTCTGCTTGTCCTCTGGAGCTGTTCGGACGCCGCAAAGATATCCCGGCGGAATCAGATTGCAACGAACGGCGCCGTTCTGCCAACCGGCTGCTCAGTCAAAGTCTGTGCAAGGATCGCGATATATGATGGCATGAGCGTGCTTTAGAGATGGAGACCGCTGCCCTCTCTGGTAACACTTGCAGGCTTTTCCAACTCATTCGGTCCATTGGCCTCAGGAAGACTGGTGTCAGTGAGGTCATTTACGAGGTGGATGAGTTTCCGATCACTAACCAACAGAGACGTATGGACTGCTGGGCCGAGCACTTTCACTCGCAGTCCAACTGGCCTCCACCATCCATCAGTACATCTAGTTGTCCACCTCGGCTCGTCCCACTGAATCCACCCAGCGAAGCGGAAGTCTGCCTTGAGATTCAACGATTGAATCGCTTCAAGACTGCCGGGTTAGACGGACTTCCTCCGGAGCTGTTCAACTACGGCGGTGTGGCGATCATTAACCAGCTAACCGCGCTGTTCGCAAAAATCTGGCATGAAGAGAAAGTACCTTCCTCTTGGGGCGAATCAGCTGCTGTCCCGATTTTCAAGAAAAGCGCTCGCACTTCATGTGCAAATCATCGCGGGATCAGTCTTATTTCGGTTGCTTCCAAGCTATTGGCATCTATTCCGCTTCGCAGACTATCCCCAGTAGGTGGATCATACTACCGTGCAGAACAAGGTGGTTTTCGTCCCGGCCGCTGGTGAATGGATCAAATCTTCACGCTCCGCCAGCTCCTCGAACATCGACACATTTATCACAGGCCCACTATCATTGCATTCATAGACATACATGCGGCTTTTGACTCCGTTGATCGACCTGCTTTATGGTGTTGCTTGCTAAAGTACGGGGTGCCAGAGAAATATACCACCATCTTGCAAGCACTTTACCTTCATACATCCGGCATAGTGAGGATCTATGGCAAGCTTTCCTCGCAATTCGCTGTCAATAGCGGTGTGCGACAGGGCTGCCCTATGTCCCCATTCCTCTACAACTTCGAAATTGAAGACGTTCTATAGAATGGTCTAGAAGGTTTCCAACATTTTGGCCTAGAGCTTCTACCGGGTGAGCGCGCGACCGACTTAGATTATGCTGATGATATCGCTTTACTTGGTGACGATCCTTAGGGTATGCAACTCATGATGGATCGCTTGGCGGTTGCAGCATCTAGGTATGACATGAGCTTCGCCCCACCGAAGTGAAAAGTACTGCTCAAGGATTGGCTTTCACCTGCTCCCGTGCACACTCTCGAAGGTGCACAACTTGAACAGGTAGATAGTTTCGTTTACCTCGGGAGCTGTGTTTCTGCTGACGGTACTATCAACAAAGAAGTTTCTCTTCGTATCGCTAAAGCCCGATCAGCATTTGTTACTCTGAGGCACTTGTGGCGTTGTCTCGATGTCTCATTCTCGCTAAACAGCCGCGTTTACAGCGCATCAGTCCGCTCAGTATTGTTGTATGGGAGCGAGCCTGGCCGATTCCTGTGGAAGATATGTGTCGTCTTTCTCCCTTCGAGAATGGTTGCTTAAGGAGGATTACTCGTGTTTGGTGGCAATATCGAGTTAACAGTAATGATTCAATATCTTGCAACATATTTGGAACCGATCGGGAAGTCATCATTTCAGAAAACTTGGTAAACGACCGGTTAATGTATTTATGATGATGTATCATCATAAATACATTAACCAGTCGTTTACCAAGTTTTCTGACATGATAACAGTAATGATGTTCGACGTCGCATCTTGGAGAATGAGAGTATTCCCTTCAACAAACTGGTTCTGTCGCGCCAGTTAAGATGGCTCGGTCACGTTCTACGCATGGCACCTGAGCATCTATCGAGTCGCGCTCTATTCTCTCGTCAAGGACCTGGCTGGAAGCGACCGCGTGGTGGTCAGCCTTCTACATGGCGGCAACACATGTAATCGCTGACATCGTGTCTAGCCGCTGTTGGCTGCGTACATCTTCCAGGATGGGGACCCAAAGATGAGAAGTGCCAATGGCTTAACACTCTTGAAGACATGACCCGCAACAGAAATCGATGGAAGAATTGTGTGCAGTATTGTATTGATTCATATGTTTAATACTTCAAACCTTGAAACTGACAAAAAAGAAAAATATCGGAGTGGGAAAAACAAACTAACAACGTTTTGTTCTACTTTTTGTCAAAATGTTCCTTTCTTCCTGCGGCATTTTAGCTGAAGTGTGTCGCACAACTTAAACTACAATGCCACGGTGATTAAGACGAGATGCATTTCCCTTATTCGCTAATCCCCATGGTTTTTGTTGGTTCTATGTCTAGTTGCCAGACTGCTGGAAAAAAATCGGTCCTCGACGTTTTATCGGATGATTACAAGCAGCCTAGATCGTGATGCACCAGTGTCCCAGGGTCACGTTCCCGAAAAGGTTTTCTGCATGGCGTGGTCTCCAAGTTTGTAAATGCTCACCGGCTGATGACGCAGGTGGGTCACCTTGCACTTAACTGTTTTAAACGGGAGTAGATTCCTCGTTGACCACTCAGGAACTCAATCTAAGTCGCGTTGGAGGAAATCACGATCTTCGTTACTAATGCTCGCTCGCCCAATGTAAAATTAATGTAGTGAAAAGCAAGAAATTAGAGGAGCCAACTCTTGCCGGGTCATTGATAAACACCAAGAATTAGCACGGTCCCAGCACCGGACCGTGCGGAACATCGCATTTCACATTTGTCGGCTTGGAGAGTGATCCACTAACACGCATTTGAAACCTCCTTTGGTGAGGAAAGTTGGCAATCCAACCAAGAGCATGATCCGCGATCCCATAATTATGAAGTCTGTAAAGTAAAATGCGGTGATCCAAGCAGCCGGAGATGTGGCAAAGTCCAGAGAGATAACAATGATTCCGGCCCCAACACGGGTCGCTTCCGTCCAACTACCTCTTGCCATCAGTAGGTTGGTGGTACATGACCGGTGTTGATGGAAGCCACGCTGCTACGGTGCCAAGACGAAATTTTCATGTAGTTCACTAAAACCTCCGAGACGACCGTTTCCACCACCTACGAATGCATACAGAGAAGAGTCCCTTGACGATAGTTAGCATAATCCTAACGGTTGGTGCCCTTAAAAATTGGTGTGCCGATGTCATGCTTCCACATAGTCGGGAGTCGTTATTCATCGAAGAAACTACGGAAAATTCGCGACAAGGTCTCAACTAGCTTAGGGGCCATAGACTTCAGAGCTTTCGGGCGAATGTCTTGGGCTCCCAGGTGAGCTATGATCGCGCAATGGGAACGACTTCCTTAGCACACTTGCTGGATTGAAAATAAAATGTGCAAATCATGAGGTTGTTGAAATGGGTGCCGATATATATATATAACAGGAATTGGCTTCGCTTTTATACATCGAAACGTATTGTAACCGAAGTGCGCCGGCTGTTGTGAAAAGTGGAGCAATGTCATGCGTCATCTTGCGAAGGTTGTTTACATGCCTGTACAGAATGTTGTTGTTTGCCAGAAACGTTTGGCTAAGTACCGTTGACTGGTTATTTTGTCCTCACGGATAAGTGCAGTGCAATGGTTGAGTTGGGTCAGGAATTTGCCCCAAGTCTCTGACTCGGGGTCAGCCTTGAGGCATTCCATGCTGCATCCCTGATTGCCATGTATTTTCGAGTCCAAATTGACGGAGCTTTTATGGAACGAAGTGGTTTCTGATGCCCCATTGGCGATTTCGCTGAGTCTCTCAACCAACTCTGTCCAAACGTTTTCAAGGGAATATTCTTCGAGAAGTGCCAAGTGGACGCCTCAGTGAGTTCAGTTAGAACATGGCAGCATGTGGTTGTGTGAGTTAAATCCGTATACTCTGATGGATACTCTGCATAGCAAACATAGTTACATGTTATGACCTCATGGTCGCTGAGACCTAATGGGACCTCCATCAATAACTCGTCGACTATGAGCTCTTCATTTGTGGGCACAAGGTCTAATGCGGACGCGTTGTTTGCTGCCCGAATATAATGGGTGAGCTGGCGCGGTTGTGTAGTGGAAGATGTGCAATAAATTTACGCCTCCGCTTTGAATTGGTCATTTGAGGATGTCGAAGCCTCAAGATCGTGTACATTGAAATCACCGGCATTGAGGATATAGCTGTATTCATGGCGTGTAACCACGCTCAAGGTGCGTATCGAGTAAGAATTCATTTCCGGAGTGGATGTTGGTGGATGATACACGACAATAGCGAGACATGCCTCGTTATAGTTTATTCAGAGACTGCGCCAAACGCAATCGGTGATATGAATGTCCGGTCAGCAACTACATCGAAATGCAGTATAATGACTTATGGATGCCATATAGAGGCAGGATTATTTCTACCACATGGTGATACCATTCCAGTTTTCCCTTCTATCAGAAATATAAGACTGAGGTATTCCAGCTCCTTAACTTTCAGCGAACATACGAACTGTATTTGGACTATAGTGATCAAAGTAATGGGACATATTAATAAGTTACAAACGCTGAAACAGACATGGCTCATGGCAGATAAAATCACTATAAGGCCCTTGTTAGAGCAATGTTGCGCTACGTTCAGCAATCTACGCAAATGTGCTTGATGGTCATACAAAATGACCAAGGTTCCTTCACCAAACGCAACAGTTGTTGATTACAAAGATAGATGTATTGTATAAAGCTTTGTATAAAGCTTTGTGTGTGTTATAAAGAGTACCGTGAACACCGATCTGAACATTTTCAGTAAGAAAACAGATATAAAATATTTGACACAGAATAAATGATGATAGTGCCTCCATTCAGGACCACAGTCAGAGAGAATTTTTATAAGGTTCAGCTTGAGATGGAAAAGGCTACCTAGTAGCTTAACCGAATTCAGCAAAATGACTAAGGCATTCCTGACTTCAGCAAAACTGAAACAGATGATAATTTTGCAAATAAACCATGATAGATTGTTTGAGGAAGGACGGGGTCATGTTTGAAACAAAAAGAGCACGGTAGTCATTTGTCCAAGATAATTAGTCTAACCCTACGTTGTAGATAAATTCTCATTGGAAACCTGCTATATGTTAACTTTCTATACTCATCAACACATCACTTATTTCTTTTTCATGTCTCCAGTGAGTGATCGATAATGGATATTTTCTTTGTGATCAATTGTATGGAATTAATGAACTAACCCTATTCCGATCCTGCTGGCTTCAAGTGCCCGTCTCTTGCGACAACGCACCCATAGTTACATACTAAAAACTGTATTTGGCTCATCTTTGCTGCTCATGGTGCTTTATATAACTCTGACAAGCGTGCAACAATTGTTTCTTTCGAAATATCCGTAGCATCGTCGTTATTCGCCAAAATTTTCCATCAGTTTGTGATTGGCCGATCTGCAAACGATTGTAATTAGTATGTCTGTTAATTCCTCATAGTTTTTATTCTTTCTTATTTCATTGTCGGAGACGAATGGGCTGTTCTCTTGT
This sequence comes from Dicrocoelium dendriticum, assembly GCA_944474145.2. Lineage (NCBI taxonomy): Eukaryota > Metazoa > Platyhelminthes > Trematoda > Plagiorchiida > Dicrocoeliidae > Dicrocoelium > Dicrocoelium dendriticum. The sequence continues at coordinate 65,043,102 of OX104059.1, read as the reverse complement.
GGTGACGGATTACATCTTCCAAGCTATAATCTTATCCACATGCATGGTGTATTGACATAACACAACGGCGTATAAGAAATGTGCCATACTTGAATGATCCGCATGACGGAACGGGCCTAGGATTCATTGCCCATAACATATGCATAAAGACAGTCCTTAAAAATTTTCGTTAGACAGTTGATTAATGAAAGTTACGTTACGTGAATTGATTACGACGCGCAATCTCAATGTTGATCGCGATATTTACAAAAGTCAGGTTAATACCGTTGTACATCGCTCGATTGCGATTATCCTGCACATTATGCAAGTTGGTTTTAATGTTCATTACTGTGTGCATTTTACCATACTGGACTTATTGCTATCCTGTGATTTTCTAGAGCTCATTATGGAAACATTACAAGTTGCTTGACAAGTGACTGAAGCATTTATCTCGCTGCTGTGGCATTCCAATGCCACCTTTGGCCTAAACAATGAACAATGATATATTACAGGTAAAAAAGCGATCGCTTTACAAGTCCTGTAGGATGGTTGAAGTGAAGGTAAACATAAGTGTAAATCGTCAATTTAAGCGTCTAGCGATTCAAGTGCTCCTTATTCATATAAACATTTTAAAATGTGTACTGAATTGTTACTGTAGAGTAATATGGAAAGTAATATGGAGAAGGTATGTCTTAAGAACAAAAGAAATGACAACGCTTACTTGTGCGCCGGTTTCTTGAACGGAGGTAATTGATGAGTGCAGTTGTAATATATCCGAACTATATTCCACAACAGCAGTGTGTAAGTAGTGAAGCACAAAAGCTGAGAATGAGCACCGTTTGTTCGCGTCTGGTTGACGTAGACATCGCTGATTTTATAGCGTAACGTAAGTGGATAAGCGAATCATCCAGACATCTATTCAATACCGTTAGCGTGGGGGAAGAAACAACGTATGTGGGAAGAGCGCTCCAGTGTTGACACACATGAAGGGAAAAGAAGTTCCGGCGGCATTCCAACCGGCTGTATTGTGTGGCCAGCTCTAACTGGTGTCCTCTGAGGTTGGTATTAATATTCAGCTTTAGCAGGTGACGACACGAATGGTTTGGATTCCTCAGGATCATATAAGTCATTATCAAGTCGCCACGCAGACGTCGATATTGCCCACTGTAGACCCCAAGGCTTTCCAGCCTCAATCGGTAAAGAAGATAAAACAGGCGCTTTAGGTTCTTGGTCGCCCTTCGTTGTGACAGTTCAAGAGCGGTAAGGTCTTGCTTTTGCCATGGCTGCCAGGCGTGGATGGCGTACTCAGAATGAGGCCGAATGTAGGCGTTGAGCATCTGAGAAAAGATGGAAGGATCGAAGCGCCCGAATGCCATTCGCAAAAGGCCAAAGTGTTAGTTAGCTTTTTGAGGTTTTCTCAACCTGACGGGAACAAACCAGATCTTCCTGCATTATCATGCCTAAATGGCATTCCGTCGAAGTGCGCTACAATATTTGATCCCCCAGTTTGTATTCGCAAGTGGCTTTATGACGTATGCTCAACACCTTGCACTTCGTAGCGCTGAACTGAAGCAGGTTCTGAGTCGACCATTCGTAGACCCTGTCAAGATCATCCTGAAGTGCTACATTGTCGCTGGTTGTTCTAATGGCTCGCCATATCTGGAGATCATCAGCGAAGGGTAAGGAGTTGGAGGTGATTACTGTCGCAAGATCGTTTATGTAAATCAGGAATAGTCGTGGACCAAGTACTGAGCCCTGGGGCACTCCGCACTTAATGTCGATTGGGTCAGAGATGACGCCGCGAACTCTTACATTCAGATGTCGTCGAAGCAAGAAGTTACCCATCCAACCGAGGATTGGATCATCAATTCCACAACACTGCAGCTTGTGAAGGAGGATACGGTGGATAAGACGGTCGAAAGCCTTTGAGAAGTCCAGATATACTGCGTCAACACCTACGCCGCTATCAACGATCTCAGTCCAGCTGGATCTAGCAAGTAGCAAGTTTGAAGTGCAAGATCGGTTCTTGCGAAATCCATGTTGTTCTTGTGCTATGGTATTGCGTTCTTCCAAGTAGTTCATGAGCGCTTCGTCAACAATCGCTTCCATGATTTTAGAGAGCACCGGAAGTAGTGTTATCGGGCGATAGTTGGCGGCACTAGACCCAAGCACTAAACTTGCTGTTAAATTACGCACCGATATTAGTTAACTTCTTCACAGTGCACGCTCCAACTGTATGTCTACCATTTCGATCAGACAAAATTACCGAGCAATATATGTCCACACGAGAGTTGTTGGCTAGTCGGTCATTCCATATTTACCCGGGTTTCTATTTGATCAAAACGCTATTATTCAAGAATTGGACGGTAATTTCTGCCAGCACTCAGCGTTTTCTTTTGCCGTTGTTATATCCCGTTTTAATTGTGTTAATAGCTTGTGTGGAACGGCTGAAAATTTACCCACCACAAGTACATAAAGCTGTATTCCTGACTTGAAGTGATAAACAAACCAACTGACACAACCAAAATCTGTACGATTGAGGGCAGTGGAAGCTCGGGTATCTACCGGGTTGGATTTTGAATAGTGGTGGAAGGTTGATGTGCGTAGTTGAGTTCATGCCAGCTTGATGAGGCTTAAGACGGTTGCCAAATGAGCTGCAGTTGTCAAAAATGTTGGATTTTCCCAAATTTAAGCTACTGTATAGCGCTATTAGTATCGCCTAGAAAGTGGATAATGAGTACGGATTGCACTCGAAAATATGGCGGAAGTGTGCGAAGGGTTTCAAAAATGATGCGTGAAAAATCCTGTAACCTACTGGATAGTTCTGGTGTTTTTGATGTGAAGGAGTCAAGGTATACAACTGAGATTGTGAGTCGCGAATCCGCGATCGCACGGTTGTGACATTCTTTGTTTTACGTAAACGTACGATATTTTCTCGAAAAGCACCTTTCCATAAGTCCGGCTTTCACGATTCCCCGTCCAAAAATACTTTCTCTTAAATATCCTTGGGCATTTACCTTTGCAGAGAAAAACTAAAAACCGATAGGTTAGCGTAAGCTAAGTTGGAGCAGGCAACAGCATCTTGAAGTCCTTATCATGGGTGTTCAGGTATGTGTACTAAGCGATTCTGTTCAACTGTAACGTGGTCCCCATTCGTCATCGGCAAATCAGCACGTAAAAGCTCAGATCCTCTGCCTCGCATAAGGTCCCTCAGGAGATAGGTCTTATCGTATTAATTTAGGAGGATCTCAGATGCTCAAAGCAATCTGACAAGATGTCAAAGGTCCCGAACCAACAAGCCGATCTTTCATGGAGGGCAATCGGACACTATGATCCATTAATCTTTTCGAAGTAAGTATATTCCTACGTGCCACCTTATATAGAATACACTATCCAGGCCTGTTAGTTCTGGTAGTTGAGAAATCCGGCCATACTCGAGACTCCAAAACGAAGTTCCTAAGCGCGTCAAGAGGATGTTCAACTTTTCACGTCTACTTTTGCTGAGGATCGTGTTATCTGACAGTAATCAGCATGGACGCATACGAGGAATCCTCAACATGAGTTTTCAACTAATGAGTAATCCACGTCGTATCTGCCATCACCTGCAACTTAGTCACATCAGTTCCAGATGACCACGCAACAAACCCGCCAGAATGGAGCCGGAACTTTTGCTTTCATCGTGTGTGTTACCTTTGAGATGTCCTCCCTGATTATGTGGATACCACCCTAACGTCAAACGCGTGCAAACATGCCTTGACACTGCCCTAGCCCAACTACATCGCGAAATATAGCATATGCACACTTACAGAGGACCTAACGTGATAAAGGTTGTGTCGCAGAACTCAGTCCTTCAGGCACAAGCATTTATTCAGCAAAACGAAGTCTGCGAAAATTACAGCATGTTTGTCAAGCCAAACTAGTCGAGATAAATTACACGTTCAAGTCCATAACTAACGACCCTTCTGAGTCCATGAGATTCCTTCTTTGCATCAGGTAAACAAACGGTGAATGACTCACACGAATACCGTCCAATCCCAGTTCAGTAATCGAATCCGTCATGTCCACCTCTCATTGACTGCTTGGCTCACTCGGTTGGTACATCTAATCAATCTGATTTGATATTACTATTACATCCTCCTTTTTCCGTGTTCTTGCGCCCCCCCATATTGCTATCCACCCCGTACATCTTGCCACTCCGCGTCGTCTTCGCTGTATCTGCGGCAGTGGTCTGCTTGCCCCACGCCATCTGGCACTCCACTCCCAATCCACATTGTTGTCTCCGGTGTCATCCCAAATGCACACGATTTCTTCTGGACGTTTTCCTTCCAACATGTATTTCGTATGACCTGACACTGACCCTCGCAGTCACCACACCTTTCTTGCACAGTTCTTGACTATCGCGTAATGGTTGAACAAACACTTCCTCCCCCTTAGGTAGCACCCGTGCACTGCGGCCGCAGTACCGTTTCTCAGTGATTATTCGTTGTTTCCGATTGTTCTGTAATCGCTCGTATTTTGGCGAAACTGGCCGAAAAAAGGTGGCAGATGCCGGTATCAGAGTTCTAGTCCTTCAGTTATATAGGCGATGTACTGGGCTCAAATCAATACTCGTTGAAGGAGCGTTGCGATGCTAAAGTAGCATGAGGTACGGAACTTCGACAGTTGCTCTAACCTTCGATAATAGTCGTTTGGTCTGCTTCACCACCGACTTTGCCTTTCCATTCGATTGCCTGTTATATGGGCTGGTTTGCTGGTGCATGAATTCCCACTTTATTGCGAAGACCCGGAAAGCACCGCTGGTAAACTGGGGCCCATTGTCGGAGACCAGCTCATCCGGTATACCGTGCCGGACGCATGGACTTCTGGTTTTGTTGATTACTGCTTCTGTGGTCGTAGTAGTGAGCAAATCATTTTTAAAATAACCACTATAGTAATCCACAGTGAGTAAGTAATGTCTCGCGTTATCGTTGAATAAATTCACCGCCACCTTCTGCTACGGTCGGTCAGGGATATTGTGCAGTAGCATTGGTTCGCGCGTCCGTCGACTTCGTGTGGACGGCATGCCTCACAAGTTGACACATGATCTCTTAATTGACCCGTCATTCCCGACCAAAAGATCAATTCTCTTGCTCGGTTAATGGTATGGTTGGCACCCAGGTGAGCGTCATGAACACATGTCAGCATTTCTCATCGGAGCGACGACGGAATCAGAATACGGCTTCACTTGAACAGCAAACCATCATAGACAGAGAGTTCAACCCGAAAATAGAAGTAAGGTATTAGTTCCTTCGGCAGCTGCCTCTTCGTCTCTGGCCAATCATTTAGAATAAGGTCTCGAAAAGTTGAAAATGCTGCAACCTCCTCTGTGTGGTGTCTTATTTCCTTAGGCGATCTTCTGTTTCTGCCAGACGCTGTACTACGTTCACTGCTTCGAGCGCTTCCGGAATAATATACTCAAGTACCGGCAGATGAGCTCTTGACAGCGTATCCGCGATGAACATCTGTGCGCCAGACTGTACACAATATCAAGTCGTATTTTTGAAGCTGGATAAGCATACGCCTGAAGACGACGAGAGACGACGTGCATGCAGTTATCCCTGGCTATTGACAAACGTTTTGTGGTCGGTATATACCGTTGTCTTTCTTCCGTTGAAGCGCCCCATGGAATAGGTTTCCGTGAGTATCACCTTCTCAATCTGCGTATGGCGCTGCTCGGTCACGGTGAGTGCTCGACTGCGAAAATTCAAAGGTTTTCCATTCTGTAAGAGAACAGCGCCTATTCCGTCTTGGCTACTGTTACACTGTACCTCCAAATGCTGCGTTGGATCGTAATACTCGAGTAGAGGCGCGTTGATGATAAGGCGCTTAATAGTTTCGAATG
>OX104059.1:64880213-65037143 GCA_944474145.2 Dicrocoelium dendriticum | reverse complement strand
AGAAAGTCCGTCTATCCTGGACCGGATATTTACCAACGAAGAACTCATGGTCGAGAAGTAATCATCGCACGCTCCTTTGGGTTGCAGCGATCATGCAGTATTTACTATTCGATATATATATGCTACGCAGAATACCCTGCTGGATATCTACACGGGAAAGCCGAGTTATCATACGGTACGATGAGCTGGCTCGGCTTGCAGAGACAGCCAACTGGAACTTTCTGACAGACGAAGTACCGACAATCGCACTGGCCACATTTCGTCAACCAATTTAGCACTCTCGTCGAAGAGGCATCCGAAACTAAGGTTTGTCCACTCGAAGAAGACTGTTTCATTTGTGCGAAGTAAGGACACGGAAATGTATGGCAGTGAGGAACTCGGCCTGGCGGATCTATAAGGAACACCCGAGCACGGAGAGCTGGACGGCCTATGCAATTCAACGTAATCATTGCACTCAACTCGTTCGTGAGGATAAACTGACATACCAGCAGCACCTGACGGAGCGCATGGTTTCGAATCATAAGCTGCTCTACCACAATGTAAAAAACCTTGCGCAAGGTGAATACGGGGAATCCCTCCTCTTCAAACGCCAGATGGCATGACGCTGACTACGGAGGATGCGGCGAACGCCTTGCGGCTGCAATATGCTTCGAACTTTCAATGCATTCCTTGGTCATCTGTTCCTTTGTCAGCAGCTGTTTTACAACCAAAACTTACGCACATAACTTTCACGGCGGGGATGGTATTAAAGAAGTTGTTGTGTATGCGTAAGCACAGCTCTCCTGGAATCGACAACATTCACCCTAAGTCCCTTGCGGTAATGGGAGAAAGTTTAGCAGAGCCTCTGGCACGATTCTTCCAACGCTGCTTCGATCAGATGTATGTACCCGAGATGTGGAAATGTGGGATCATAACCCCAATTCACAAGGGCGGTAGCCGTTCTGATCCAGCCAACTACCGTCCTGTAACCCTTCTCCCGGTCCTGTCGAAAGGTTATGGAAGCTATTGTTGCTGACGTATTAACAGCCTATCTAAAAGAGTCTGCCTTCCTTGCACATGAACAGCATGGTTTTCGACGGAATCGATCGTGCACCACAAATCTGCTGCTAGCAAGATCGAGTTGGACCAAATTAATTGACAGCGGTGCAGGAGTGGACGTGGTCTACCTAGATTTCTCAAAGGCCTTCGATCGACTAGACCATGGAATCCTGATCTGCAAACTTCAGAGCTTCGGCATTGGTGATCCGCTCCTAGGATGGATCACAAGCTTTCTTCTCCACCGGAGCTTAGAGGTAAAAGTGCGTGGGTCCCTGTCCCATCCAATCCAAGTCGAATGTGGTGTACCACAAGGATCGGTACTGGGGCCACGATTGTTTTTGATGTATATTGACGACATAGCGGCCCTCATTCTTTCCAACTGCCTACTCTATGCCGACGACATCAAGGTCTGGAGAGCGATCAATACACCAGACGACTCCGCAATACTTCAAGAGGATCTGGATAAGGTGTATGCGTGGTCAGTTCAGAACCAACTCCCATTCAACACAGAAAAATGCAGAGTATTACACTTACGTCACCAATCAGCATTTTTCTATAAACTGGGTGACCATGTGCTTCACACAACTGCTGAGGAAAAGGATTTGGCGTCTGATTCAGTCCGACCTTGCGTAGTTCAACCCAGCAAAGATAAGTACATCGCAACTCAGCATTTTCTATAAACTGGGTGACCATGTGCTTCACACAACTGCTGAGGAAAAGGATTTAGGAGTCTTGATTCAGTCCGACCTTGGTTGTTCAGCCCAGGCAAAGAAAGCATCGAACGTGAGCATTCGAAATTTGGGCCTTCTCCGGCGCACATTTGGACGCTTCGATCCATCCGTTTTTCACCAACTTCTAGGTGCATACATACGACCACACGTGGAGTATGCAATACAAGTCTGGCAGCCGTGGCTGAGGAAAGACCTCTCTGATTTAGAGAAACCTCAACGACGCGCAACGAAGAACGTGAAAGGTTTAGGCCAGTTACGCTACGAAGACAGACTGAGATCGCTCAGGATATTTAGTGGTCAATATCGAAGACTACGGGGAGATTTGATTTTGGCTTATCAGATTCTGACAGACCCCAATCATACCTGCCGCCATCTGCTGGAGCTCAGTAACAACAACAACAACCTGAGAGGCCATCATCTGAAGCTGGCAGTGCAGTACAGCCGTTTGGAATGTCGACGGAATTTCTTTTCCGTGCGTGTTTGCCAAGCCTGGAATGCTCTCCCAGAATCTGTAGTCAGTGCACCCAACCTGATCGAGTTCAAAAATCGAGTTGATAATGCCCTCACTTCATTGCACTATCTCCCATAGTACAGTCTAGTTTTGAGAGATCCAAAATCCATACTTTAAAAATAATTTTCCCCCACGCAAATTTCAACAGTGGATGTATATTTGGACGCTTCAAACTCAAACACTTTGCGCCATGCGAATTTCAAGGAGCAGTGACTCTTTTAACCAAATACTCCATGCCTCATGATTCCCTCCGAGTTATAGTGGATTATTATTTTGACACTTCAAACTCGGTGAGTCCACAAGCATTGGACCTTTCAAGGTGCTACGTCGTGCGAGTAAGGCGTACACTATTGACCGCGGTGCTCAACACGAATTCGTCACCATCGACCGTTTAAAACCCGCCCTTATAGAAGCAAACCCCTCGCCTACTTCGTCTAGTAATGCCACGTGCGACGTCACAACTCACCGCACCAGCTTTCCGCATACTATTTAAGTCCAACAAGACCACGATCCCGGTCTACAAGCTTCAGCCGTCCTGACATTTCCCGAACCTAGTCCACCGCCGCCCACGACCAATCGCCGTGGTCGGGAGGTGCGTAAGCCCGTTCGTTTCTCCGACTATGTACAGTGCAAATATTTTTAGATTGTCGTGTTCCTCGACATCAAAGGTGCTTTCGATTCGGTTGATCGATGTGCCCTTTGGAATTGTCTACTCAGGAAAGGTGTGCCCGAGAAATATGTAGATGTTATCCGAGCATTATGCACGCGTAGCACGGGCAGAGTGAGGGCTTACGGCAAGTTGTCGCCACCCTTCAATATCTCCATCGATGTGAGACAAGGATGCCCGCTGTCACCTTTTCTCTTCAACTTCGCTATTGACGAAGCCATGGAGTTTGCATTTACAGGACATGACTTGGAAGGTGTGGAGCTACTCCCAGGAGAACGACTTCTTGGCTTGGAGTATGCAGACGATATTGCCCTCATCTGTGACAGCTCCCAGACGTGCCAAGCCGCGCTGGACAGATTAGCACTGACTATCAGTCGCTTCGGGCTTTGCTTTGCACCATCGAAGTGCAAATCTTTCCTCCAAGATTGGCAGGGATCGCCTCCTGCGCTGACCCTTGGTGGGGGTCAGCTAGAAGTCGTTCAGAAATTCAGTTACCTGGGAAGTTGTATCAGCGCCCTTGGGATCGAAGACGAGATCACGAACCGTATAGCGAAAGCTCGAAGTGCTTTTGCTAACCTTCGCCACCTATGGCGCCGACGCGACATCACTCTCGCCCTGAAGGGTAGAGTGTACAAAGCAGCGGTACGTTCGACAATACTGTACGGTTGCGAAACCTTGCCCCTAAAATCGGCGGACATCTAGAGGCTAGTTACGTTCGACCATCGGTGCCTTCTCAGTATGGCTCATATCTGGTGGGAACACCCCATGAGTAACGAGCGTGTTCGACGCCTTGTTTACGACCCAGGAAAAGGATATGAACCGCTCAGCACCATTATTTCACGCACCAGGCTCCGATGGCCCGGCCACGTGTTACGCATGCCAGCCCACCGACTCCGTCGAGGTGCTTTGTTTGCTCACCGGGGATGTGGGTGGAAGAAGAGGAGAGGTGGCCAAACGATGACTTGGTCCAGGGGAATGAAGTCCCTCACTTCGGAACTAGTCTCGGTTGGAGCGTCACGGCTCCCTGGTTGCGGTCCAAAAGACGGTGAACACGTTTGGCTGGATACACTTGCTGATATGGCAAGGAGCCGACCTCAGTGGCGTTTGTGCTGTGAGTTTCTTTGTTCCTCCCCATCCCTTTAAGCCTCCTCCTCCATCTACGATCTCATTTCGTAGGGTAAAACGCAATAAAAAATTTTCTTTTCTCCTGTTAGCTGGCTGGTAGCTTACCAGAACGATGTCTATCCGTTGCTGGTAGCTCAGCTGGCATGCAACTGTTGTAGCTATCTTTCCTTTGTGTATTGTATTATATGTATGTATGTGTGTGTGTGTTGCAATCTTGATGCTTCTTCACCGCAGTTGGACTAAACCAACTTACACTTAAACTAGGTCTTTTTAAGCTGGATAAATTTCATTCCGCTTTATTTGGTTTGTTCTGCCTCCCTGAATAATGTTCTATTAACTGGCCACGTTGCTTACACTAATTGCGCTTATCTTCGGTAATTTTGTTGCGTTTGTAGCATTTTAAGTAACTTGTGGACATTTCTTACTTATCACGGATTTGTTGTTGACCAACTTACTTCATATGGTAATTTAGCGAAGAGTTATGCCACCGTATCTGTATGCATTATTGGATTTATTTTATTTCAGCTTGTCGTTTAAATTGAATGGCTGTTGTTTGATATCCCTGGTATGGTTGCGCTTGATGTGTATGTTGACAAGGTGCCTACCTGTCTATTACCCACTACATCGTTCATACCGGCTCTAGGAGACAGTTGGTCGTTGCTGGATGGGACGGGGTGCACGGTTCTTGTGACCGTGCTAGGCTCAAAGAGCGGTTCCATGCACTCAGTGTGGAGCGGACTACGGTCCAGCCACCGACTTGTGTGCGCTTGATTCCCCAAATACAGCGTGCTTGTGTTTGCCTGTGAAGGAGTGTGGGCCAGCTCCGTTGATGAAACGTGGTTCCCATCCGCTGCCTCCCGGTCTTATTCCTTCGGGTTTACACTGGATATGGGGTGTGTGGTTGGAGCTGTGGGTGGTGCAGCGCAAGCCATCCATGATCCCTCTGTAGGCGCAGGCGTCCTGTGGCTTGCCACAGTGACAGGCAAATCCGAAACCGGATGCCGCCAACCATGTATGTGTGTGTGCCCCATGCTGAGGTTGATGTTGCATTCTTGATGCTTCTTCACCGCAGTTGGGCTAAACCAACTTACACTTAAACTAGGTCTCTTCAAGCTGCATAAATTTCATTTCAGTTTATTTGGTTTGTTTTGCCTATCTGGATAGTCTTCTATTAGCTGACCACGTTGTTTACGCTAATTGCGTTTATCTTCGGTAATTTTGTTGCGTTTGTAGCATTTTAAGTAACTTGTGTACATTCTTTTTCCTTATCGCGGATTCATTGCTACCCAAATTACTTCATATGCTAATTTAGCGAAGAGTTATGCCACCGTATCTGTATGCATTATTGGATTTATTTTATTTCATTTTGTCGTTTCAAGTGATTGGCTGTTGCTTGGTATCCCCGATGTGGCTGCTCTTGATGTGCATGTTGACAAGGTGCCTACCTGTCTATTACCCGCTACCTCGTCCATACTGGCTCCAGGAGACAGTTGGTCGTTGCTGGAAGGGACGGGGTGCACGGTCCTTGTGACCGTGCTAGGCTCAAAGAGCGGTTCCGTGCACTCAGTGTGGAGCGGACTACGGTCCAGCCACCGCCTTGTGTGCGCTTGATTCCCCAAATACAGTGTGCTTGTGTTTGCCTGTGAAGGAGTGTCGGCCGGCTCCGTTGATGAAACGTGGCTCCCATCCACATGCCTCCCGGTCTTATTCCTTCGGGTTTACACTGGATATGGGGTGTGTGGTTGGAGCTGTGGGTGGTGCAGCGCAAGCCACCCGTGGTCCCTCTGTAGGCGCAGGCGTCCTGTGGGTGGCCACAGTGGCAGGCAAATCCGAAACCGGATGCCGCCAACCATATATGTATTTCTTTCATGTATTGCGGCACAATAACGGAGGTGTTTCCCCACCTCTAGCCGATGTGTATAATGATGATGATGATGAGAATCGTTGTCGCTAGACGGATAAACTGACTGTGAGCTCAAGTACAAAAGTTTGCAGCATGGCATCATCTATTTTGCTTCTTTTTACTGACATTACTCGGAATGGATTGGCTTGGGAAGCTCAACATGCCACTGAATCGTGTCCGCTCCGAAACAAATGTTATGGTCAGCCATAATGCCATATCGACTCATCCCAAGGGAAGCCTCTCCCAACCGCTTTATGCGAAATACGCTTACGTCTTTCGGTCCGAGGTTGGACGCTGCACAAAAATGCAGGCGAAACTCATTCTACTTCCCGACGCCAAAGCAGTATTTCGGCCCATACGTCCGTCCCGTGCGCTTCACAGATACACGTGGAATAGGAGCTTGAACGGCTCCTGAGACTTGATATGATGGAGCAAACCAGTTTCTCATCATGGGCTGCACCCATTGTAGTGATCAAGAAACCCAAATGTACTATTCGCTTGTGTGTCCACTTCTCAACTGGGTTAAATACCGCACTGGAGCCTCAACAATACCCACTTCCACCCCCGAGGACGTGTTTGCGAATCTGAATGGAAAAAATTACTTTGCTACTCTTGAGTGCGGGGATGCTTACTTATAACTTGAAGTTGAGCCAGGAAGCAGGAAGCTTCTTACGATAAACACGCATCGCGGGCTCTACCAATACAATCGACCGCCGTTTCGAGTCAAAACAGCACCTGTAATTTTTCAACAAGTTCTGGATATCATGCTGACCGGCGTACCTGGGACCGTAGCCTATCTAGATAACTTTATCATAATGGGTCGAACGCAAGATGAACTGCTTCGGAGACTGGATGAGGTGATACTGAGTATCAAAGATTACCCTTTTAATTTGCTCGCGGATAAATGCAAATTTTCGTTGTAGTCCATCAACTTCCTGGGCCTTGTGATTGATCAACGCAGCTGACGACTAGCTCCAGATAACATAAATACGATAACTCGGTTACCTGCACCAACGGATCTCACAACATTAAGATCGTTGCTGGGAATGGTGAGCCACTGTAGTGAATGTTGGCCGTATATGCATTACTTACGTCATCCGCTGAATTAGTTGCTGATGGTGGATGCTGAATGGAAATGGTCCAACCAGTGCCAGCATTCATTCAAAAAGTTAGTCACCGCTGAAATCAGATATACTACTTACTCACTATGATCCGAGGCTAGCAATTGTCATGGCCACGGATGCTTCCAGCTATGGAATTGGGACCGTCATTTCCCGTCAATTCTGGACGGTCCAGAAAACTGTCACACACGCTGCACGAGCTCTTACGGCATATAAAATGGATTATAGTCAGATTGCGAAGGAAGCATTGGCTATGCTCTTCGCTGTTCATAAGTTTCACAAAGTGCTGAACGGACGACGCTTCATGTTGCTAACGGACCATAAGCTGCTTCTCGCAATTTTCATGTCAAAAAGATATTCGGAAATACATAGCCAGTCGATTACAGCGATGGGCAATGTTGCTCTTGGGTTATGATTTCACCATGAAATATTTGTCCACAGATTCTATCAAGCAAGCAGACGCTTTATCAAGACTAATCTATACAGGCAGACGCGAACCCGAAGACGCAGTTATTACCGTAATCACAGCTGAAACAAATGTCAGTTACATGGTGCATGATGCCGTGAACATATAGTTCAGGAAGCCACAAGAAGTGATCCGCTTTTACAAGAAATGCTGGCCTACCTTACACAAGGCTGGCCAAAGAAATGTCCAAAAGAAGAATGTGTCTAGCATTACACGCGAGGCGATATTTTTGTCAGCAATCGACTCCTGTCTGTTTTTCGTCGACCGCATCATCATACCTGAGATCCAGCGGAAACGCATATTTAGACACTCCCCAAAGGTCATCCAGGAATCGCCCGAAAGAAGGCATTGGCTAGGAACAATGTCTTTTGACCGAAACTTCACAATCAGTTAGAGGACATTGGTTCTACCCGTTCAAGATGCGCATATGCTTACAAACTGCCGGTACGCACAACACTGTAGTCTTGGCCCACGCCTGAATCACCATGGTCACCAATTTATGTGGATCTTGTGGGACCGGTTAAAGGAGTTTCATTCCTTATAGTTGGCGATGCCTATAGCAAGTGGCCGGAAGTAACCATGATGCAGAACACGTCAGTAATGGTACACTACACACACTGAGACGCATTTTCATCCAGTATGGCCTACCAGGAACCATTGTGTCGGATAACGGGCCGAAATTCTCGTCGCATCAGTTTGCTGAGTTTTGTGTACGCAATAGAATCAACCGCCTGAGCACTGCACTATACCACCCGCAATGTAATGGACAGGCCGAGGGGTTTGTATATACCATGAAAAGAGTGTTGTTTCGATCGAAGGGGAAGGGTTGCTAGTAACGAAAGACTAGAGACATTCTTACTGAATTATCGAGTAGCTCCGAATCCATTTGCACCAGATGGGAAGTTGCCTGCGGAAACACTTATAGCCCGAAGACTAAGGACAAATTTGGATTTACTGACACGTAAACGCCAACCGACGCACCGTACGAATCCCGTAATGGAAACACAGTAAACTAGATGACATGGAGCGCGGCGCAAGTATGTTGAAGTAGGCCAGGTTTTTGTCGTCTCAGCAAGGGAACATGATCAAATGGATACGTGGAGTCATCATACGTACCCGTCGTCGATTGATGTATGAGATCCGTGACGGTACGCAGGTGTGTATCCACCATGCCAAGCAAGTGAGGCCGTGCTACATAAAAAAACACAGTAACATCTTCCAACAACGAACTTGATTTCATTGAAATACTGGACAACAACATATTACATATGCTATTTAATTAAGGTTTATATCACCGTTTCCTTATGCATTAATCGAGCTTTCTCTCTTTCTTTCTCTCTCACTCTCTCAAGTGTTTGGCTATTGTTTGATATCCCCGGTGTGGATGCGCTTGATATGCATGTTGACAAGGTGCCTACCTGTCTATTACCCGCTACCTCGTCCATACTGGCTCCAGGAGACAGTTGGTCGTTGCTGGATGGGACGGGGTGCACGGTCCTTGTGACCGTGCTAGGCTCAAAGAGCGGTTCCGTGCACTCAGTGTGGAGCGGACTACGGTCCAGCCACCGCCTTGTGTGCGCTTGATTCCCCAAATACAGTGTGCTTGTGTTTGCCTGTGAAGGAGTGTCGGCCGGCTCCGTTGATGAAACGTGGCTCCCATCCACATGCCTCCCGGTCTTATTCCTTCGGGTTTACACTGGATATGGGGTGTGTCGTTGGAGCTGTGGGTGGTGCAGCGCAAGCCACCCGTGGTCCCTCTGTAGGCGCAGGCGTCCTGTGGGTGGCCACAGTGGCAGGCAAATCCGAAACCGGATGCCGCCAACCATATATGTATTTCTTTCATGTATAGCGGCACAATAGCGGAGGTGTTTCCCCACCTCTAGCTGACGTGTATAATGATGATGAGATATTGTATAGATTTGCCTCATTTTTGGTCGATGAACGTTTTGAAAAAAACAAAAAGATTAAAGAACCCCTGAAAAACCTTTTTCGAAAAGAAATATTCAAAAACCAAAGAAATATTAAAACACGCAGATCATTCGTTTGTTCTTTTTGGCGTTTTCTGCGCGTGTTTTTCTATTTTCTCGTCTCTACATGCCCCAACCCTCCCCTTCGATCGACTGGACCACATGAGGAATGTTTTCGAGGACCCTGACGCGAACACTGGTCGTTTCTCCGCGGGACGAGTGTCGTTTCTCCGCGGGACGAATGTCGCTTCTTCGCGGGAGGAGGGTCGCTTCTCCGCGAGACGAGGGTCGCTTCTCCGTGGGACCATGGTCGTTTTCTCCGTGGGACGAGGGTCGTTTTGGCGCCGGGCGGGGTGCGGCGGGGGGAGAGACCACTCCCAAGCGCACCGTTTGGCAGCAGCGGAGGTTGAGGTCCTGTCGGCCCTTTACTGGACTAGCCAATTTTTTGTACTCCGACAAGCCCGCTCCAACGGCTCGCCGAAATGCACCCTGCGCTGCAATCAATAAATAATAAAGACCGGACGGCACAGCGGATAAAAATTTTTTCCGAATCCAAGCAGTCACTTCTTGCATACGAAAACCTTTTGCGAACTTCGATCCACAACCTTTTGATTTCGAAGGCTTCTTCGTTCAGCCACGCTCTGCTACCAATCGCTCCCACTTATGGGGCCGTGTACCGTCTGTCGGTAAATATACAGATTTATTTATTTATTCTGGAAAGGAAGCTCTGTAGCAACCCAAAAGATATTTCTTGTTTTATGTACACTTTTATTCCTCAGCCACACAATATTGGTTTTTGTTTTAATGCCGACTCTACGGCCATTATGAACTACATCCGGCTCACCACTTGTCTCCACGGTGAGTTCCGGCACTGACGTACGCTCCCGTCGCTTCATTCGTTTTTCGTTCGATTGTAGCCTTCCGCGAATACAATCCGTTGTGTCCGTCCTTCTGGTTTTCTGACATCCCTACCAGAGCGAGAATACCCTCGGACTAGTATAGACTAGTCCTACAAGCCGGAAATTTTTCTTTCATCGTGTGTGTTACCTTTGAGATGTCCTCCCTAATTAGGTGGAAACCATTCTGGCGTCAAACGCGTGCAAACATGCCTTGACAATGCACTAGCCCACATACATCGCGAAATATAGCATATGCACACTTACAGGGGACATAACGTGATGAAGGTTGTGTCGCAGAACTCAGTCCTTCAGGGATAAGCGTTTATTCAGCAAAGTGAAGTCAGCGAAAATTACAGCATGTTTGGCAAGCCAAACTAGTCGAGATAAATTGCACGTTTAAGTCCATAACTAACGACCCTTCTGAGCCTATGAGATTCCTCCTTGGCTTCAGGTAAACAAACGGTGAATCACTCACACGAATATCGTCCAACCCCAGTTCAGTAATCGAATCCGTCATGTCCGCCTCCCATTGACTGTTTGGCTCACTCGGTTGATTCATCTGATCAATCTGATATGATATTACTATTACATCCTCCTTTTTCCGTGTTCTTGCGCCCCTATATTGCAATCCACTCCGTATATCTTGCCACCGCGTTGTCTTCGCTGTATCTGCGGCGTGGACTACTTGCCACACGCCATCTGGCACTCCACTCCCAATCCACATTGTTGTCTCCGGTGTCATCTCAAATGCACATGATTTCTTCTGAACGTTTGCTCTCCAACATGTATTACGTAGGATCTGGCACCGACCTTCGCAGTCACCACACCTTTCTTCCGTAATGGTTGAACAAACACTTCCTTCCTCTCAGGTAGCACCCGTGCACTGCGGCCGTAGTACCGTTTCTCAGTGGTCATTCGTTGTTTCAGATTGTTCTGTAATCGCTCGTATTTTGGCGAAACTGGCCGCAAAAATGTGACAGATGCCAGTATCAGAGTTCTAGTCCTTCGGTTATCTAGGCGATGTACTGGGCTCAAATCAATACTAGTTGAAGGTGCGTTGCGATTCTAAAGTAGCATGAGGTACGGAACTTCGACAGTTGCTCTAACCTTCGATAATAGTAGTTTGGTCTGCTTCACCGCCGACTTTGCCTTTCCATTCGATTGTCTGTTATATGGGCTGGTTTGCTGGTGCACGAATTCCCACTTTATTGCGAAGACCCGGAACGCACCGCTAGTAAACTGGGGCCCATTGTCGGAGACCAGCTGATCCGGTATACCGTGCCGGACGCATGGACTTCTGGTTTTGTTGATTACTGCTTCTGTGGTCGTAGTGGTGGGCAAATCATTTTTAAAATAATCACAGTGAGTAAGTAATGTCTCGCGTTATCGTTGAATAAATCCACCGCCACCTTCTGCCACGGTCGGTCAGGGACATCATGCAGCATCACTGTTTCGCGCGTCCGTCGATTTCGTGTGGATTGCATGCCTCACAAGTTGACACATGATCTCTTAATTGACTCGTCATTCCCGGCCAAAAGATCAGTTCTCTTGCTCGGTTAATGGTATGGTTGGCACCCAGGTGAGCGTCATGAACACATGTCAGCATTTCTCATCGGAGCAATGACGGAATCAGAATACGGCTTCACTTGTACAGCAACCCATCATAGACAGAGAGTTCATCCCGAAGATTGAAGTAGGGTATTAGTTCCTTCGGCAGCCGTTTCTTTGTCTCTGGCCAACCATTTAGAATAGCGACTCGAAAAGCTGAAAACGCTATAACTTCCTCTGTGTGGTGCCTTATTTCCTGTAGGCGATCTTCTGTTACTGCCAGACGCTGTACTACGTTTACTGCTTCGAACGCTTCCGGAATTATATACTCAGGTACCGGCAGATGAGCTCTTGACAGCGTATCCGCGATGAACACCTGTGCGCCAGATGTGTACACAATATCCAAGTCGTATTTTTGAAGTAGGATAAGCATACGCTGAAGACGACGAGGAACGACGTGCAGCGGTTTCCTGGCTATTGACAAACGTTTTGTGGTCGGTATACACTGTTGTCTTTCTTCCGTTAAAACGCTCCATGGAATAGGTTTCGGCGAGCATCACCTTCTCAATCTGCGCATGGCGCTGCTCGGTCCCGGTTAGTGCTCGACTAAGAAAATTCAAAGGTTTTCCATTCTGTAAGAGAACAGCGCCTCTTCCGTCTTGGCTACTTCTACACTGTACCTCCAAATGCTGCGTTGGATCGTAATACTCAAGTAGAGGCGCGTTGATGATAAGACGCTTAATAGTTTCGAATGCGGTTTCCTGAATTTTTCCGCAACTGCACTTGACTCCTGCGTGTTAGGTTCCTGAGCAGCGTCATGATATCAGCGAGCCTTGGCGTAAAACTGCTCACATAATGCACTATACCGTTTAAGCGATGGACTCCCTTCACGTGGTTAGGGGGCGGCATCTGTCGAATTGACTTAACTTTTCCTGGACCGGCCCTGGCTCCTTGGGTTGTTAGCAAATGCTCATAGAAAATCACCGTCTTTCTGAAGTTCAATTTTCTCAAGCCTAAGCAAGATACTTTTGCACAGAAAGGCTGCAAGAAACGGTGATTAACATCATGCTTTTCTTCTGTCGAGCCATAGATCAAAACATCGACTGTCACGCATGTTACACCATCTAAATCGTCTACCGATTGCACCAATCGTTTTCGAAAAATTTCACTCGACATCTTCAAACCAAACGGTAAACACAGCCAACGATAACGCCCGAACGGTGTTGTAAAGGTAGCAAGGAAACTGGATTTATCATCTAAAACTGCGTGCCGAAGAGAGGTCTGCCTTCGTGAAACACTTAGCTTTGGCCAAACACGGCAAAATGTCTTCTGGGGTAGGTAGCGCATAATGCTCTCTACGCAGGGCCTCATTCAACGGTTTGGGGTCAACACACATGTATTGCGCCCGTCTTCCGTAATGATTGCGACTTGACTAACCTATTCGGTTGGCTCGTCGACTGGCAAGCACATCCTCACTAAATTGCTCAATGCAGCGGAGAACCTGTCATGCAGTGCAAATGGAACTCTTCTAGCTGGTAGCGTATGAAAGGACAAGTGAGCGGTTCCCTCAAACTTCCCAAACCCGGGCTAAACACAAACGGATACTGGTCGTTAATATCGGTTTCTCCCTGGCAAACATGCACAAAACGATCATGATCAAAAACAACAAAACCAAGAGACTGGATCGAATCAATGCCGAGAACCGGCATGAGCTCCTCCTCCACGATCACAAACTCCAGTCGATGTGAGGCTCCGTCTCTTGGGTTAACGACTTCGATTGTAGCTGAGCCCTTTGGATGAAGCCTAGAACCATTTCACATAAGCAGGCAACCTTGGTCGGATCGGGAGCACACTCAGGGACAATGCTTCCTTGGTAAAAAGTTGACAGCAACTCCCGTGTCCAACTGGAATCGTACGGCTTTGCCTCCGATGATAAACTTGCGTAGACAGATTTTTGCGGCACCCTCCGAGACACGTTGCCAAATGAATGTTCTGCATCTGCGAGTGACTTGTCACGAACGACCGCACTCACATTGGTTGATGAGCAGCAACGAGCAAAGTGGTTACTTTTTCCACATTTGGCGTATCTCCGACCCCATGCCGGACACTGTTCGCGGGAGCTCGGGTGTCATGCGGCACATAATTTGCAAATCTCCTCTCACGTTAATAGACTTCGCTGTGTCGCATCCGGAAACGACACACAATTCTGCATCTGTTGCGAGTTTCATTTGTTGGTACTGATAGTTGATAGAGTACGCACTGTTGCAGACATCGATGCACTGCTAGTGCTGTTGCGTTGTCGCAAAAGCCGCTTTGTTGTACTTTCATTATTGATTCCTAGAACGATCCGATCGCGTACAAGACTGTCGCCCATGCATTTACAGAAATTGCAGGATCGGGCCAAAATTTTCCACACAGTGATGTATACGTCGACGGATTCTTCAGGGCCTTTATTGCGCAAAAAGAAAAGACAACGCAGTTAGGTCTCGTTGGTTTGGCCTTCGCAAAATCCACCGAAACTTTCAAAGACCGTCTCCAAGTTATTAAGATTTTCGTCTCAGTTGAATTGCAATATCTCTATCAGTCGGCGCGCGTCATCTCCGGCTGCGTGTCGAAACATGGCCAAGCGATACGCCATCGGCTGCTTGTCCAAAGGTACTAAGGTGCAGAAATCCATCCACTTGCTCCTTCATAGATGCCAATTACTCGCGAAGTTCCGTTCATCCATGTTCAATGAAGCAAACATCTGAATAGACACTGGTGATCCGAACACCATCGGAGCGCCGCCGGTGGGGTTCGCCTTTGCCTTCTCTGACACCATATTGCAGAACTTAGTCCTTCAGGGACAAGTGTTTATTCAGCAAAGTGAAGTCTGCGAAAATTGCAGCATGTTCGGCAAGCCAAACTCCTCGATCTAAATTGCGCTTTCAAATCCACAACTAATGACCCATCTGAGTCGATGAGGTTCCTCTTTTGCTTCAGTTAAACAAACGGTGAATCACTCGGTGGACAGTGTTCGCTGAGCTCGGCAGGTTGACTGCAAACGTTTCGTCACCACTCGAGGTGACATCGTCAGTGCGCGTGTAATTAGCAGAGTGGCGCGTACGAAGTGTCCGTGAGTGTGAGTGATCGATCTCCTAGCCGCTAGTCTGAGTTTGGATTGTTCGACAAGCACATGACTATCGAAATCGATCTCTGATTCTCACCTCGTAGTGTACGCGCGCGTTACTCTTCGGTTGTCGTCGTTTGATGCACTAGTCTGGCGTTCCGTTCCGTTAGATTTATTCTACTAATTCGGTGATTTTTCATCCGTAGTGCTGTATATATAGCATCTATTTCAACGTGTCGGTTTACTGAATTGTCCGTAGAATACCATGCTTCCAAGAATTCTCTAGCTTGCCTCGAATTTCCACGGGCTAGGATCTTAACGTTCTCTAGGTCGAAGTGGTGGCCTTCTTGGTCTTCATGCATGGAAACCAGTGAATGCGGGTCGTGTCTCCGTATGGCCATTCTGTGTTCGTTGATCCGTGTTGACAGTTTCCTTCCAGTTTGCCCGATGTAGTGTTTGTCACACTCATTGCAGTTAATTTTGTAGATGACATCATTCTGACTGCCTTGTTTAACTTTGTCCTTCGGTCTTGAAAGCAATCTTCGCAAAGTACCAGTTGGTTTGTGGGCTACCAAGATTCTATGTGGTCGTAGCAATCTTGACGTTAGTTCAGATACATTCTTGATGTAAGGAAGCGCTACCCGTTTATCTATGTTTTCCCGCAGTTGTTGCTGCACCCTCTTCTTTAGGCTTCTTCTGATGAAGTTTCTTGGATACCCGTTGTTTTGCAATACCCGGTATAGATGGTTCTCTTCCTTCTTCCTCAATTCTGTCGTGCTGCAGTGTGTTTCGACCCTATTGAAAAGGCTTTGAATGCAGCTTTTCTTGTGGTTCAGTGGATGGTTGTTGTGGTAGTTTAATATTTGGTCTGTGTGGGTCTTCTTTCGATATACACATGTCTGAAGTGTTCCGTCAGTGTTTCTTTGGACCAGTACATCTAAGAATGGTAACTGGTTGTCTTTTTCGAGTTCAATTGTAAACTTGATATCCTGGAATGTGTTGTTGATTAACTCATGGGTATTCTGTATGGAATCTCGTTTGATGATGACAAACGTGTCGTCCACGTACCGGATCCATAATTTTGGTTTGATTAACGGTATTGTGATACTCTCCAGTTTTTGCATCACAGCTTCTGCAATAAGCCTGAGATGGGCGATTCCATGGGCGTTCCTCTCAGTTGTTGGTATACTTGCCCATCAAAGTAAAAATAAGTAGTCATGCAGAGCTGCAAGAGTTCCCAAATGCTCTCTGGCTTGAGATTTCCTATTGTGTTCAGTTGGTTGCGAAGTAATTCCATAATGGTTTCTTTTGCAAGTTCGTGGTTGATCGACGTGAAGAGTGCGGTGACATCAAACGACAACATGATTTCATGTTCCCCTATTGCAACACACTTCAGTTTGTTGACGAATTGTTCAGCATTGATGATGCTTTGTTCAGAGCAGGCAATTAGATGTCTTAATTTCTTCCACATGCATTTTGTCAATTTGTACGATGGGGTTCCTGGCAACGAGACGATTGGACGCAATGGGACTCCAGCTTTGTGTACCTTTGGCAGTTCATAGAATCTTGCAATATATGTATCCTCAGCTTTCATCTTCCATCTCTCCTGCTTGGTAATCTCACCCGTTGCTTGTAGTTCCTTCAATGCTGTGTTGATTTGAGTACTCAGTTTCGTACTGGGATCTTGATCTATGGGGCGATAGGTGAATCACTCATACGAATATCGGCCAATCCGAGTCCAGTAATCGAATCCATCACGCCCGCCTCCCATTGGATGTCTGGCTCGCTCGGTTGATCCATCCGCTCACTCTGATCTGATACTACCAGTACACGTCGCACCAGCCACCGATTGTTCGCGCAGTCGAGGTAGGCACTTTTATGCATACCTAAATGTCGAGACTATGATAAGAACACTTCTGTTCAGGTGCTGGAATTCATACCGATCCGCGAATTTCCGAAGGGAAATTTTATGGAAAACGGTTCCTCGAGTTATTCATTACTTCCGAGATAATCTAGCAACATTTCCAACAATAATGTCAGTTTCAAAATTTAAGGTAACTTGATGAAGGCAGGCGAATGGAAAAGGGCGACAGATAAGTGCGGATAATTACGCCAACAATTGGTTTGATGGCAGCACAAGTTGATTGACGGAAAACGACTTCAACATGAACTGCAAATCTATAGTGTCTTTCGTGCGTACTGACGTTCACAGTCGCGAAATCCCCATTTCTAGGCATTTCTAACAGGGGCAAAATAATGGTTGAAAAACAAGAAAATGACATGTGATATCTAATGGTTATCACAGCCCTACTTCAATGACCTGGAACACTATGAATCTCCTAATTCGCTTTTTAAAAATTAACCACCTATCAAACTGTGATCGACATATTTTGATTGTAAAAGGTTGATCATGCTTTCGTTGATGTGTCTCATGTCTACTCGGGAATACATTTTCAACAACAACAAAGCGCTTTTTATTTGGTTCCAATGGCTTCTTCGCTGCCAATCGCAGAGGAAGATCGCCACATCATCATCATCATACACGTTAGCTAGAGGTGAGAAACACCTCAGCTACTGTGCCGCAATACAAAGAAAAAAGGAGAGAAAAAAAACAACCTGTGAAAGCTGGCTGAGCTACCGGTAACGGATGGGCATCGTTCCGGTAAGCTACCAGCCGGCTGCTGTGCACCCAAAAAAATTTTTTATGCAAAATTATATAAGGCTAAGTAATGAGATCGTGGTTGGAGGGGGAGGCTAAGAGGGAAGGGGTGGGACAAAGAAACTCACAGCACGAACGCCACTGAGGTCGGCTCCTAGCCATATCAGCAAGTGTGTCCAACCAAACGTGTTCATCGTCTTTCGGACCCCAACCAGGGAGCCGAGACGCTCCAACCGAGGCCAGCTTCGAAGTGAGGGTCTTCATTCCTCTGGACCAAGTCATCGCTTGGCCACCTCTCCTCTTCTTCCATCCACACTCCCGGCGCGCAAACAACGCACGTCGCGGAAGTCGGTGGGCTGGCATGCGTAACACGTGGCCGAGCCATCGGAGCCTGATGCGTGAAATAACGGTGCTGAGCGGTTCAGTTCCTTTTCCTCTGCCATAAACAAGGCGTCGAACACGCTCGTTACTCACGCGGTGTTCCCACCAAATGTGAGCTAAATTACGAAGGCACCGGTGGTCGAACGTAACTAGCCTCTTCAGGTCCGCTGCTTTAAGCGGCCAGGTTTCACAAGCGTACAATAGGGTCGAACATACTGTTGCATTGTACACTCTACCCTTCAGGGCAAGAGTGATGTCGCGCCGGCGCCATAAGTGGCGAAGGTCAGCAAAAGCGCCCCGAGCTTTTGCTATACGATTCGTGATTTCATCTTCAATCCCACAGGCGCTGATACAACTTCCCAGGTAGTTGAATTTCTGAACGACTTCTAGCTGATCCCCACCAAGGGTCAGCGTAGGAGGCGGTCCAGACCAATCTTGGAGAAACGCTTTGCACTTCGAGGGTGCGAAGCAAAGCCCGAAGTGACGGACAGCTAATGCTAATCTGTCCAGTGCCGCTTGGCACGTTTGTGAGCTGTCACAGATTAGGGCAATATCATCAGCATACTCTAAATCAAGAAGTCGTTCTCCTGGGAGTAGCTCCACACCTTCCAAGTCGTGTCCTGTGAACGCGATTTCCATGACTTCGTCAACAGCGAAGTTAAAGAGGAAAGGTGACAGCGGGCATCCTTGTCTCACGTCGCTGGAGATATTAAAGGGCGACGACAACTTGCCGTAAGCCCTCACTCTGCCCGAGCTACGAGCGTATGATGCTCGGATAATATTCACATATTTCTCAGGTACACCTTTCCTGAGTAGACAGTCCCAAAGTGCATGTCTATCCACCGAATCGAATGCACCATTGATATCGAGGAACACGACAACGGTGGGCCGCCAGTATATGTGACGGTGCTCCAACAACTGACGCAAGGTGAATATGTGGTCAATGCAGCCACGACCTCGACGAAATCCAGCTTGCTCTTCACGAATCTGGCATTCACGAGTGCCAGTCAGTCTGTGAAGGATGACAGAGGCAAGCAATTTGGAGGCAATGGAGATCAGACTGATTCCTCTATGGCTGCCGCATTCCGATCGTGAGCCTCCTTTGAAAATTTGGACTATGATGGAGCGGCTCCAATCGGTTGGGACAGTTTCCTGCTCCCACAGTTTGACTAGTGATTCGTGTAAATCATCCACAAGAGCAGGTCCCCCGAATTTGAAGAGGGCCGAAGGAAGGTCATCAGGTCCCGCGGCTTTATTTAACTTCAACAGTTTGATCTCATGTTCGACTTCTGAGCGAGAGGGTGGATCCAAAGGAACAGCCCACGGAGCAGGGCGATCACTGGTCGGCGGGAAATCTAACAATCCCGACCGATTAAATTGCCTTTCAAAGTGCTCAGCTCAACGTTCCAGGCGTTTTGATAAATTGTGGATGGGCTGTCCACTCTCGTCACGTATAGTTTCACTAACACCAGGTCTCCTGCTGCCCGTTTCCCGTATAAGACGGAATAACTCACGATGTTTACCAAGGGCAGCGGCCATTTCCATCTCTGTTGCACGACGAGACCACCAGGATTCGCGGTCTCTCTTCAGGCTAGCACGGAGTTTTGCCCGGAGCTCTTTGCGAGTTTCATTGTGTTCGCTTCCAGCCGGAATATGCCGGCGAGCATCTATAAGTTCCAAAGACTGTGAAGAGACCCAATGTCCATGTTGGCGATTAGACATACCATATGAGGATTTGCCTGCTGCTAGTAAGGCCTGTTGCATATGAGACCAGTGAGCTTCAATTGCATCAAGTGAGCGTTTATCCAACTCGGATGACAGCGTAATTTGATAGGCGTTCAGAACAGCTGGATTCACCAGTCTGCCGGTGTCAATGCGCTCACAACATCGTCGTGGGCGTCCGCCAAAGCGCATCCGCAGGTCAGCACATACAAGTGCATGATCGGTGTCAACACCTGTGCTCCAAATCGAGCGACAGTTCTGGACGCAGCCTCTCCAGCGATAACTGATAGCAATGTGATCGATTTGCGTCCACAGCTGGTTCGAGGCTGGTGGGCGCCAAGTCACCCTCCGGCGGGTGCTGTGTCGGAAAGTAGTGCTCGCAAGAAATAAGCGAGCATCCTCACACAAATGAAGTAACCGCTCACCGTTATCATTACGGGAGCCTATACCATGTTGGCTGCCCAGATGCAGCTCATCTGCGGATAATTTTCCAAGATCGCCACAAGACGGCTTTTAATGTGAATGGAAAGCAGTACGAGTTTCTAAGAATGTCGTTTGGTTTATGCAACGCCCGTTACATTCAGACGCCTATTGGTGATGGTCCTAAAAAACATACAAGGCGTGGTTGTCTAAGGTGATGAGATCATCGCCTTCTCCGAGACAGCACGAACATGGTACCAGGCTTGCAGCAGTACTACAAATACTGAAAGAAGCTGGTCTGAAACTCAATCGCAAAAAGTCGCAGATTGCTTGGAATTCGATTGTATGCCAGGGCTACATTGTGGGGCAATGATGAAGTCCATCCGCTTCCGGAGAAACCCGAGTCGATCAAGAGCTTCGTAGTGCCAAAATCCAAGCGTCAGCTCCGTTCGTTCCGGGAAGTGGTGGCTTATGACCCGAAGTTTGTGCCCCATTTTACAGAGAGGATCAGCCCCTTGTTAAAACTGCTTCACAAAGAGGAACCGCTCGTATGCACAGCCGAAAGGGATCGAGCCTTTAACCACCTAAAGGTATGCACAGCAGAAGCCCCAACATGCCTACAGCTACCCAGTCCTGATGAGAGATACACCGTGGCAGTCGACGCAAGCAATGTGGCAATAGGTGCGGTATTGTCCCAACCAGCTGAAGCGGTGGAATATGGAAGTGGAATACTGACAGTGGCCGAGTAGCAGTATTCCACGACGGAGGAAGAATGTCTGAGCATGGTGTGGGCCTTGGATAAGTGGAGAACTTAACTCCCAGCGCCTGAATTCCGGGTCGTCACTGGCCACAAACCGCTTTCATGGTTGATGACAGCGAAAAACCCGCGACGACGCCTTGCGCGGTCGGCATACTGATTGCAAGAATTTCAGTTCAGCATCGAGCACGTAGATGGAACGCGGAACATACTATCTAATATGTTATCACGCCCGTCGTTGGACGACGTCATGTCGGATAGTGCCGTACTGGTGAGAGCAGTCACACTGGAAGATAGGAAGCTGCTGGGCGATCAAAGGACCGATGAATTCGTGAAGGTGCTGTGCTCTCACTTACAGGTTGGCACCAAGCCGGAGGCTACATCAGAAGAGATGGAGAAACTCCTTAGGATCTGGGACAGACTGGGAGTCAAAAACGATAATGTGGTGGTTGCGACAGACGGAAGGAAATTACCTTTTGTTCCACCGATTCCGCTAGAGCGCGTGATGCGAATAACTTATGATGACGTCCATATGGGATTGGAAAGAGCCTCTGCATTGCTAGTGAGGAGTCTTTTGGCCTACCATGAAGGACGTCGCAGCATACAACCGGGATGCCCAAACTACCAAACGAGTCGGGAGATGGATGCACAGAGACCATCGATGCGATCGATGGAAATCAAGGAGCCACTTCAGTGTTGGGGACTGGATGTCTTCGGGCCCTTACCAGCGAGCCGAATAAGAAACAGATACGTTCTAGTGATGATCGACCAGTACACTCGCTGGGTGAAAGCCATACCAGTCAAGAAGCAGACAGGTGAGACCGCATCGCAGGCATTCGAATTCGATGTGTCAGCAAGGTATGGTATAACACAAGGTGTCCTCACACGCACAACGTGTCCTGCTTCGAATCGAAAGTGTTTAAGGCGGTTATGGACAAATGGGGTATTCAAAGGCGACGCACTTCACCTTACCACCCGCAGGCCAACGGAGTGACAGAACGGTTCAACTGGACCATGAAGACGTGAATAAATTGCATGAAGTTGGCATGAGAGGAAGCAATGCCTGATGTTCTGCTTGCGTATCGGACCACAATGCACTCGACCATCAAGATTTCGAAATTTGAATTACAGTTTGGCAGAGAACCACGGATTGCGCTCGATACATGCTTAGAGAAAGCGGGGGAGTGGGAACATCCGGTACTGCATCACGAACGACTGCAGATAACATTGTTACTAACTGAACACCCGAGATAGCAGTGTGATCTGCTATCAAGACTGTTAAAGAACAAAATAGCGCCCTAAGTGCTATACATAACCAGGCGATTTGAAAAACTGAAACCGATCGAGATCGTAGCGCTTGGCAGGCACTTCCACTGCATTGTGGCGCGACCAAACAGATTTTTAGCGTACCAGAATTTAGAGCATGATGCTTTACATTTCACAACGGATCATGGGGATGAATTGTTGGGATTATGCGCTGTGTGAACATGCTGACAATTTCATTGAACAAACTACTTCCAAGGTCACCAAGACTATTTCAGTTCCTCGAATTTTTGAAAGAAAAAGTCAAAATACTGCGTGCAAGAGACGGTTTAACGCTTTCAGATATAAAATTACAGGCAAGCTGAAACTAATCATCGAGATCGTTCTAAGTGAAATGCTGCCCTGTCAATCGTCTATAAATTTCGATGATCCTGCACAGTGATGCGCGGATGTTGTTAAGTGAAAAGGGACTATTTGATTGAATGACATTTGTTCACTTTTGTTTTTCCACTTGTGAAATTTATCATTGTTAATGATGCCATGTTAACCCAACTGGTAGCGTAAAATACATTTATCCGAGTACATAAAGGTAATTTTGACTGAACAAGTCGGAAGCGTCTTGAAATTGGTCGGTGCCATAATGAAGGGTAACGTAAAAATTGATGTAGCCACTGGTCATCTGTGAAGTAGCCATGATGAACGCCCCTGTATTACAGTGGAAACATACAACATTCTCATCTCAGTGAAGCAGGTCATTCACCCTCCATAGGAAACTACTATGCATTCGATCCTGGAATCGGACATAGAGGTGACATTAATCATGTGGTGTAACCCAAATACGGAACGGAAAGCAGTGTGTAGCAGCAGTGTGTAGCTAGGAAGCCGAGATTCGAAGAATGAACTAAAGAGTAGCAGTTGAAGTGAGAATGTTACCACACTGGTAGTTCTGCACACCGGATCAATAATAAATGAATTTATGTGGCTAAAAAGCAGGATAACAAAGCACGGTGGACGAAAGCTATGATTAGGACTCGAAATGTAACCAAATTGCCTGCCTCCACCATTTCGATACGATTCCTAAAACATTCTGATGGGTGGTGACTCTGCAGTATTTGCTCATTCTGGTAGTTGAGTTCATTAACTATGAACCAAGCTAAATACTCACATGGCCGCCTCTTCAAACTGTGGCATAAGAGAGACCGCAACGAAGTGCCAATGGGTAGCGTTGCTCACGGACTACCGTCTGTAGTCCAGAATAAGTGCAATAGCACAATGAAATAGGCGGTAATAGTCTGCAGGGAAAATGGGATGCAAGTGTGAAACTCTTCATATATGACCACGGACGTACCTGCGGTTTCACTAACATGGTGATGTGGGGCTTACTATGTAGGTTCACTATTGCAGTCGGGAATCATAATAGCTGCCACATGTTCCACCGTGATTAGATGGTTGGCGACAACCAATTCCGGATTTGTCTGTCACTGAGGCCTCCAGAGGACAGCCACAGGTACAGAGGGACCGTGGTGACTTGTGCTGCACCACCCACAGGTCCATCTAAACACCCCATATCGAGTGCAAACCCGAAGGAATAAGATCGGGAAGCATATGAATGGGGGCCTCGTTTCATCAACGGAGTCGATAGCAAGAAATTTTGTCTGTCGGACGTTGCCGGAAAGATTGTACTCTCGCCACTTCAGCTAAGCTGGGGGAACAAAACTGCTTCGATTGCAATGAAATTTCTGTCTTTACTCGGGCCAATTCGCAAGCTCGATCCCACGTTAGTGTGCAAGCGTCTTCCTGCAATAGCCCCTCACGTATGCGATTGTCAGCGATTCCAGTGATCAGTTGCTGAGTGAGCATACAGCCTTCAATCTTTTTCTGGGGAATAGACGAGTAGGCACACGGTTGTACTGCACGACTCAGCCGAGCAATGAAATCATTCAAGGGTTCGCCTGCTTCTTGGTGTATTCGGGAGAAAATATATCGCGCGGTAAACACGTTCATTTGGTAACTCCATGCACGAGCGAGAGCATTGAAGGCGTCCATAACCGATTTGCATCCTTGGAGACCCAAATCATCGAATTGTCGCTGTCCCTCATCTCCGAGTAAATGACGAAGCAGCTTCAATCTTTTATCCTCAGTAAGAGCAGTAGGGAGATCGCTGATTAAATCCAAGTAGTTTAGGAAGGATGTTTTCCAACGGAACCAGGCATCCGATGTCGGTCTGCTGCCGCAATCAGTCCAAAATGGAGATGGGGGTTGGATGGAAAGGTTCATTTTTGCCTCCGCGACGGCACAATGTTGTATCAAGAAAGCCGTAGGAAAGGTAAAATGTATCCGGCAAAATTAACCAAGTACAACTGAGTCAATCCCTTGTTAAACGGAGAGTCAAGCGACAGACGCACACAACCAATAGTAATGAGTCAGCAAGCCAACCAATGAGATCGAGCCAATCGATGTTGCTGACATGGTTACCACACCCAACAGCTAAAGTTAACATTAGATCGGGATAAACTACTCACCTTGATCACGCACTGGTAACGTAGCTTCGGTTTTCCTACGAACCGGTTTTTGCGGTAAGTTGACCATACAGCAACTGATTCGGTATCCTCGTCGAATCCATACACCGGACATGTCAGAGACACCTCAGGTGCCGTAACGGAAATGTACATTTCACTGGATACATGCCACTGCGGAGCAGCACTTCCATGTCATTAACTCGGTAACTCCAGCCGATGCGTTGAATCCGACACAAGTACCGCTGATGAAACCGCCCTAAGTATCGGATGTCCTTCCGTAACAGCGTCCTGGTTTTGCTACCGTGAAGGCAGGCAAGGCATCAGCAGTATGCCGGTACGCAGTGACGACGCTTCACTGCCGCGCAACCACCACTGGTCGCAAGTGGGCTAGGGATATTTTGGGGGTCGCCCTGCTCCTACACAGGCTCGAACTCGCGCCGTCAGATTAGAAAACAAGCTTGTTGCCTTTAGATTACGGGCCGGACAGCAAAACCGACCGGTACACTATCCGCTTCGTACCAACCGTTAACTGGTGGTTGTTCCACACACGCAAACCCCATATCCAAGGTGTTGCAGCGCGAACGGAATCCGCAATGATCTTCCGCAACATTTGGTTTAACAACCTGAGTGACGAGGTGGTTGGGAAGGATTCGTCCTATCACCTTTCCAACACAACTCAGCAAGTTGGCGCCACGATTGCTTCCTTTGTCCTTGTAAAGCGGTAGCACAAGGGCCCCCTTCAAACAGTAGTGTCGCAACTGTTTTTGTCGCCAGGAACGGTCGTAAGATTTTTGCCCCCTCCCCCATCAGTAGCAATTGCGTAAACCATCACAACTGCGCACAACCCTCCAAAAGTCTGCTCTATAGAACAACAATCGAAGAGCAAATTTTAGAGTACGGTTGCAATTGTGGGCATTTGTGTTGTTACAATACTCATGTACGAAATTTACAAACACACCTTTTTGTGCTGCAGTTGCGGTAAGATTATCGATAACATCATCAACTGCAATCCATCGGCCAGTTCCCAGTCTATGGAGAGAACTGCCAAGTCGGTGAATCTTGTATGGTTTATCACTGATTGAAGATGATTCGTTATATGCTTAGATACAAGAAAGAAATCTCACAGAGAGCAATGCCTATAGCGCGGGTACGTAAGAGTTGCAGCAAGAGCACAATATTCGGTGCAAATTCTCAAAGGGGATATTTCTGTATGGAGTTTATAAGGTCCACTGAGTTTGTCCTTTCCAGAGACTTTCACAGATTATTGCAATCCTCTTCTCGGTAAAGAATTCCTATTTACTATATCTTCACTGAACGGACGATCATAGCTATCATTAAGCAGATTTGACGGTGTGAGAGATCATTTTTGTTTGCAAGAGCATGAATTTGCTGTCATATACGACATATCCCATTAGTCAACCCGTGTATAAGACAGCATTGCCCGTTCCAATTCAGTGTCAAATCTCACCGACGTAACAAATAATTCTTCACCATCTGTTCGTTTCTTTTTGCAGATTCAAAGCCCATGCTTATCCCCAATTCAGAGCAGTTTTTGGATTAGTCCATTGCACTGTCCACTATCTGCTCTTGATACTGGAGAAGCAAATTATTAGCGTTGTGAGCTTGATAGAAATTTGTTGCAGATCCAACCCTTTTATTTAGTATAGTTCTGTGCATCATGGATTTAGGAGAAAACAAATCTACAACGGCCCAGAGTCGGAAGCAACGGAAAAGACAGTACCGAGATGAGAACTAAAGATGCATCTGATCTAGGGGCTTTATGTTCCCCTCATGTGAACGATTTCCGAACATTTCTCCGTCGCAACATTTACATCGTCTGCTCGATTACTCCGTCTAGTTGCTATAGCCCGCTTGATACTTAGATCAGTCACTCGAAGCAAGACGTCCCAACGATACGCAGATGTAGAAAAGAACGAGAATAACGAAGCCAAATGTAACAGATTGTACCGTCGAAGCTGCATGCACACAGGCCAAGTTCAGGGAATGGCTTGTGGCTGTTGAACTGCTCGCTGAGCTTGGCAATTTTGTTGCAAACGTTTCGTCACCAATCGAGGTGACATCATCAGTGCGTAGTTGAGTGGCATGCAATAGCGTAGAGTAGCGTAGGGGAGCCTCGGTGAGAGTGCATGGCATGGCACGCATATAGCTTTTGGGCTGATTTCGCACGTGCGTCTATGGAAACCCGAGCAGTAGCCTACCATATTGCAGTAGCGTTGTCAAATGCCCGGCCAAAGCAGTTATCAATATGGGTTCCATTCCGCTCTAGTTCTCTCAAAATCAGGACGGAAATTTTCTCTGCGGTTGCTGTTGGTATCTGTGAAGCGGAAAAACGAGCCCACAAGCGTCACTTCGTATTCATCCATTTCCAAGTAACGCAACACCTCAATCACCTGATGCTTTGTGAGATACTGAGAATACTATAACGATTGGGAAAAAATACTTGCTTCCCCTAATTTGGTCTATGAATGCCTTCTCACACGTGCTTCCAAAATGCGCATAAATTCCTCTTGAACCTCTGGAGACAAACAAGAAGTGCTGAGTACCTCTCCAAGCCGAACTGTCACCAAATTTTCACGAAGGAAATGTACCAATTCTAAAAAATGTCCATATTTGCGTGGTTCCTTTATCATCTTGGACGTCTTCCCGGTGACCACACAGTTTCATGTTCCGCTTGGCGAGAAATCTAACGAAATCCAGTGACCTAACCAGAATATCATACCATAGATGCATTCTCCAATCTACTAATTGAGTTTCTTCCAACCAACCGGATCTCTGGCTATGCAGTTGAAGAGTACCGGAGCAAGTGATCTACTAGATTCCCGCTCAAATACTTTTAACTTGATTTCCACCAGTTCATGAAACCCTCATCAGTAGAAAACTAGACGGCTCAGCTGACAGGAGTCCGCAGCAGAAGCAACATAGAGACCTCCTGGACGGAGAATACACTATCCATGTTCGAAAATACCGAGAAAACTAGTTTGTTGTCAACTTTCCAGCTTCAGCTTTTATATTCGTACCAAGCAGTAGACTTCTGCCGAAGAAGCATAGTGGGAATTTCATGGGTAGTATTAACAGGCCCCAGATCGATGTCCGTAGAAGCGGTCGAGGTGCATGTTATCGGGGCTCTACCAATTCTTCAAATTCGCGCGCATCTCCTGCGTCAGTAGTACAGACGTGGCCACTGTATAACGCTTTATGGGCGACAATGCAGTACATCCATGAATAAGTGCAATGGGAGCGACGTCTAACGGGAAAGATGTGCGCAAACGTTATCAGGAACAGACGACAAGCAGGTGTGACAGATGGAGTAAATGACTTTCTGGTTATCTACAGCCTTGCTGCAATACACAACTACCAGCTTATATAAAAATTTCTTAGTCCACACTCGGCATCGAACACTTGTCTGCGCTAAAGATGCCACCCGGGGTGAACCGCCTCGCTCCATTTGCTACGGCACAGTCTTCAAAACAACCGGTACTTCTCCTTCGAACCACACGCGTCGCAGCAAGTGGTGAAGCACATGTATTAATGCAGATCCGTCAAGTTTCAACATTTCTGGCGGTATCCCGTCGGCTATGGTGCATCTGAGCAAATGCTCTCTGTGTCCCATGTAGCGTCAGTGTGCCAGCGACATCCATCTTTACCTAGCTGTTACAGCCCGTGCAACGTCGATGATAGATTAATATCTCCGGGACGGATTATAAACATTCTCACATTACGCATACATGTGTGCAGTTGTCCGTCTCCACCTTCCCCAAGAAGACAGGTGATGATCTCCGCCCAGAGTGTCAGTACACTGTAGCTTGTCTACGCGTGTCCTTCCTGTCGCTTCGATTACTTGCCCATACAACCTACGTGGTTGCTAGGATTACTCAAACGTAGTCTTATTAACAACCTACTAGGTGGCTTAGATTTATAATCTCATTTAATTGCTGAGGTTAGACTTTTCACATGAGTAGCCATCTGGAACCTGTAAGCCCGTATTTTCATCCTTCCAAGTCGTTTTAGCAATGGCGATGAAAATCTATCCGCCCTCAGGTAGATTGTTTCAATAGGGCAACACGCTATGATGCCGTCCGCAAGATGGTCATATTGAAGTGACAGGTCCTCGTTGTTTAACACTGAAAAATCGTCTGGGGCCTTGTAATATTTTCAAAGGAGCAGTTTCAACTTTTAATAATCGTGTAAAGACGTTTAGTCATAAGACTGGACACTATTAAAACATAGTGATCTGAGCTGCTCAAAGGAGCCCGTTTTGTGTGGAAAACAATTGCCGTTTATTTGTGTATACAACGTCCAAGTTGGTGTCTTCCCTGGTCGAAAAGGTCACTAGAAATACCAGGCAAAATGTCCTCGGGAATATTGTATCCTTTCTGTTAAAGTCGCCAGCAACACTACAGATAGAACAAACTAGTTTTGGCGGTAGCGATGAAGGAATTCGGTCCTCAAAAAGGTTCAACTCTAATGCAGACGTGTCAGGAGCAATGCTCGATTGAAAGCCACTTAAGAACTTCGATTTGCATTCAATTAAATGTTAGAGTATAGAAGTGGTAATGTGAATAATAAGGTTGCTGAGTTGTACAAATGTTGATTAACGTAAGTTAGGACGCGACCACCACGAAGCTAGGGCTTTTCAGGGTGATCAAACATGATGGGAAATTAACCAGCAAGCTGTATGACTCGTTTACACATCACTTTCTTCTAACAGAATGATTCTTGTATTTACATACTTATTTCGTTGCATAATGGTACCGGGCGCACTAATTTTACCAAGAAGCGAGAGCACATTACTGGAAAGTGTCAGTGGGACTTGTATGTTATCAACCGACCAAGTACTGAGGCGAGATTGCTATCCAGTACGATACTTTCGCTTTTTTGTTACGAAGTCGTTTCTACATAATTCGTTTAAAGGTGCTTCTGATTTCGATGAAGCACGGATTCATGGTTGACCTAGGTGCTAGTGCAGAAAATCAATTTGTCTCAGACACAAATAAAATCCGCAGTCGGTAGTGCAAAACACTACTCCAGCGAGAGTTCGAAGGCACTACTAGGTCGATGAAAACACAAAGTGTTGAGCATCAGTTATTTAAACAAAATGGACAAATAATCGATGATCACTGGGAGATCCGTATTCGGCTATACTGTTATTGCTGTCGCCCGTTAAGAAAGGGATACACTAAAGGCAGTGGTAATTTCCATATTCCTGCCAACGTGCACAGATGTAGTAATTCATAATTTGTGAGGATCCCACCTGACTGCTTGTATACCTGAAATCGGTACCTCAGTGCAAAGAAGGACTGAGTTATCTTACATTACGAGGGTAACCGACAATCAGTATGTGATGGAACGCAACTTCGAGAGCAATGAGAATGGTAGTTGGTGACTTTCAAGATCGCGTCACACTAGTTAGAACACGCTCAAAATGAATGTGGATTCAACTGACACTTGATTCCTGACGCGGATATGTTAATGAAATTTCTGTCTAGCAAGGACCACGCTCCTTACTGGACCAGATCGACATTCAGTACTCGCGTATGAACTAATTTGGGAAAATGCGAAGGACAGTAACCTGGATTTCCTGAAAGTGCTAGCGTTGCGAACAAGTGGGAAACGGTTTAGAGATAAAGGATGTTGAAAGACAATTTGCCGTGTAGCCCCAATGTGATACCGTTTAACAAGCTGACTCAGTGTTGACATTCATCCCCACACACACTTTCCAGGTTCTCTCTAAGTGGCATCGGAGCAAGCGAAGATGATGTTGCGTGCTTCATAACGTGGGCACTGTATCACAATGCCATTGATTACAACGTCGTCGTGGAAGTAAGTCAACGGAATCTTTTCCAACCACTGATATGACAATTTGAAAGAAGCCTCAAATCCCGTCGTGTTGGTGAATGTCCAAATACTTGTGCTCTCAATGCTAGCTTATTGATTGGGCACCAGTTTGTGGATGGATGGGGGACACGCAGTCACAGGTGGGATGTCGGATCACCTCTGAAAAGAATTTCGGTCAATCCAGGCGATGGGACGGTAAACGAAAAGTGAATCGCGGTCCCGATTGAGCTCGCGTGCAACAGTTCATCCGCACAACAAGTACTTCAAAAGCAAACAAACTGTTACTCACGGGGTGCGTTGGGGAGGGAGTAAAGGCGCCAGCCAGGGAACACAGTTTGCCGGATTCGAGTGGCAGCTTTACAGTCTCTACCTGAGGAGTGCACACAGGCACCAAACCGGTCGCAGAGTGTGAGAGGGGGGCAACACCTAGCAATTCAGCGTTGCGTTGAGTTCTCATCGAATCACATGGAATTGTGTCATTCGTCCCAACAGTCCAATAACAGCTGAAACCATTGATTTGACTGCAGGCTGTTTGGAGTAAGTGCGAAGAAACTGTATGCTCTAGAATAAGCAAGGCTGTACTTGGTAAAATAGAGCGGATGACATTAAAACAAGAATTGAAGACTACTCTGGTTTTAACAATATCAATTGGGACTGAAGTGTTGGCTCAATAGGCCGAAAAATAAAGGTGTATCAGTAACAAAAAGCCACAGACTCGGAAGACAGACTGCTTCCTGCTAGGTCCCCTACAAGTCGGGGTATCTTCCTCCGAATCCTCAATGGGACATCTATCTAGCAAGCGACGATAACGGGGATTCGCGGCTTCTTCACACACATCCGGACCGTTGTCTGAAACGATTTGGAGAATATGAGTATATTTCAGAGAGAATCCGTGGAGGCGAAGGGTATTCAAAGGAAAACCAGATCAATCCACATACCTTCGACCGGGTCACTCGGCAGCTTTTTGTCCAGGGAATCACATACGGGACATCGACGATCCGCAACGAGCAGTTTCAAGTTCGTTCCGCGAATGTGATGGACAGACCAGTCACGCTGGCAACCCACAGTACAATAAATTGTACCGTTCAAATCGTTGAGTGTATTGTCCGTCGGAGTGTAGTATCGATGAATAAGTTGTATGCAATTATACGGATCCGTGTTACTGTTTGCAAACGTGACACCTGATGGCATGCGGATGGGCGAAAGCGTATGCAACAGGAACAAGAATATGAGTGGTACTGGGTGAGCGAATGCACTAAACGGTCAGTCAAATTGATAACTTAGGACTAGGTTACAGATAATAGGCTAATCCCAGTAGTACATTAGCTGTTTGACTGTTCAAACAATTTAGAAATGAAATCCCAGCCCGAGTTGGCACTCATCAAACATAAGCAGCGTTATGCAAATATTTTAAAAGTCAACTAAAGCAGTATGAAGGCTAAGTGACTCGGGAGGGAGTCGAATCAGTGATGACGAGTCACTGCCCTTGTAAAGAATGTAGCGACCAAGCAATCGCACACCGTCAGCTGCTTGGAGTGGCAATACGCCTTGATTGTTAGCGGTTAGATAACGGCGCGCGACAACAGGTTACGTGTGCCAATGACAGTGTGCGAAATAAGGCTACGCATAAAATTGGTCAGGGTACACATTGACCAGAGTGCACAACTAAAAATGAATCGCTCAGGAATACTCATAAGACAGGCTGCGAGCACTGCAAAGATGGCGATCATCGTCAAATGACAAGGAGACCGGTCATCGTTATCATTTTGAGCATATGAGCAAAGAATGTGCCAATTGTTGGGGATAATCTCTAGAGGCGTTCAGACAAAAGTAGCGTGCCTGTCAAGTGTGACGACATTCTCGAAGAACAGTGACCCAAAACTAGGGGCCCAGTCGTGTTGTGTGTTGAATACCCATATCCTTTAACTGTCAAAAGTGACGCTCGAATAGTTCGGGTCATATCACCCACCTGTTTGGCATCGTTCACGTGTAGTACGTCGAGTTAGGTGAGACTGGACCCGAGATAATAAAAAACTTTGCTGGGCTGGGCTGGGCTACCAGTGGCATTGCATCTGCAGTTGGCGAATCATTGTAGACTACCCAAAGCGCTTCGAGCAGGCTTGACGTGTATCAACATTACGATGCGATTTCACTGCTAAAAGTAGGCTGATGATAACTTCACCCATTTGTGCGGTCCAGTAGAAGCCGTGAACAAATTCCTTTACCTCGGGAGATGTGGGAACGTTGTGAGTTATCTGATAAGATGGCTTAGTAAAACTCCGAGACAATAAGATGGACCTTCCAGCCTAGAGAAACGAAAAAACGTGAACGGCTCCTATCACTGACTTGGAGGCACGGTCTGCCTATACAACCGAAGATCTCGTATTTGTTAGTTGTAACCGAGTAACCAATGGACCAAGTCCAATTTACCGTTGCAAAAAAACCAGTGATGAAAAAGGTGGTTAGTAGGACGTAAGTGCGACAAAAGCGCCGACTGATGGGTTTGAGAAACTCCATGCCCACATCTGATGAATGGGTATGTGGTTGGAATATCGACTGAGGCTTGCATAGTGCGATTCATATGACTGTCGACGTCATCTGGAAACGACAGTAATATAGCCAACAGCCCACCTGAGTAAGAAACTCGAGGTATCGACCACAGTGCAGAAACATTACTGGAGTCGCCAAACCCACACGTATTATGTGTGCATGGAGATCAGCTGTAACTGTAGTTGAGTTCAGGACTACACTCCATGACTGATTTCTTTCAAAAATGTCAAAGCCAT
Source organism: Dicrocoelium dendriticum (assembly GCA_944474145.2). Lineage (NCBI taxonomy): Eukaryota > Metazoa > Platyhelminthes > Trematoda > Plagiorchiida > Dicrocoeliidae > Dicrocoelium > Dicrocoelium dendriticum. The sequence continues at coordinate 65,003,695 of OX104059.1, read as the reverse complement.
AATGTGCTGAGAGTTTCGTCGACATCGTTCCCACACGACGAACTGTGGGTTGCCGATACTTCCTTCTGAGGTTTACCATACGAAAGTATAGAACTAAAACAAAAAAGGAGAGCTCCAAGCCTTAGTCCACGGAGGCGTGGTTGAGAGTTCGAAGGCGGAGGAAAGTAGAGCTACAGCGGTTCGGTCAACTGATAGCCAGGGACCAAGGACTTAGTTAGAAATTACGAGTGGAAAATGGGTTATCGGGAAGAAACATACTCGTGACCTAATGGACAGCACGGGGGACAAAAGAAGTCGCTTTCGGTACGAACATTTATGTGCTTTCAGTGATCTCTAAGCTGTGATCTAAGTAAGTTATATTATCACTGAGCTTCTTGGTGAGAGTAGCTACGTAATGACTTCACAGGTGGCTACATTTGAGCAAAAAAATACAGAGAAGTATATGACATGAGACTGGCAGCACAAGATGTGTACCAGAGCCAAACTTACCGAACTGAAGTAAAATTTCAACGAGAATTGAGCTGCAAGAGACAGGGAAAGCAGAAGGTTAAGTGGAGTATTAAGGAGGATTGTTAGGGTTACGGTCAAACTAACCCGACTAAAGCCTACGATTCGGAAAACTCGAATTCAGACAGACACAAAAGTATGTTCGAACTTTACCGATCCGTGGCCTTAAGGATCACAAGTGTGCCTTGTAATGCTGAGGTCACGCGTTCGAGACTGCGTGAGGGACTGGACGACCTCTGCAGTATCATTAATCCACGTGCGACTGGTGGTGTTTGCGCTGAAGCAAAGCGTCGGCACTGCGTGCCGACATACTGCTGATGCCTTCGGACTTTGCAACTGTTCACTAAAAAAGCGAACAACCAGCAAGTCCCGAGTGGTGCGCAAATGACTACAGGTGAGCGTGTACAGAAACGGAATGTTCCCATAAACTCATGAAAACGTGTTTAATTTGTTCAGCGGAATATTGTTCTTGCCACCTGGCAAACAATCATATGCAACATCTGCGAAACTTTCACTTCATACAAAATCATACGTTTCAGCGATCGAGTGTAGTCTGTGCTTTGGGCACTTACCTTTCTTGCCAGCAGTAATTTGTCCGACAGTTTACTCGCCTAGTATCTCGTGTCCTCTGACATGTCACGACGCATCAGTTGGGAGATTGCGAGAAGCCACTAAACTCGGAGCAAGCTAAGACCACAACAATGACGGACCGTAGTAACACTCAGTAGGGGCAAATATGTACAAGCTATCCTATGCTGCATACAGTAGCAATGTACAGAACGGAGGACGTTAGAATGAATTATACCATAACGAATACCATAACCGAATAACATGAACTGTCGGGGTTAGCAACGGTGACAGGCATCAGCCGGAGAAATTTACAAGCATCACATGGAAGTAATCGCAAACGATGCACTCGCAATGTGTCGAGTGCTGATAAAATACGTAATATCTATTTCCATGTGAATAGCATACTCTGAGTTCAGAAGTAACTTGAGGCAATAAGGAGTGGTGGAGAATAAAAACAACGGTATATTCCTCCACAATGTGAGACACAGTCTAAGTGAATGTCCTGATCATTTTATACAGCAGGATCGCATGGAACAGCTTATTTGTATCGAGTTTCCTCAGACCAGTTGTTAAACCTATTTCTGGAAACACGGCTAATTGATCGGGTGTCTTTCAGGAAGATTGACAGGTTATCAAAAATAATAAGTGTAGATAAATCCAAATGTTGAATTGGAGTAATACAGCCATCCATGGAACCGTCTCAATCAACCGAGAAACACTGTGTTGTTGCAAGCCAGTTTCAAACCTTCGTCGTGAACCTGAAAGCAGATATACTTGCGGTTATCCATTGTCTGACTTTTACGTAATGTTGTCTCAGCAAATGAATCTATAATTTGCGGCTCCTAGTCTGAGATATAGCACAAATCTGTTCACAACTACACATTGGATGTAGTAAAGTGTAAACGTAGCTCTCAGCATCTCGTGTTTTTGAGAAATAAACAATGTCTGCATTTCACATCATAAGTGTGGCTTCGAGGGCTTGTTTCGCAGTGCTACTCAAGTCACTCCAAATGCCTATCGTCAATTGAGCACTGCTTTAACTGCCAGGTAACGATAAAGGCACACACACAATGGCTGAATTTGTGCTCGTCCAAGTTGACAGCGTCTTACAAACCGAAAGGATGGTTTGGTGAATAGCTAGATGGTGTTTATAAAGTCTTGGGCCAATTTTTCTGTTCATCCCACGTAGTATTTATCACGCCTAGAATAGTATCTGTATTCTCCAAGTGCACATCGATGAATCAAATGATTGTCGTTCCCCTTGTGCAACGCTTCCCTGTGGTTCACATGGTTGGCGGCATCCAGTTTCGGATTTGTCTGTCACTGTGGCAAGCCACAGGACGCCTGCGCCTACAGAGGGACCATGGATGGCTTGCGCTGCACCACCCACAGCTCCAACCACATACCCCATATCCAGTGTAAACCCGAAGGAATAAGACCGGGAGGCATGCGGATGGGAACCCCGTTTCATCAACGGAGCCGGCCCACACTCCTTCACAGGCAAACACAAGCACGCAGTATTTGGGGAATCAAGCGCACACAAGGCGGTGGCTGGACCGTAGTCAGCTCCACACTGACTGCATGGAACCGCTCTTTGAGCCTAGCACGGCCACAAGAACCGTGCACCCCGTCCCATCCAGCAACGACCAACTGTCTCCTGGAGCCAGTATGAACGATGTAGTGGGTAATAGACAGGTAGGCACCTTGTCAACATACACATCAAGCGCAACCACACCGGGGATATCAAACAACATCCATTCGCTTTAAACGACAAGCTGAAATAAAATAAATCCAATAATGCATACAGATACGGTGGCATAACTCTTCGCTAAATTACCATATGAAGTAAGTTGGTTAGCAACAAATCCGTGATAAGTAAGAAATGTCCACAAGTTACTTAAAAATGCTACAAACGCAACAAAATTACCGAAGATAAGCGCAGTTAGTGTAAGCAACGTGACCAGTTAATAGAACATTATTCAGGGAGGCAGAACAAACCAAATAAAGCGGAATGAAATTTATCTAGCTTAAAAAGACCTAGTTTAAGTGTAAGTTGGTTTAGCCCAACTGCGGTGAAGAAGCATCAAGAATGCAAGATCAGCCTCAGCATGTGGTTCACATACACATACGGTAAAAGCAACTGTGGTGTAATTTCAGGTCTTAGAATACAAATCGGTTTTGTATACACTTAGTTTGTGGCTACGCTTCGTTCTTGACACAAGAGCTTCTACAGGTTAGGTCAAGAGCGAAGTGTGCCCGCTGTACGAGTTTATACCAAACTAAAGGTATGCTAAAACCTTCCGAAATTATGAATCTTCTGTCCTCACGAAGCTTTTATCCACAGCGCTGCAAGACCTTAAAATTAGACCCGGTATGACTCAGGTAGATGAAATGTAATATATGTCTCTGATCCGATATCATACACAAAGGAGTTCATGCCCCAAGCCTGGATTTGAAATTCAGATAGGTCAAACTATAGTATTGGAGACAGCCACAAACAGCCAAAAATAGAAAGGCCTAGAAAGCAGGCACTTACGAATTTTTACCTGAACGTTTATGCAAAGATATGGAACAGACTGCCGTTCAAGCTAGGAGAATGTAAATCACCTACACCTTGGTAACTGTTGTAAAGGCCACCGAGTCGTTGAGACAAAATGTCACGGAGGAGATGGCATACGAAAACGGTCTAGCAGATTTCTAAGGTATGGTATCAATTGCAACCATCTTATCCCCCCCCCGTATCCAACATTCTGACACCCCGTAACTGTTGGCCTCAAGAAACCATTCTGGCCTGCGGCGCAACAATACAGGAAAGTAGAACACTGAGCCCTGCAAAACAAATAGATTTAGCTAGCAAATTTTGACGATATTTGTGGTTCGTAGATAATGCCCATGGAAAAGTAAAACACAGCATTGCAAAGAGATCTCTTTTCGGTAGTTCACATCAGGCGATTACAGCTACAAAACTGATAAATGCAACCGTAAACTGGTGAAGGCAGCAATGAGGACGGATGGGACGGTTTGAACAGATTTAGCATGTTCGTTCGAAGCTCAAATCGATGTAATCAGGTGACATCGTGATATGACCAACAGACAGCAAAACAACTTGTGTAAACAGAAGAGGCAAAAAATACTAAAAATCAGATAGCTACATTAAGAAATAGCACCCGGTCATGCGTAATACTCCCAGAGGGAAGACTTATCATCAGGGCCATGGCAAAGTCAGGAATTGCACAAACACCTTATGCTTGCATAGCTCTGGTTGTGTTAACCGGATCGCGCTGATTTCAGCTGTCTGCAAGAGGCGTTTCCTTAACTCCTTCGGGTATCGCATCGGTACGGCATAATAGACCTTGAAGACATCTTTGGTCAAAATCTGATGCCCACATTGAAACAAATGTTCCAAGATCGAGTTGTTGATACTCCTGAGCGTACCTCTCCGCAGTGACCCTGGACAATGCTCAGCCATCCGTACCGACAGACGCCTGGTCGTATGCCCGAGGTACTTGACACACAGGTGCAAGTAAACTGGTAAACAATGTACGATTCGGACGACACTGGCAGTCTGACTTTAAGACGTTGAGCTATAAAGGATGCGGTCTCCGCAAGTACGTGGGGGTGGGCGGCCGGGTTGGTTCTTGCTACGGCATTAGAAAGTCTCCTGTTCAAGAGATCGTAGGCAATATCTGCGTCCATCTTAACATCTATACATTTATGAACGAAATGTTTTCCGTATTTCTAACGCATTCGCTTTCCTGTCCCGAGGTATCAGCACAGAACTACAGAGTGCTTCATGGCACCCGTCGATGTCAATTCCTACACACCGTGGATGACAATGATGCATCGATGCGGAATCTCTTTCCTTGTGACAATTTGACCAGAAACTGTGTTCAACCATCCATTTATAAAATTCAACCAGATCAACCACAATCCGTATCTCACCGAGGAGAAATAAACTGTTTTCTTTTCGTTTGTCATTCTCGCCTTTACATTCGTCTTTTATTATTAGATATTTTTCACTTTTCTGAGAGCAATAGCCCAGAAGCATATGGCAATTACCAGTGCTCCGCGAGAGTAACTACTGTATTTTGTGAACACAGGCAACTGTCGGAGAATTATCAGAATTGCCTCGCACATCGAAAATCCGAGCAGCCAAGTATTACGGCGATCTCACCGTACAATTTGATCGATAAAGCTGTCTGTCTTTCTTGGCGGTGCTTTAATGCAACAATTTCTTATTTATCATCACTACAGTAATTACGTTTCCACCTCCGCACATGCTATATTCTTCCGTACTTCAATGTCAGCCACAACTCCTGAGGTGACGGATTTTAGCTAACAAAATAATAAATTAGCCCATGCGAGGCAAGATGCCATAGACTCCCTGACGAGTAATAAAAGTGCTTGACTCAAAAAACAGATTGATGGTACGGGCTATATGGCCTCAATGTCCATATATATGCACAAAAAGTGCCTTAAAGATGAGTACAATTAGTGATGGCAAGCCTGGTTTAAAGTCACACCAGCACACCATCAGAAGAGACATGGAAGTGCGGGGAAACCTTTCGAGAGACTATCCTACATGGAAGCAGGTTCCCGGGAGACGAATTCACGGTTCGCTGTGTTACTTTAACAGAACATTTAGATTTATCTGCATTATTATTATTATTAGCAACCAATCCATCCACTTGAAAGATGCAACCGATCAATCAGCCCAGCAAAATAGTTTGGGAACTACTTTGAAAAAAATTTCAAATAAATATTACCCGTTCCATGCGATCCCGTTGTACATAATGACCAGAGCAATCAGTTGGTCTGTGCCTCGCACCATCGAGGAATATACTCTATTTGTATTGAAGCAGCCGTGGAGTACTTAACTGGACGACTAGTAGACTATGTTGCATTTGGTACCCTATCACATCTAAAAAAAATCATAGACACACAGGATAGCGAAGATAATCAGGTGTGAAAATTAGTATGAAACTACGATGCGCTTGGCCTGTTGTTCAACGTATTGTATCAATGGAGTTTGTGGTTTGCATAGTTGGCTCAACATCAATACTACGCAAACATAACATAACCGCATTAGACACACACTAAGCAATCTAGCAATACAAAAAGTTTGTCGCTGGATTTCGGTGTATAGGAACTTGGGTTTCAGTTTCGATAACTTCGGTGGCTGAAAGAGGTTTACAAATCCCAAGAAATGCCTTTCAGTTTGACCCTTAGTGAAATCTGTAACACTAATTGGCTTGATCATTATTGTGATGTGACAATCGTTCCTTAATTGCGGGCGTAATCCAGTTTATTTGGAAATAGAATTATTCACTTAGTATAAACTACGGTATGGGGTGAATAAGACTCTCAGATCGAAAGCAAAGTAACAAGAAGTGGTAAAGATTCAACCAGGGAAAATAGCGATGGATTGTGAATGGTCATATGGCTTGAAAGCTGTAAAACCAAGGGATATATTCACGGTGAATTTGGTGGCATTCGTTTCCAGATTTGGTCATCGCTGGGAATGAGCCAAGCCATAAGGCGTACGCGACGATCGAGCGACCAGTGGCTCATGGTCTATGGTCAGTATACACATCATGTCCGTGATAAATTTGAAGGAGTCAAACCGAGAGAATGAAGAAGGGTTCGGGGTAGACCCGCACTCTATCCACAAAGAGAAAAGATGTAGGCCAGACATTGTAGGATCGTAGCTGATTCCATGATGAAACAACTTTCAGAGCCAAGTAACGACGAGCAATCTCACTGAACCGTCAACCGATGTGGCAACATCAGACGAATACGCGAGGTGTCAAGATCCGTATCGAACATGACCAAAGGCCAGACGATTACATTAGGGGATGAAAACCCGCTGTAGCCTGATTAAAGTGGTAAAGTACAACATTAGCCTCTTCAGCCATGGCAGAGGCGCTCATCACGATAGCACACAAGATGACACTGAGAGCCTTAAGTTCACCGGTTTGGCATCGTGGCCTAGATTGCCATCCTTAAACCGCTAGATGGATAGGTGGAAACGCAGCCAGTTCGATGGACATGAGATTACTCCAACATCCTCCTGAGTGATTGGAATTGAGACTACTTTTGCACGGGACGGGTAAGTTGTAATTGAGACCAGGTGGCGTGATACCTGGATGACGCAAATCTCGTTTAGAAAAGGAATATACGGTTTGCCTGGTAATTAGTTCGTGATTTCGCTATATTTGGATACACAAACAGCAACGAATTACAGGTGCAAACGTGAATTTCCCAAACGAACAACAGAGTTCGGGGTGTAAAGGTAATTCTGTCCCTCGATACATGCGCAGCGGCCACGATTAGGGAATGTCTGTTTCGATCAACAGTACAATTAATCATTTGCGCTTGTGGCGCCAAAAGTGACCAGACAAACTAAGGATTTAAAATGGTTTCGGTCACGCAATCGGTAAACACGGGCACTATTGTAACGCAGAGAGTAGAACAACTCGGGCGATGGTGGTAGTGGTCAACGGCAATCGGGAGCGCAATTAAGGAGAACAAAATTTGTGGGTGGCGATGCAGTGCAATGCCAAATGTCCGGCAAACAGATGTGAACTGATGCGCATCTGTTTCTGATTAATTATTAGTTTTCAAGAAACACACGCGGCATAGGGGTTTTGATGAGGCACAGGCGGCTGGATGGCATGAAGTGAATTACACTTACAATGGCGCTGGAAGTGCAATTATCCAATGCACAGACCGGCAATGTGTGTATAGAGCGAGCGCCAACGTCTGAGTGCTGACCATTGCAAACAGATTCTGAAAAGGGAAAAAGATGGAAATGAACACGGCGAGGCGTCACGAGGCGAACAACCGCGAACTGAGGCATACACGCAAAAGGGGCATGGGAACTAGGGAATAATGCCATATGGTTACCGGTGTCAAAATGAGATATTATAACGTGCACAGAGTTGAGAAGAGATTGGCAGGCGTACCAGTTCGGAAGAGTGGAATGCATCGCGCGCTGACCGCACGAACGAAAAGAAAATCGAAGAAAATTGAGGTCAGAGAAGCAAGATAAGATCAAGGAGAAATGCGATACGAGACAATTTCCCAAATAAGGTATAAGCTGAGTTATTGCAACCACGGAGCTAGCAGTTGCCAGATTTGCAACTAGACATGGCTAAGAAGCGGGAAACATCGGCTAACTGAAGACATACTGCAATCAGCACCAGGCCACAAACCGATTTCACGTGACCCCGTCCTCAATGTGCCCAGCAATTGTTGAATGTATATGATGATAAGTAGGTGTGGAATGACGACCTTATCTTACAGTTTGTGTATTCCGACCTTTTTATTTGGAATCATAAAGTGAATTTCATGTCCTAAATGTAATCACATTTGTCAGACCAGTCCGTTATAACAAAATCCAGGGAAAATACGCCGCACATGCAGAAAAAAGGAGCGCACATCGAAGGTTACAAAGATATGTTAACGGTTGACAAGAAGTTACAAGAATCGATGCAACCAAGTGTCCGCAGAATATTACAGCGATTTCCAGTGATAACCATCCGAATCGTAAATCAGGTTTACAGTTGACATGCGCGCAATAGAAACTGCGGCAACATTTTACAGACCATGATATTTGATCATCTGATGAAAAGTAAGCAAAGTAAAAGCCCCAATACGAACCCAACATTCAAATAGGGCATCCGGTGCATACCAAATGCTGAACAAGGAGAGAATAACCGAGTATCAATTACCAATATCCTAATAGCGAGCTTAATAAACATTTATTTAATTTAAGCCTCTCAGGGAAATACCACTGGTAATGGATAGGTTGAGGACATTGAATTCACAAAGAGAGCGGTAAAATTAACCGCAACAGACAGAAATAGCTGAGTGAAAAGTAAGCCATGACTAAATTGCATTCGGCAAAGGATGAGTTGGCGCAACTGGCGTTCGCACCAGATTGAGTAGGGTAAAGGTTGAATAAGCAAATAATAATCACACGAAGGGAGCAATAAAGCGAGAGTGAATGTGACAGGTGGAAAGACACCAAATAGGTAGGTTTGAGTGAACTAGCTAATTCTTATATGCTACTTTGTGGCACCAGAGAATGCAGAATAGAGCGGCATGCCTATTTCGACTGCAAATGGTGGGAGCTACACTTCGCGTTATTCTGCACGTGATCAACACAATTGTAGAAACCGGTGTACAACCTATAAATCGCAGGTGTGCTTAGTTGTTTATGGGCCAAATTGAAACGTACATGGAAGAGATGATAACAGTACCTTACAGAAAGTTTAGACAGTACTGAAGAAGATGGGTTGAGAGTGATCGAACTATGTTTGCATGCGAATACAATAGATCGTAACAGGATGCTTCGGCCAATATGGGTACCTCCTCCGCCACATATACTCATGAACTATCCATATTCCGCCAACTCATAGGCCTGCCTAAAACACACGGATCTATAGACAATCTTCTTTTTAACGCTCCCTCCCTAAACAACAAAAATGCATTATCTTCGCCTTGTTACATACCTGTTGAACGATCAAATGGTTCTCGCTACCGAAATGTGGTTTACTGACCAGATACCAGAAAGACATTGCCATACTCCAGGAGTTATTAGCTCCATGAATAGCCGATGCAATGGTCAGAGAGGAGGTTGCGTGATATACATCAATGAAACAATTTCTGCCTCACCTTTGGTTGAACCGATGCTTAACGATTTCACTGACTCTGTTTGAATAACGGATGAGATAAATAAGCGCATCATCCAAATAGGGTGAATCTACAGCCCCCCTCCCCACAGACACAGTGGCAAAACCGAAATCCGACTTTTCGTGGACATATTCGACTGCACTACAGACCATCCGGTTAAGTACAAACTAGTCCGTGGGAACTTTAATATGCATGGAAATACCATGGCACATTTATACATCCCCACCTAGATTGTTTGAGTTCGCTTCGACAATCCCCTCACAAGGCTGGTCGCCGCAGGTTTTGTCACCAACACCATGCTAGAACTTGTCTTTACTTTGGGAATTCCCGATGGGAAGTTTAAGTGCCTGGACAAACGTCCGGGCAGTACTCATAGTGTGATCAAATTGCATTTTACCCGCACAAGCATTGAAGGCCGAGTACAATATACTCAACCAGCCATACGGTTCGAAACGTTAGTAAATACTACGTAGTTGGATGTGTTCTTCCCCACATGTGACCCAGTTATCGCAACTATCTTATAGCATAATATGAAAAAAGGCTTAGATAATATCGCACCAGTTTTGCTAAAGAAACGCCGCAACACCACTGTGATCGCTGGCCCCAGCACGCTTGCTAAACGAAAAAAACCGGCAAACTGGTCGGTTGTTATGCGAAGCCCCATGACTTCGCCATACGATATCTGATCCATAACGTAATCTGCAAGTTAGGATCTGGTCGAACAAGGAGAGACAGTGTTATGAAGAATGCCGTGCTCGCGTAGACTCGAATAAACCGAAAGCAGCTTATAAAACTTCTCGGAAGAAGAGGAGGATGCAGAAATGTGATGCACGCCCATCTCAACGTCAACGGATGATCCTGTAGCCAGTAGTAATCTTTTCAACGAGCATATTCATTCGTGCTTCAACTAAAATACAAATGACCAGCACACCGTACCGTCAAAACAGCTTACAGAGGACACATTGTGGACAGTAAACTTCTCCATAGCAGAAATAAGTAAATCGCTCAGCGCTATGACACTGTCCTGTAATATAGCGGTCCTGAGGATATTTCATCAGTTTTACTGAAGGTCCGGATCTCCCTGTCCTTTTGCAAAAGATATTTACTTTGTCAATGGAAACCAGCATTGCTCCGTCTCACTGGAAACACGCTGATGCTGTACAAAAATATAACGAAGGTTTCAAACGGGATGTCGCAAAGTCTCGCCCAAACAGTCATACTTCTATGCTACTTAAGGTTATGGAAAGAATTGTAAACGCTATGATTTCCCAGTTTATAATAACGAGGAATTTTATCAGCCAAACATACCTTGACATTATTAAACAGCGTTCTTGTCAGTCTTGACAACTAGACTTCCTAAACCACACCACAAGCTAAGTCGATGCTGGTCTAGCTTATACGGTCCAACCTGCTACGGCGACCACCAGTCTATGGTGACCAGCTAAAAGCATCCTTAACGTTTTCACCCATGAATAATGTCTATATGCATAAAGCTATCGAAGCCAACCACTTTTGTCGGTCCCTTGGGTGGTCGTCATAGACAGGTTTGATTGTATTAACATAGTGCTTAATATGCAAATTCTTTTGACCAATTGCCCTATAGTAGGCATCCGACAAATCTAGCACTGGATGGCATTGCTGACACGCTACATTCTTGGTTCTCTTCAAATCTCGCCGATAGAATCCAAGCAGTCGAGATAACTACACATCTTGTCGCACCCCGGTAACAAGTGGCGTCATCCAAGGCAGCATTCTGGGACCACTTCTCTTCGCGATGTATACAAATGGCATTTTTTTGGCATTATTGTCTATGGTAGGCCCTACATGTTTGCAGATGATATGAAAGTTGTGTAAACATTTGACCCCAGGAACATGGAGTGCATTATTCGAACCATACAAACTGACTCGAATGTACTTGAAGTGTAGTGTTGCACTTCAAAGATGAGTTTCTCCATCGAAAACAGCAATATCTCATGCAAATGAAATAAAGGTCTAACCGCCAACCTTTTTCAGTAAACCTCTTGCAAATGGTAAGAGATTTAGGGCTTCAATAGTCCAATAGCCTTAACTTCACCGAATACGTCCAGTACAATGTTGCCAAAGCCCAGAGAAATAATGTACTGTCTCTCACTCTTTACGCTCACAAGTGCCAAACTTATGATGTACAAGGCTTGCACAAACCCAATGTTAGGGTACTGCTGCAGGGTATTCCGCAATGCAAGGCAAAGCGACAAAGCGGAACAAGAGCGCGTTCAGAGTGCTGTCACAAGGCAGATCCTGGGATCTATTCAGAGGCAAACCTACTCTGAACGCTGCGAATTGCTGTAGTCAGACACGGCATGGCTGCTTAGAGTAAAGCTAAACATATCGCTACTTTCCGATGTAATTCATGGGCGCATTCATAAATCTGGATACTCCACACAACCGTAACACAGTGAATACTACCTTATCCGTCATAAAAAATGCACACTTACCGTTTCAAAGTGGCGCACCAATATGTGTGCAAGCTTTCGCCTCATCAATTTGGAATTGTCCCCCACTGTCCATTATATCATGCTCACATGTTCTGTGTACAGACAGATAAATTTCCCACGGTTTCAAAAGCCAGGAAACTATTCAAGCTAAACATCGCGGAGACAGAGGTTTATCCGAAGGGACCAAAGGGCATATAACGTCATGTCTGTGATACCTCTCGGTCGTACATTAAAAAGATTCATTAGCAACAGAAGGCAAAAAAAACCGAAAATACATGTCCACTATTCCAAAATTCACCATATGTCCATATGTTCCTTATCTGGCAATACAAATCTCAAGGCCCCATACTAATATGCTAGGTGAAGAACGGCGTTAAACCAAGTCCTCTTCTTCACTCATCTGACTATTGTTATATTCTTTCCTTACTCGGCCACATCGATTTCGAGGCTTTCATGTCTACATGGAAGCCGACGACGGAAGACAAACCAAGTCCTCGATTTCACTCCCTGGACCAATGTTATATCCTCTTGTTAACAGGCCAGACCTATCTCAAGGTCCTCACGTCCATATAGAAGCCTATGAAGGAGGCCAACCGGGTACTCATCCTATTCTATCCGACGATTGTTACACCGTTCCTTTTCAATTATTCTACGAGGAACGATAGTTGAGATTGCTAACTCTGTCACAGATACGCATACGCGTGTGTATGAAGAAACCATTAAACATAGATGTACTATGCACTTAGTTTGAAACCTCTTTAAACCAGCGTTTGAGTACCGCCTCCGCTAGGGATCACGAAATATTGGCAGGCCCACTGACGATCTATGGGAATACAGGCCTGACGCATTCTAATGAATGACCATCTCGAACATGCTATGATTAGCCAGCATGCATGCCTCTCGTAGCTATGTTTACGCACTGTATGCCACTGCATACACCATTATAAACTTGTATCAAATCTTCGCCACAACGCCTTAGATATTTTATAACTGACTGACATGCGGAAAAGAATGCAATGGCGCAGTGGAAAAGTGACGACGAAGGCAGTTAAAACGCAAATGGGAACAAAACGCGTGCATGTGGTAACACCGCACATGTGTCTAAGCCAGATGAATTACTGAGGCAAAGCTCGAAGAGAAAGGACCAGATGCTCCATCCGATCTAGGCCAATAGGGGACTCTACTACAAGATCCCAACACAACCGTAATCACAAAACGGAGTGGAGTAACCGAGACAGAAGCAAAACATGAAGAAATGATGACAAACTTAGGAAGTCGGTTATAGCAAAACATTGGTTAGATCAGAGAACAAAAATGTCTTGATTCAGCGCGGTACATGATGTCACATCATCATCACCATACTACACGTTAGCTGGAGGTGGGAACACCTCAGCTACTGTGCCGCAATATATAGAAAAAAGGAGAAAAAAAGCAACTGGTGCAAGCTGGCTGAGCTACCGGTAACGGATGGGCATCGTTCCGGTAAGCTACCAGCAGGCTACTGTTCACCAAAAAAATTACTACGCAAAATTATATAAGGCTAATTAATGAGATCGTGGTTGGAGAGGGAGGCTAAGAGGGATGGGGTGGGACAAAGAAACTCAAAGCACGAACGCCACTGAGGTCGGCTCCTAGCCATATCAGCAAGTGTGTCCAACCAAACGTGTTCATCGTCTTTCGGACCCCAACCAGGGAGCCGAGACGCTCCAACCGAGGCCAGCTCCGAAGTGAGGGCCTTCATTCCTCTGGACCAAGTCATCGCTTGGCCACCCCTCCTCCTCTTCCATCCACACAGCCGGCGCGCAAACAACGCACGCCGCGGGAGTCGGTGGGCTGGCATGCGTAACACGTGGCCGAGCCATCGGAGCCTGATGCGTGAAATAACGGTGCTGAGCGGTTCAGTTCCTTTCCCTGGGCCGTAAAAAAGGCGTCGAACACGCTCGTTGCTCACGCGGTGTTCCCACCAGATGTGAGCTAAATTACGAAGGCACCGGTGGTCGAACGTAACTAGCCTCTTCAGGTCCGCTGCTCTAAGCGGCCAGGTTTCACAACCCTACAGTAGGGTCGAACGTACCGCTGCATTGTACACTCTACCCTTCAGGGCAAGAGTGATGTCGCGCCGCCGCCATAGGTGGCGAAGGTTAGCAAAAGCGCCCCGAGCTTTTGCCATACGGTTTGTGATCTCATCTTCAATCCCACGGGCGCTGATACAACTTCTCAGGTAGTTGGGTTTTTGAACGACTTCTAGCTGATCCCCACCAAGGGTCAGCAAAGGTGGCGGTCCAAACCAATCTTGGAGAAACGCTTTGCACTTCGAGGGTGCGAAGCAAAGCCCGAAGTGACGGACAGCCAGTGCTAATCTGTCCAGTGCCGTTTGACACGTCTGGGAGCTGTCACAGATTAGAACAATATTGTCAGCATACTCCAAGTCAAGAAGTCGTTCTCCTGGGAGCAGATCCACATCTTCTAAGTCGTGTCCTGTTAACGCGATTTCCATGACTTCCTCAATAGCGAAGTTGAAGAGGAAAGGTGACAGCGGGCATCCTTGTCTCACGCCGCTGGAGATATTAAAGGGCGACGACAACTTGCCGTAAGCCCTCACTCTGCCCGAGCTACGCGCATATAATGCTGGGATAATTTTCACATATTTCTCAGGTACACCAGTCCTGAGTAGACAGTCCCAAAGTGCATGTCTATCCACCGAATCGAATGCACCATTGATATCGAGGAACACGACAATGGTGGGCCGCCAATATATGTGACGGTGCTCCAACAACTGACGCAAGGTGAAGATGTGGTCAATGTAGCTACGACCTCGACGAAATCCAGCTTGCTCTTCACGAATCTGGCTTTCACGAGTGTCAGTCAGTCTGTGAAGGATGACAGAGGCAAGCAATTTGGAGGCGATGGAGATCAGACTGATTCCTCTATGGCTGCCGCATTCCGATCGTAAGCCTCCTTTGAAAATTGGGACTATGATGGAGCGGCTCCAATCGGTTGGGACAGTTTCCTGCTCCCACAGTCTCACTAGTAGCGCGTGTAAATCATCCACAAGAGCAGGTCCCCTGAATTTGAAGAGGGCTGAAGGAAGGTCATCAGGTCACGCGGCTTTGTTCAACTTCAACAGTCCGATCTCACGTTCGACTTCTGAGCGAGAGGGTGGATCCAAAGTGACAGCCCAGGGAGCAGGGCGATCAGTGGCCGGCGAGAAATCTAACCTTTCCGACCGATTAAATTGCCTTTTAATATGCTCAGTCCAACACTATAAGCGTTTTGATAAGTTGTGGATAGGCTGTCCACTCTCGTCACGTATAGTTTCACTAACACCAGGTCTCCTGCTGCCCGTTTCCCGTATAAGACGGAATAACTCACGATGTTTACCAAGGGCAGCGGCCATTTCCATCTCTGTTGCACGACGAGACCACCAGGATTCGCGGTCTCTCTTCAGGCTAGCCCGAAGTTTTTGCCCGGAGCTCTTCGCGGGTTTCATTGTGTTCGCTTCCAGCCGGAATATGCCGGCGAGCACCGATAAGTTCCAGAGACCGCGAAGAGACCCAATGCCCATGTTGGCGATTAGACATACCACATGAGGATTTGCCTGCTGCCAATAACGTCTGGTGAATATGAGATCAGTGAGCTTCAATTGTCTCCAGTGAGCGTTTATCCAAATCGCATGATGGCGTACTTTGATACACATTCAGAACAGCTGGCTTCGCCACTTGGCCGGTGTCAATGCGCTCACAAAATCGTCGTGGGCGTCCGCCAAAGCGCATCCGCAGGTCAGCACACACAAGTGCATGGTCGGTATCCACACCTGTACTCCAAATCGAGCGACAGTTCTGGACGCAGCCTCTTCATCGGTAACTTATCGCAATGTGATCGATTTGCGTCCATAGCTGGTTCGAGGCTGATGGGCGCCAAGTCAACCTCACAGGTTATTGGCGAAAGGATTGGAACATGTGACCACGGCAATAGGTGAATGGTGTACGGTGTGCGTGAAATAAACAGACGCATCGTATATTAAAAGCTGTGGATACAAAAACTGGTTAATCGATGGTGCTTACTTCGTGCGAATTCATAAAGCGCACGTTTAGATGACAGAAGGGAGAATAAAAATAGTGGATGAAAGAGAGATAATGTGGATGTACATTAGGCACCTGCACGGACAATTGAGACGAGGGTTGATGTTTGAAAATGATGATGAAAACTAAAGACAAAGCTCAAAGAACGAAGTTAGAGAGCGTGCGTGTGAGGCTTCTGAGAGAAGGACGACACGTTGGAAGACGGCGCTGAAGAAGCATCCACACCAAGGCATGTAGGGTCCAGCAACAGCAATGCTGCTCCATCAGCAGAGATTGAAGACAAGTGCTGAGAGACAGATAACAGAACCAGTGCGCCGTATTGACATGAACCGTTGAATATGTTCTAAATATTTACATGCATTGTATTTTTTACGAGGTATTGATTCTCACGTGACACAAGATGCTTCATGCAGTCAACAGCTCGTGTACAGTCTAACAGTTGCCAATTTCTTAATAAGTTAACTAATGCAAGTGATCCGAAAACAGTGTTTGTAACTAACCAGAAAGATTTGTGTAGAGCATCCGGTAAGGTAGCTGAACGAGGTCAGCCCTACGAGGTTCCGTAGCTTAGGGCTGATGATGCATTGCCCAAGTGAATGTCCTCGTAGTTAAAAGAGAGAAGTCAGTGTAGCAAACAAGCTCGCTTCCACCAGGCTAAATTCAGCGCATGTATATAGTTAAAAAAGTGTAGAATCATCATCATCATCAAGAATAGTGCAACACCAATTTAAACAGATGCCTCGCTGCCGCACAACCTCGGTGACCTGTGGAATAAAGAATAATAAACGAAAAAAAAGGGAGACACGGCGCAAAATCTAAATGCCCTAAGTAAACATTCTGGATCAAATCACCTGGTCAACAACATACCATCATAAACAGCTGGCTGTCGTACAAAGATAAGATGTGAACGGACTTCAGTTGCTATGCGCCCATCGTTGCTGATACAGCTGCCAAGGTAAGTGAACGGATCAACTACTACAAGTTCCTTGCTATCTAGGGTCAAGGTATCCTCAAGCAGCTGGTGGTCCTGCAGCAACACTTCGTACTTTGTAGGTGCGAAGTGAATACGAAATAATGGAACCACTGCAGAGAGCTTTTTCAGGGTTGAGTGCGCTACCACAACGTTGTTAAACAACAAGACAATATCGTCCGCATATTAAAAGATCAATTAACCTTTCACCAGGCAGCATCTCAAGGCCTGCATCGCGGGATTCCGCAAAACAACACTCCATGATGGAGTCCACGAGGAAGCTGGACAAAAATGGGGAAATTGGGCAACCCCCGACGAAGGCCAGTTGTTGTCGAAAAGACAACAGACAAGTCACCGTAAACGTTAACGCGAAATGTAAAATGTTCACATATTTCATGGAAATACCTTTCCGCGTATTTCGAACAGAATGAATTGATTGACTGAGTCGAACGTACTTTAAAAGTCAACGAACACAGTTACTATCAGTTCATGGTACGTGTGGCACCGACCAAGTACTTACCGCAGAATGAATAGATGGTTTATACTCAGGAATGTAAAGGGATTGGTTTTAGCCATAACAATAACCTTACCTTTGTCTGACACCAATAGGAGAATTTTTTCTTCCTCAGTGATTCTAGCTAATCGGAAGGCTTTTACGTCAACAACCTACTGGCAACAAAACTGGATCAGATTCGGCTTGAACTGTACAACACTTAACTCGCCAACTACGTGTAAATATTGTCAAATTGTTCACATCCCGAGTTGGGGCAACAAAAGTTCGAACCTAACGAGAGGAGTAAATTTATAGAGTTGCAATACTATTCAAATTCTGTCGGAGGACATCATCGGTGCAAAAAATGAGTGGTCAACCCTTAAAGTCACAGTCGATCACCCCACTGGCATTATCCAAAGCGATTGTTTTGCTCCCTGCTATTATGCTATGCGTCATCGAATGTCAAATGTGCAAAAACAGGGCGCACGTTACGATACAGTAACCTACTCGCAGTCGCATTGAGCCAAGCAAGATAGACACGCTCATTAAAGTAGCGAAGTAATAAATGACAAATGAGGTTTATAGTTATAAAAATACGCCCCATAACTAACCGCTGCGTATGAAACTGTAGTGGTTGTACGGAAAGTGATATTCCGTAGTTTATTGCCTCGGTACTCGAGTGGACTTAATTCACTGCAGCAATCGATCCACAGACCAAGCAGCCTAATGATGACAACAACAATAATAGGTAGATTTCTCGAATGTGTAGGAGGCTGTCATTGGAATAGCGATAGATCATTAGAACAGTTATGATCATGCTAATGCATGAGTGAGATTTGCACTGAATAGCATTCGTGTTATTAGGGCATTCTGAAATACATGGATTTGGATTGGTGCTGAGTGCTTTTGCAACAGCTTTATCCACTGGCTGCATCTTCCTTAGTCTAACTTGGAAAAACTTATTTGATTTTTCCGATAAAACATGGTGATTATCGAGTTCTGGTGCAGGAAATTTCCAGATTTACTAAAGAATGTTTCTGCGTTTGTGCAAGAACTGATAGTGAAACTACGAGGTCCGTAGCTAGACGGAAGTTACGTAAGTTTTGCGAGTAATTACTTTTGGGTGACAGCAGTTCTAGTACAGGAAATTAGCGAGAATGCGACAGCAGGTCTTATGGAGGTTAATGTAGAGATTTCGCCAACAAGATACTCGATGCCGTGTCAAGTCACAGATACCAAAGAAGGTAAACGCAACTACAGCTAGAACCATGGCAACGTTGTTGCCAAAAGCTTAATCACGAGGTCATTGCTAACATGACGATAGTGCATATAAATTGGAATGCGTACGAATGCTAAAGCGTTGGACACAACTCTCATCCAAGTATGTATATAGAACCATCCACCACAGCCTATTCCCTATCCAACAACACGTGAGAAAAACAACAGATGTCGCGGAAAAATTTAAATATCTCAAATGACGCACAGTTGACGGTAGTAGAGAGAAAATGCACGGTGCAGGCGAAAAAGGAATCAAGAATGCACAACAGGTGGACGTCCAGATAGTGAAAAGCAAAACACGCAGCACGCGGAAGGCTAGAAATCACCCGCATTCTTGGCCAATTCTCGCCAGCGATTTTCGAAACCATGCAGATAAAATGTTGGATAACGCCCAGTCGAAAAGTTGCACTTTATGATCGATTTGGTACCTGTGTGTAATTGTCAGGTGAGGGTGGTAGAATAACTGCGGCTCGAACACGGAACGTTGATGCTGTCAGGCAAGGCATCTGATTCTAAGCCAACGAGTTGCGTGGACTCTTAGGTATTGGCCACACCGAGGACGAAAGCGTGACAATGAAAGTCCGTAGACACTACCTACACAATAGTTCGCTTCCGTTAAATCTAAAATGTAACCATATACCTCTATGTGAAACACCTACCTGTAAATTTCGTACCTCTTTGTTGTAATATCCTACACGCATCAGCGGTCATGTGTTTCGCATGTTGGCCCACCGGTTACTCCGGCGTGTGCTACTGGCTAACATTGCCTAGGACTGGGTGAAATCACAAAGTAGAATCAATACCACCGTAAAAAAGCATGAAGAACATCACAGAAGAGGTTGATGTTTACCCACCTCCCCGAGGGGGCTTCAGGATCGGTGACATGAAGGCTTAGAGATGGTGCATCTGGTGTTGGACAATCGCGGAAGCAGGGGCGCTCTTGTTTTGATTCCCTTACTGATGCGCACAGGCAATTGCACATCGCGCGAGTCTATTTCTTACTCATTCCTCTTTATTGTTCACTAACATCCGAAAGGCCAAAATTTCGAGTGCTTGCTAGCCCCACCTGATGAGATCAACTAAGTTGGAAACCAGCCGTGGAGTGCTCAGTTATAAAAGTCAGCAGTGGACGAAAAAATACGCACTCGTATTGCCGGTTTGAATACGCGCAGGTGCGAGCGAACTTACGGTATACTCAGCCCTCGCGCGACTGGTGCTGATCGTGTGGCAGCGAAGCGACGGTACGGTGTGCGAGCGTAGGGTGGATGCTTCTTCCTTGCTGATATGGTGACGCGGGCTGCGGCAACAGGATCCACCGCATTTCAATGCTTACATCATAATCAACAGACTGAGCTGACGTGAACTAAGCGCATGCATGAATACCATTCAAAAACTCTGTTCAACTCGATCTATGCACTTACAGGGAAGTAGCACATTACTTCTGTCATTAGCCAACTTGTAATTGCTGACCATGCGCAATTCGCTGATTTCAAACAAGTTTGAAGGGAGTAATCATTACCGTAAATTCATATGGAGGTAAAGTCGAACGACCTTCAAAGAACTTCCGCAGCGAATTCGACTAGAGTTGTAGATTCGTGTGGTCGAATCTGCAGACTTGGTAACTGACATGTGTACTATCGCCCAGTGGGCGTAACAAAATGGTTGTGTGCACCGCGAATAAGACACAACCGACCACACCCGCTGTGATTGGTGGTTACCGAAAGCGAAGACACCAACCGAGTAGGACACTCCATCGAGCAGCAACTTGTGATATAGAACACGATGAGCGGTTTTGAACCAAATTTGTCTCACGCACCACCGATTTCGACTACATGGCGGAGCCGCAAGGACGTCGGATACTGATTCCCATAGATCCTAGCGAGCATAGCAAGAGAGCGATTCAGTGGTATTTGGATAAATTCGCCCGGAAAAATGACACCGTACACCTGCTGTATGTGGCCGAAGCACACCACACAAAACATGTGACCGATGCGACCACAGCGGAATATGCGAGTGAGTTCGACGGCAAAATGCGAGAGTCCGTCAAGGCAGGTGAGCAGATGAGCGAAGAACGATTGCAGATGATCGCTGACCGTGGTTTGCAGGTGAAATTCAGCATGCACGTGGGAAACAAACCGGGTGAAGTGATTGTCAATTTCGCCAACGACAGGCTGATGGATGTGATCGTAATCGGGAATCGTGGAATGGGCACCATTCGTCGAACTGTGCTTGGCAGTGTGAGTGACTATGTACTGCATCATGTGAACATACCGGTTGTACTGATACCACCGCCTCGACCAGCGTGAATACATGTTTTCGGTACGTCTTGTTGTTTTTGTTGTCTCACATGTAGGATGGAGTACGGGTTGGAGGTAGCAAAACGTTGAAGAAGTCGACTAGTGAGCAAACCATTTTTGCTAACAGACAAGAATAGGGGATGGGAATCAAGCCCATGAATGGAGTGGAGATTGCCAAGTACCGGCTTCCCAGAGTAGAACATTAAATATGTGATATAAACGAAGCAATTAGAAGCCTCTAGCTATTTGAACTGATAAACGCTTACATTTCGTATTGTCCCAGCTGAACTGAATATTATGACAGGAAAGAGCAAATAGTATCGCTTGGCACATCGGTTAAGAGTTTAAGATCAGGTGTTAGGGTATACACAGTGTGCTACGATCGCCCCACACGTACTTTCAAGTTGGGCTGTGATTTATATTGAGGTAAAACTCAGCTATTAAGTTCACCGGAGCAACGTGCCGCAATTCAAACACAGAGCAGGCACCCCGAAATCAAATGATACATGTTTGACACACTTTTTTAAACCATAGATGCAAGTGCTAGCGTATTGGTACTAAGAAACTTCGAATTATTGTCTAAAATAACAAGGAAAACCGAATAAGAAATACTGCGAGACCGGAGTTAATCTATGGAGAAATATTGCGAGAGTATCTCAAAGCGTCAAAGCTTGTAATAAACCTGAATACCTGTAAGTCGGGTTATCATTTCAGGTTCTGGTCTGTTCTCCGAGATGAACGATTTTGTTGTAGACGCTTCATCACCAAAAGAAATGACTTCGTGAGTGCGTAGCAGGCAAACTGAATACCTCGTTGAGCATAGACAGATGAGCGACTAAGACTTGAACTTGACTATTTCGATACACGGCGACCGAACTACGAACTGGCAATGGTGATGAATCGAAGTGGTCAAATACAAACGTGACTCGTTCGTCTGTCAATGGTCGATGAACTATTCAGTTTGCCTACTACGTACTCACGAAGTCACCTCGATTGGTGATGAAACGACTGCAACGAAACTGTTCAGCTCGGAGAACAGATCAGAACCTGAAGGTTAGTTCAGTTCAGTTGATCAGCTATGATCCGAGCACCGAAGTGCGGTGGATCCAGTTGTCACGACTCACTTCGCAAGTATAACAATAAATAAGAACGGCAAGATATTGAAATTAAAGGCAAATGGAATGTAAAGGAAATGGAAGCAAGAAGGAAGTGCGTTAAACTAATTAGAATGGAACCAAAATTAACAACCAGATGCAAGAAACTGAAGGCAAGAACGCCACTGACTGCGTGACTACGACATGTCAAATACGGTCTCTAATCCTTGGAGTGGACCA
This sequence comes from Dicrocoelium dendriticum, assembly GCA_944474145.2. Lineage (NCBI taxonomy): Eukaryota > Metazoa > Platyhelminthes > Trematoda > Plagiorchiida > Dicrocoeliidae > Dicrocoelium > Dicrocoelium dendriticum. The sequence goes on along the minus strand of OX104059.1, from coordinate 64,980,993 downwards.
CCCCGAGGTCTCCATTCACGAAGACGGCACGCACCAGCCTGACCAATTTCTTCATGCCACTATGCCACGTCATGGACTGGCCACCTCGCGGTTTCACCCAACTTGGTGCAGCCACGGCGTATAATGCACGCCGAGGAAGCCGGTCAACGGGCATACGGAGGACATGGCCTAGCCAACGTAAGCGATTAAGATTCAGCAAACACTCGAGTGAGGAACCAGAAGGCTTCTTGCCAAAAACCAACTGGCGGACCTCAGCATTGCTCACCCGGTGTTCCCACCAGACGTGAGCAATACTCCGCAAGCACCGGTGGTCAAACACGGCCAAGCGTTTAATGTCTTCGCCGCGAACTGGCCAGGTCTCTGATCCATACAGTAAGACCGGCCTTACCGCAGCGTTATACACCCTACCTTTCACTGACAGGCTGATATCCCACCGTCTCCATAGATGGTTGAGTCTCTGGAAAGCCACACGGGCCTTGCTGATACACGAAGTAACTTCCTCAGTGATGTGACCACCAGAGGTGACACAGCTACCAAGGTAAGTGAACCGATCCACCACTTCCAGTGGTTGTTCGGTGATAGCTAGAACCGGAGGTGTGTCGGTCCAGTCCTGCAGCAGTACTTTGCACTTTGAAGGTGCAAAGCACATGCCGAAGCGTGCGGCGCTACGCGTCAGTCTATGCAGTAGTGTTTGCATAGTCACTGCATCAGACCCAAAGATAGCTATGTCGTCCGCATACTCCAGGTTTGTCAGTCGGTCAACTGGTAGAAGTTCCACTCCGGTAGAGTCTGAAAAAACGGAGTCACTCATGATCATTTCGATAACAAAGTTGAAGAGGAAAGGGGATATAGGACAACCCTGGCAAACCCCACTTGTCGTGTGGAACTCAGAAGAGAGTTTCCCGTAAACGCTTACAAGGCCTCGGGAATCAAGGTAGAGGAACTTCATAATGGAAAGGAGTTTAGCTGGCAAGCCCTTCATTGATAGGAAGTGCCAAGGCGGCTTTTAAGTCAAGGAAAACCACCATAGTCGGTCATCTGTATGTGTGTCTCTGCACTAAAACTTGGCGAAGAGTAAATATGTGGTTGATGCAACCACGGCCAGAGCGGAAGCCAGCCTGGCTTTCAGTGATTCGGTCCTCAGGGGGACTAGTAAGTCGTTGAAGAATGACACCCGTGAATAGTCTTGAGGCAATGGAAATAAGGCTAATACCTCGATGATTTTCGCACAAAGTACGCTGACCCTACTTGAAGATGGGCACGACAGTTGACAGTCGCCAGTCTGAAGGTACCTCTTCACTGTTCCAAATCGTGTAACGAGTCCAGTCAACAACGGGTCACCACCATCTTTTAGCAAAGATGGAGGGAGGTCGTCTGGTCCAGCAGCTGTGTTTCGTTTCAACACGGAAAGCTCATGTCGAATCTCTTCTAAAGTAGGTGGTGTCACATTTGCTTCCCACGACAACTCAGGCGATTCGGCAAGTGGCAATGTCGCAGCAGGCCTGCTGAACTGCTCTGCATAATTTTCCGCCCAACGGGCTAGTCGACGACGCTGCCCGTTTTTCTCAGCTATTGTCTCGCTAACCGATGGCTTTCGCAGATCCGTGTTCCGGATGAGCTAGAAGAGGACTCGGCTGTTTCCAATAGCACTGGCTTTCTCCATCTCACTGGCCCTAGAGATACATCAAGGTTCCCGGTCGATTCGAAAACTCCTTGCGATGCGTCGGTTCAGAAAGTTATGAACATGCTGAAGCTAAGTGCGCATTGGAACCTGTTTCCGTGCTTCGATCAAGCCGATCGATGCCTCAAAGATCCATTGGTAGTTACAACGCCTCAAACTGGGTGCACAGCCTACATCAGAGGCATTATTCATAGCATATTTGAGACGATTCTAGTCAGCATTCGGTTCACCTACCTCATTTCTCACTGACAATTGGTGGGTCAGTTCGTCGTGATATTGTTGAACTGCAGATTGCGTGTTCGTAACAGGTATGAAGGTTAGAAGGTAGATGCTTCTTCGAAGCGGGAAGAGTGAGCACAAAGCGTGCGCGCACTAGAGCATGGTCGGAACCCAGGCACGTGCTTCAAATTGACCAACAGTCTTGAATTGATGTGCGCCATCTGTGACTGATGGCAATATGATCAATTTGGGTCTAAGTCATTGAGGAATTCGGTGGACGCCAGGTGACGCAGTGTGAATGTTTGTTTGTAAGCAGTGCTGCTACTATAAAGACTGTGGTCAGCGCACAGTTACAGGATTCTATCACCATTTTCTGTGCGGCGTGCATCGACTCCCAAGCGGCCTCACAGGTGTTGTTCCGAGTCTTAAAGACGACCCACTTAGGCATTCATGTCACCAACATTAATCAAGATGTCAGTGTTCTTCGCCATGCGAAGAGATGAGAGCTGTTGATTGTAATCCTCTTTGACACCCTCTGAACTGCATTCAGTAGTGCCATAAACTGAGGCGATGAAAAGGCACCTTGGCTTCAGACGCTGCTTATTAACTCCAATGGAGGTTCGATGTCTAATTGCACATGTGGCTATTCACCGCTATCCAGTCAAACAGATTGCGTTCAACATGTTTGCTGAGTGCGATACCAACACCGTAAACACCTTGAGCAATTGACTCGGTATCGCCAGAGATGCGAAGAGTGTAGTCATCGTCGTCAGATTCAGAACCAGAAAGATGCGTCACAACGTTGTTATCTTGTATGAGTGTTTCGGAGACACATCACATATGAATACCGAGAGAGTGAAGAGTAAGTCAGTGCTGCCTGCTGGCCGATCTGACCTAGAGTGCGAACGTTACAGGAACCAATGTGAAATGAAACTCTAGATTTGATGGAAGAGCTGCACGTATCGATGGCAGTAGCTGCGAGGTCAATGGCAGTCTGCTGCTCAATAGACGGAGAAGAGGAGAGGGGGGAGGTGAAAGAAAAACAAGAAGAGGGAGTATTGTCGACGTGGTCGAGAGGGTAGATGATATACTCTGGCTGCAACTTTCGAGAGTTTTGTTTTGTTTGAGGTGCCAGGCCTCTAGACTTTGACTCAACAGTCTGACCCACCAGGCAGTGGGAGATATGGAGGTTTGCTTGACGGACTTTACCCGGAGCCTTTGGCTTGACAGCCTGACCCACAAGGTAGTGGGGAACAAGTCCAACTCAGGAGTGTGATTAAGGCCTATCACACACAGCCTTTGAAGATTTAGAACAACGCACATATGTTTTACGAGCGTATTACGTTACGCACCTGCCAGCACGGCCAATCGCAGGTGGGAGTTGGCGGGTTCGCACCAATTTGATCATAGGCTGCTTGGCTTGAAGCGGGCGTTAGCAAATCATTGAGCACCGGGTGGTGCCCTCCCACCGTCAGAGACAATGCGTGGCGCTCGCGCTCTACATGAATCCAGCTGTGAAGTTATAATCCGTAAGCTTGTTGTCCCCCATGGCTAAGTTTTAAAGAAAGAGGGCCATCGACCTCTCCCCAACCTCCGAAGAGGACTGGATTATGAGACGGCGATAGTCTGAACTCTAACGATTGATCTGTCTGGTATGAGTGGCTCTGAAAGCACTTGGAATATGTCACCCAGCGTAGCTCATGGGTCACGGGGGTACGTAAACCATCGCACCGCCCTAAGGTCCAGTCTCGTCGCGACATACCTGAACGTCAAGGTTGTTAGTGCAGCGATATACGGTTACCAGCTGATGGTTTGGAGATCCGTAAAACGGTTGAACAGTGATGAAGCGCGAGTGTGTCGATAACAGATAGTCTGGCTGATAAGTGTCGCAAAAACTCAAACTTTGGGCCCAGTTAGAGAGCTCCATTCCTAACATATGCACAATTGAGACCAAACGGAAGTGTAGATAACAGGAGTAAATTGCAAATGTATGCTGAAACTGTGAGAAATGAATGTGATGTCTCGGACCAAGGGAATCATTCCGAGGGGAAGGCCAGAAACATGCTAGTACCTCATGGGGTAGTGCACGAAACATGTACGTGAGTAGTGTTTGAAGAATTAGCCAAACAGCCGCCCAGGAAGCTCCTTTCCACTCAACTTCAATTCAGTGAAGACAATAGAGCAGAGGAAAACTGAGAATGGACTAACGCGAAACGGAGAAGTGGTTCCTACCAACAGATGAAAAACAGATAATAGGGTTAAGAACAACGAGTGAAAGGTTGAATTTTAAGCTTAGCACAGGGCCACTTGTCATCGATAGTTCTTGCTCACCAATGTGGAGTCAAAACATCAAACGGGTGAGCATTGCCAACACTTTAACGCAACAAGTGCAAAATATGTACGTAACGCTGTAAGTAACATATCGTCCGAAATACCGTGCATAATGAAGTCAAGAACAATCAACAGACCAAGGGAAGTTAAAGAAGATAAGTTAGACAACGCAACGATCTCACGCAAGAAGTAATCGTAGCGAAAGCTGGCGATGCACACATAGCGCGGTACTTTTAACCGCTACCTAGGCTTTATGGACAATATATTCGCTGTGCTGGATGAGCACGTTAATCTAGATGAAATTCTTAACCGTTTTAAACGAGCTCATGCAGCACTGCACTTTCCTTATGAAAAAGAAACTGAAAATCAGCTGCCGTATCTTGATGTTCTTTTGACGGAGATGAGACGGCTCCATCCAGCGGCAGATCTACAGAAAGACAACATAGATTGACCAGTATACGAATTTCCACAGCTTCGTCCCTCTGAGATATAAGTGTAACTTGATTCACTATCTCACCTCGAGAGCACGTCGAATCTGCTCGGAACTGACATTCATACAGAATATTTTGCGCGAAAATGGATACCACGACAGATTTATTGTAAGAAATCTTGGAGAAAAGCCTAAACAGGAGCCAGTATTAACAGCGACAGAGAAAGAGCCATTCATACAACTACCTTTCAAAGGGTAGTTACGGAGCGTGTGACACGAAGCCTTCCGAGGGCAATTAAGTCGACCTACGCAAAAGTTCGTGTTTTCAAGGGAACCACACGTCCGTTCGCGAGACAAGGATAGGTTGTCTATGCTGACCGTCGCAATAGTTATTTATCAGTTCGAGTGCGCCTGTGGCGCAACCTATATCGGTCGAACGGCGCGGTACTTGTCCCAACGCGTGAGTGAACATTGCTCCCGTTGGTTGCAGCAAGGTGGCACTAGGGCCATTAGCAGCTTTATTCTGACTCATATCGTCGACAGTGGACAACAGGTGGATCTAAGGCGTGCCTTTGGAGTAGTATACAGGGTTCCACCGCACTGATCGAAAGGTCAACGCCTTCGTACAGTTGCGACGGCCGAAGCAATTTGCATTTGATTATTCCAACCGTCCTTATGCTCGCAAAAGAAGCTAGTCCAGGCTCTTCAGCTTTGTAGCCCGCGAAAACTGGGGATACTGAGGTCAACGGCATGAGGTCAAGCTCCGTAGCACGTAATTGACCCGCTTCGATTTTTCGTCTATGTTACCTGTGCCATCTGGGTCGATTTTACCCTTTCTTTGCTTAGCACTATATATGATTGTAATGGTCTGGGGACTAGTCATTGAAAGCAATTGCTCACCAAATGGTCTCGTTGTTCTCATTAATTTGAGGAATCACAAGTGGAACAACACTGGTGTCCATGATACAGGAAACTAGAGTAAGAGACGCCGGAAGTGTTATCGCCGTAATATTTCTTGATATCCAAAAAGCCTTTGACCGTGTCCCACACAACTTATTGCTGCAGAAGATTATGTCTTATGGTATCACAAATTCGCTTCTAAAGTGGTTGTCTTCCTACCTCGAGGGTAGAAAGCAAGCAGTCAGAATTAGTAACTGTACATCTGAAGCCATTTCAATATCTAGTGGTGTGATTCAAGAAAGTGTGCTGGGTCCGCTTTTATTCTTAATCTACTTTAATGATCTCCTTGATGAAATTATGTTCGGGAAGCCATTCCTCTTTGCTGATGACGTTAAAATTGTGTATTGTTCCGCCCCTGGGCAAGGTAGTCCTAATTTAGCCTGTATTCAATCTGACTTGTCAGCATTAGAGTACTGGAGTAACTCCTGGAAGTTGTACTTTGCCACTGACAAGTGTAATCTATTGTACTACGGTTGTGACACTCCACCGAACATCCTAACCTTAAACAACACTCCTATTCCTGTGTGTGGCGCAGTCCGAGACCTTGGTCTAAGATATTCCGCCTCATTTAATTTTTTAGAGCAAGTTATATTCTTGCAGGCTTCTGCCAGAAAAACCACCGCCTACATAAACCGAACTAATATCTTTAGGGAGTTCAGGCTTCAAGCCTTTAAAATGTGTGTTAGGCCGAAGCTTGAATACTGTACAATAGTGTACGGAAATCTGAGAAAAGTGGACATCATAGCACTGGAAAACATCCAACGATCATTCACGAAGAGATGCTTGAAAATGCCTATGACTTATGACTTACCATGAGCGTTGCGAGTTTCTAAAACTGCAGCCGCTACGGCTGCGCAGACTCAAACTAAATCTGTGCCTTCTCTACCACTTATTATTCGGCTTAAGCTTTACAGCTTAGCCACAATTCGAGTTTCAGGCTCTCAAGTGCTACGACATAAGAAATAGCGAGCTGATACTGCATATTTTAAATTATAGTACCAAGCTCCGCTCAAAGATTTTCTCAGTAAAATATGCGTTGATATGGAAGAAACTTCCATCGAATTTCAGAAAATGCTGTTCCTATTTGCAATTCAAACGGATGATCAATGTTCACCTGATCGTTTCCAATATCTTGTCAGCAATTAGCTAAAAGATGACTCTAGATGATTTGTACGAGAAAGGTCCTGGATACACTTAAAAGTTGTAATATCCCCTAATTGTCTCAATAGTATAAGTTGATCTTCCCATGGATGAACTCCTTAGTATGTATTTACAGTTTATCTTATTCCTATCAATCCTGCACCCCCGTCTAACCAATACCTTCTTCTCCTTTGCTGTACTGTTTCGGAGATGAACTACGTCTTTCAAGCTGAAATCTCCGCATAATCGTCGCTGTTCGCAATGATTTTTGCACCAAACTGTTTGGTCTAGTAGCAAAAGCTTGTAAACAATATTATGCTTTTGGTTACTCATACCTTGTATTTTTCCTTATTTCACTGCTGGCCACGAGTGGGCTGATCTCTTGAGGTGACGGATTATAGCATCTAAGATTAAAAAAAATACCCATGCAAAGTATACTGCCACTGACTCGCCGGCAAATGACAAAAAAGTGCCATACTTGAATGATCCGCATGACGGATCGGGCTGCCCTAATAAAAAAGGACATTTGTGAAACAAGTTATGGCTTACATACTATTTTGCCACACCGGCACACAGACCGTTGGAGCATGGAAGTGCGGTTAAAAGCCATCGAGGGATTAACCCGCATGGAAGTAGGTCCCCTTGGGACAGTTCCATGGGTGGCCGTATCACTTTACTTGAACTTTGGCCGAATGTGCATTTGTTATTGTTCCCTGTTTCTTGCTCGCTCTAATACTATGGAACTGCCATTCACTTCAGAAACCTATTTGGGACCCGTTGTACAAAACATGAACAATCTACTATTTTATGCGATTCCGATGTACAAATTGATCAGTCCCCTCAGTTGGATTGTGCCTCACACCGTCGAGGAACAAAATGTTTATTTATTTATAACCGGCTAAAGCGCCGAGATAGAGACAAATAGATGCACTAAAAACAATGACGGGTCATTAATGAAAGCACCTGAGATTCCACAAGCGATAGGAAGAAACAGCCAGATACCAAATGCGGTTGGATATGTTAACTGGTAAACAGAACCGCGGAGAATCTCCTCCAATCGCTGTAAACAAGGAACTTGAGAAAGTCCAATCTAAATACCATGCATATAAGTCACAGTGGACAGAGATAGAATCGGCATCAATCTGTACAAAATGTCACAGCAGCCATGGTAAAGGTCAAGTCACGGGTAGAGATTGCGTATCGAATGCAACACAACTTTGTGTGCTGTAGAGCTACAGGTTAGATTTGAATTATGGGCATTTCAAAATGACATATGGTCCGGGTGGGATTAAGGAGAATGGGGGATTTCCTATCGCATACCGCAATACACCAGGTGGTATAATCAACAGCCCAAATGCGTTGTAAAAACCACAAAAACAAAGCGGGAGGTCAGTGTCTTATTTGTGTCCACATTTTTCTTTCACTCCCACGGAAAAAACGCAAAAGATCGAAGTTGCTGACTCTGACCTAACACCGCTTTCGCCTGTTACGGAATCGGATCGCGCCTGGCCGAATTCCTCGGATCAGTTGCTCCGTGCACATAGGCTGTCAGATGCCAACGATTAGTACGTAGATAAACGACTTCCATTCTTAACCTTTGAGAAGAGGTATGGCGTTTTGGAGTGAACACAGCTGCAAGTATTTTGGACATCGAGCCTAGACCGATTGGAAATGTGCGCAAGAATGTAGCGAAAAGTTATTCGAACTGTGTAGAAAATGACTTCATAATACATCCGAACAATAGTCATCAAATGTTTAGGAGTCTGTCATGTTGATAAAAATGACTGCTTCCGGAAGAATACGGAGGTGATGCTCGCAGCAAATCATCCGACTACATTACCCGGGCATTCAGGAGAGAAATTCCCTAAGAAAATAAAGAATATTCCAAATAAGGTCGCAGTTGATCTTGCGCAGCTAATTCCTGTCTGATGATGATGATGGGTGTTAAGTCGTCATGATGAATGAAACTGGAACGCCGATTCCACATTAAATGTCCACATGAAGCGTCGTTGTGAAAATCTAATTTACATAGGGTTAAAAACCTCACTGCTCAAACTTAATGTTGCTGGAAAACACTGGGACTTGGTATCCCAAATGCTTGATAGTCCTGAAATTCATCTTCGGTAGGATAATAAGAAAACTGAGTTCAAAGCATCAACGGTCGCGTAAAAAAAGCTGAACTGATGTTTCGGTGCCATACAGCAAAGACGAGCTGGGGAATGAGGAATGGGTTGAATTCATCACATCTAGACTTTGTCAGACGGTCGTCATTCGTCTGCATAAGTTCTGGACGGCCGTTTCATCTTCTTCAATATCATAAACAGTGGAGATTCCGTCTGCCGGTGGCCGAGTGGTCTGCGCACCTGGTTTGCAACCACAAGGTCCCCGGTTCGAATCCACGTATGCGTGGGCGTCCTCGCGGTATACACAGCCCGCGCGCGACTAGTGGTGGTCGCGCGGCAGCGAAGCGCCGTTACGGCGTACAGCCGGCACATCATTATTATTATTGTTATTCTGCCCTTCGTGAGATTAAAACTAGCCAACTTATTATTACGAGGTCGTGATCAAGACCACCAGGGTACGCGGGACGGTAACGACCGGCATGAATTACTAGATGCGACAGAGCGCGACTCAATCACAACTGAATTGCACGTCACTGCTGCGCACAGGACACGGTAGCTCCCCAAAGCAACATGTTTCAAAGCTACAGCAGGCAATTAACTTTTAGTCGTCTAGTGTCTTACTGGACGTTCGGTGTCTGAGCCGTGATGTGATGTGCTCAAGACATAAAACGGAAATCTTCCTGAAATTAGAATTATTATGGGTGAAAGGAAAAGGATCTAGCGTAAGAGCTAGGCGATATTCAAGGTCAGTAACACACGACCACAAATAACTGGGCACTGTGTGATGGCAACATCCGAGAAAGAACTTCCGTCTATCGCACTCCACAGAACCAGTAAATAGTGGTTAGACTGTACAAATGAGGATATCAGCTGCAGAGTTCGTCACGGTTGTAATGAAAAAAGGGCCCCAACAACTGGCAATTTGTGAGCATCTTTGGGGAGAAAAAGTAAAAATGCGAAAATCGGATCACTGTTGTTCCAAGCAACGGCATCAACCACTCTGGAAACTTCGAGAAATCTCCTTGCGACATGCATATACTTACCGGTTTTAGTCGTAGGCCTCGGGCTCCGATGTCGTCTGTTTTTTCAGTTGCTGTACAAGTGCCTTGGAAGTTGTACTCCTTGACGCTAAAGGAAAGATACGGAGATAGAAAATTGAAACATATATAAGCAGAAGAATCACAGCAGATAAGATAGTGTATCGCTGATAGGAAAAGTAAAACAGCTGAGGAGATACGAGGGTCGATTAGAAGTACACGTTGTGTGGATGGATTGAGACGCGCAATCTCAAAGTGGACCGCGAATCCCATTGAAGTGAACCTTGGTCATTCGACCACACAACGTGTACATCAAATTGACACTACAATCTGTTAGTAACCGTCGTGCCAAGCTTTGCGCGTCGTGACCCGGTGGCTTAGAGGTAGCGGTCACAACTAACATCCCAATGGTCCCGGGTTCGATGCCTGCTATCTTTATCTGATGAGAGGAAATAACCTCGAAACGCGTCATGGAGTGCAGTGGTTTCAGGGGAGCAATACCCAATTTGCTGCTGCTTCATCAGCTACCGTCCTAGTGATCGAATGGTCAAGGTTCACTTCAATAGGAATCGCTGTCCACTTTGAGATTGCGCGTCGCAATCCATCCACACAACGCGTACTTCAAATTGACTTTCCAATCTGTCAGTAACCGTTGTGCCAAGCTCTACGCGACGAGACCCGGTGGCTTAGAGGTAGCGGTCACAACTAGCATACCAATCGTCCCGGGTTCGATGCCTGCAATCTTTATCTGATGAGAGGTAGTAAACTCGAAGCGCGTCATGGTGTGCAGTGTTCAGGCGGGCAACACCCAATTTGATTCTGCCTCGTCAGCTGAGGAGATAGTATGACTGAGTGGTATGATTTGTACGGATGTGGGGACATGGATATTGTCTACTTCACCGGCTGATAAAATAACCGAGTTGTTGCTAACACCTCAGGTATTGAGGTCGACGTATCACCCAGAGCAAGGTTCACGACGGACCTTCAAAAATGACATAGTGTTTTTGAGGTCGGTGTCCACATGAATGCAGACATTTGTCAAAAGTCGAGGGATCTGTAGTTGTGACGTTTCTATGCTACGCTTCTCATCTCACCTAGCATCGACTGGAGGAGCAAAGTCCGTCTCAAACGAGTAGACTGATTAAACGACTGAAAACACCAAAGTCCTGAACGCTGCAGCCTCACGAATGGCGAATGATCGGGGATTCTGCCACATGGCTATAAAGAGGAATCCGAAAGACGACTGGTGATTTCAAACCACCGATAATGAGGGTCAGTTAGCAAACGCACCACTGGGAATTGCATTGGGCAGTTGCGGTGGCGACGACCTCCGCAGTGGGAAATGTCCAAACGACGCGGAGGAAAATTGTCCCCAACGCCAATCGGAAGCCATGCGTGGAGAGACAAATATCAGATGGAATTAATGCTGTTATCAAGCTAAAAGTGATGGCCGCCACTATGGCATTTTGTCAAAAGAATTCGCATACTGGTAATGAGTATTCGAGTCAATTGCACCGTACACACACGTCAACAATTCATCGAAGGACGCTCTACCTCAAGACGATGTGATCACATGTACAGTTGTATGGGCGTTCTAGTGATGACGAGTTAGCAACATCCTGCCAACTCATGGATCAGCGCCTGACACAGCATTTCACAGTCCGCACTTTGTCATTGAGTGAGTACGCGTGAGTAAATGAATAGCGCTATCAAGTACAGACAACACATATGACCTTGTCGCGTGATACACTACCCAAAGTTGAAATCGCTCAATGAACGCCGACTGTGCACAAAAATAATCTAGTACATTGCACGGATCGAATACAGAGGTTGTATCCTCAGTGTAGGTGAATGCACAATTACTGACCAACAAACATAACGACGTGGTTCGAAGCGCGGTGTGGAAAAACGTTTCACGTACTGAGCTATCGGATGCCAAACACTGAGAGCTGCGCTGCGTACCAAGCCGAAGTACGTGTGTGCCCAACGTGATGGTAAATGCAAAACAAATGACACAACTATTTCGGCACTGTGCTTCCAATGGATATCGGTTTGCCGGAAAGATTGTATCACGGGATGCGAACGTGGCACCCCACACTGGTACCTGAACTCACCCTATTATGAGAATATAAGGAGGAGCCGAGAGTTTTAATGAGTGGAGAGTAGTTAGCGTTGCATCAGATCGAAAAAATTCGCTTGAACACGTAGACATAATGGGACTCATCAATAATGAACGTGAGATATACAAGCGCTTCGATTTGAATAATGAAACTGACAAAGGAGAAAAAACGAGGGTTAGGAGAGTAAAGTCTTTAGAGTCAGTTCAGCTAATTCAGTCACCAATGATAGATAGACGAGTGAAGGCAGATTAAGTGAATCGCACTCGTGTCGTCATGGAAACAGCAACAAACGCATTTCGAGGGAAAAAATAACGGGGGAAGTGATAAAAGTAAAAAAAAACCGCGAAAACAGATAAAAAGTTGGAATCGTCAGATAGAAGTAGAAAGAAAGAGTAAACGCCACTAGGTGATCACTGAGCAGGAATAAGGTCCAACCGAATGGTGCACTTGATTCCCGAGGCATCAACTTAGAACCCCTTTTAAATGGCAAAAATGGTCGCATCCTTCTATTCACATGACAACTTGCATTCTTGAAGAGGCTGTTTGAATAACTCCGCGAACGGATACTGAAGGATATCAGCCGGTGGCCCGGCTATGACGGGATGTACACTGTCAAGACCAGCTGATTTATATAGCTAGAAAATGCCCAACACTGTGAAGACCTCTGGCACACTTTTAAGAATTTCCCTCCTTGTATAGCTGCTTGAACGTTGCGGCTGTGTTGGCAACACTGACCCATTAACCTTCCGTTGCAACTTTTGCTAGACAGGTAACAGCACTTGTACTTTATCGACGTCGTTCACAGCCTTGCTGCCGTCCTCCATGGTTAGACACTCGACCAACTCCCTTAGAGCAGGGGTTGATTGGACATAACTGTAACTAATTTCGCAAATTTGGACATCCTACGCTAATATGAGTACTTCGCCTGCCGCTACTACTTAATAGCCATGATTCGAGAGCTTTTGTATTGCAACCAACGTTGGAAGCCCCGAGTTTCCTGGTATTTTCTAAACGCAGTATTGCACCACTTTATCGCTCTGTCAGTCGTTCTCCTCCACCATCGGGTTTCCCAAAATGTCTTCTATGGCGAAATGTAGCAAATTTGTTCAGCTACTGCACGAGCCCACTTTTGTGTGGAAGCCACTTCTGTTCCGAATTGACCTGGTCCTAGTGCTTGATCCGTGCTTTGAATAGCTCGATCGCGCAGCATCGTAAAATCAATGCGTGTTAAATCCCTTCTCATTTGTTGTTTTCCTGTAAGCCAAGGTGTGTTCAGAGGTGTCCAAACACGATAACCACTCTTATCTAGGGGGGCTCTACGCGTACGTCAGACAGGTGACCATGTCTGGCGATCACGATATCAATGGTAGAATGGGTACTGCCTGTACCACACTTGGTGGGAACATTGACCTACTGCTCGAACACAATTTTTGCATCCAATCCACTAATTCCTTCTCCAGAGCACCCGCCTTGTATTCAGCAAGCTTCCAATAAGTATTGGGAAGTTTTAAGCCACCAACGATCAGGCAATTAGGTGCGTCCATTGCAGTCTGTCGTAGTAACGTACCAAGATCCTTCTCCCCTTTTCGCGTGGAGGATGGGCTACGATAGACACACTATAGTCTCCAATCTACCCCATAATCTTAGAACGCACGATACCACATGCACGTTTCTAGCACTCATGGTAAATGGAGTCCCTCGTGTTAATATTGACAATATATAAGCAAGAGAACACCTTCACCAGTCAGATACCCGGGCCTAACAGCTCGGTAGCACGCGAAGTCTATAAGTGGATTACTAATAATCGTTTAGAGAAAGCCAGGTCTCTGACACAGCAGCCACATAAATGTGTTCATAACGCGTCGCTAACTCTCCTCATTTGGTACGCACAATACAGCAACTGGTATAGCACAGGCTTGGGTTCCCTGAACGCGGTTGTTTCCCGCTAAGCTCTATGCCAAGGGGGACAACCCGTTTTTGTACCATAGCATTTCCGTCAGCTGCCTAAGTATATGAATAAAAGCTGGGCTACTGTAAAGCCTTACGCGATAATCCCTTTGTTGGCTTCACTGACCTGGGCTTGTTGGACAAACTCCCGGCGGGTCTTCTCCTATTTATCTGTGTCGGCATAACAGCACTGCACTTCGTGTATACTGTCCATCTCAGTCGTGGGAACATTTTATTTCTCCTACCACGTTGTGAATTGGTCATACCAACCATGGACTTTGGTGCCACTTCTATCAAGCGTGAGGCTACATTTCTTTTTGAAAGCACCGCCGTAGATCCCATCGCTGCATCTTCACTACCCTCTTCCGCAATACACTGATGATCCTCACTTTTATCAAGAGCAACCTTCTTCACAGCAACTGTAGGCCAAGCGTTATTTTACTGTCGTCTAGTGAAGAGCGTTGTCTAACGCAGCCGACTGCACTTGCCACAAGAGAGTAGTAGCTAGCGGTTTGCTTAGGTGTCCGCGTAATATGAGGCTCACCATCGCAAATTCCAGCGTGTGAGGCCGCATATTCGTTAGCCAAACTGGCATTGGTACGTATTACCCCGCTCATCAGAAGGGCTTTAACCTTCGATGTTAGTGTGTCCGGTACTATTTGCTACCGACCATTTGTTTGACTTGCAACCAACCTAGCCCGGTTAAGTAGTGGGTCCGGTGTACAGGTTTCCTAAAACCAGCCATGATAGGCCTTGCATAACTTTGTTGGTGAAGTATACCAGTTTCTCGATGTATTCTTCTGATACCGAGGTATAACGGTATTGCGGCTATGTGAAGAATATCATGCACACGCCTTCTATCTAGGTCCCGCCAAGTTTTAGCTTTTTCGCATGACCGGCTCCTCACTGTTGCAGACAAGAAGGTTTCATTTTCTACCCACAGCAATTTATGCCCCACGCAAGCAACATTCCAAGGAAGACTGCAACTCATCGAATTTTGAAAGCAATGCCTTAATTAGCAAGCGCTGGTTATGAAGTTACTTTTCCTTATTTTCTGGCCTAGGTACACAGTTCTTACATGCAAAATCCTGTACAGTTGTGACGTGCGCAATTGTAGCACAAGTCCGATCATGTATCAAGCGAGACCAAGTGTTTGCAAAGCACACACAGTGGAAGCAATACCACATTAATTGAGAATGTCGAGCAATGGAGTCCTAGTCTAATCTATGGCAACTGTTATGGTACCATAACAAACATCAGTCGCACTGAATTCCCTTGTTGATCTCAACGCCACAAGTGTGCTCACCACATAGCCAGCCGCCGATGTCATTGTGAAGAATACGTAACAGTCACGTTTAAAATAATATTAAGAAACCAGATAGTAGGATAGGTATGACGGCAAAATATGAAGTCACAACGGAGTAATACAATACAATATACAACAATAGTAAATACAACAGTAAACACGGTGGATTAATACGACTAAAAGGAATACTAAAAGAAGCAAATACTGGAACGAACTCACGCGCCGTTAACGAAGAAAGCAGGACGGAGGCACAGGACAAAAGATCCGTATGCCCAAGGTTTGACGATCCCATAAACGTCGAAACAGAGTAAATATGTAACACTCCGTTCCTATGGAATATTCTTCAAAGTTAATTTCGATGACAAAAACCGCGAGAGTGGTTAATTGCTGTATGGAAAAATAGCCGTACGGGGGCGTTGCGTTTGGGTACGCCAACCAAAATGTTTGTCATCGCGTGAATAAGCATTAAATAAATAGATTTGAAATGCTGACGGCAAAATGATCCAATTGCAGTTGAATAGCATATGCATGCATTTCAGGTCAGGTCAAGTCAGTTTCCAAGGATGAAAATAGGCTCACGCCTAATGAGCGTCCTGTTTCTTGTATCGGAAAGCAAACCCGAGCCCCCAGTACTTCTAGTTCTGAGTTGTCTTCGTTGCCTCTGAAAAAGAAACGAAGCAGGACAAGAGCAACCTTTGTACTTTCTTGGATCATAACCCTAACGGTCTATCACAATTGCCAACAGATTTTTTGGATGTGGATTTAGGGACTGGATGTAATAAATCACGTTCGGAGTCCGCTACAACCCTTATATTTAGTCAATCCTTTGAGCAAAGTCGAACGCTCGAAATCACTCATTGAATCATTGGAATCATTGGAATGTAGAGAGCAGAGGGAAAGACCTTTGTCAGCTCCATCACCTCCCAATCATGGCAGGTGTTTGCGCAACATCAATCAACAAGTTAGATTGTCACAGTTGCATAAGAACCAACAAGATCCCTGCATATTCAACAAGTATAAATCCAATAATCGTTTAAAACATTCCTCAGCATGCGCGTTGACGAAGGAATCAGGCAAGGAGTTCCAGTCGTTCACCACAAGTCGATAGGGTAAAATCAGAGCGAAGCCTGAGTCTCCTAGGTGTAAACAGTTTCCAGCAGTGGCCCCCAGTCGAACATTCAGTGCTAATCTGGAAGAAACCTTGGGGCTCGATTCCTATATCGTCTCGCAGAATGCGCCGAGCGTAGATCAGATCACATCGGCGACGCAGATATGCCAGAGAGAACATATTCAAGTGCTGGAGACGAATGTGATATGGCAGGTGTCGGAGCTCAGAGATGTACTTAGAACCGCACCGCTGAACTTTCTCAATCAAGCCATGTTCGAATTTTGTAAGCAGATGAACTGCGGGTAATCCATATCCGAGGTTTGGACGCAGATGGGTGGAAAAGACAAGTCTGAAGACCTCTGGCGTCAATCGTGAGAAGGCTCTTCGGATAGAGCACAGTAGTCTGTTAGCCGCAGCAACCTTCCTCAAAGTATCTTGGGTGGTTTTTAGATCAGAGCATACAATAACACCAAGGTCTCTTTCCTGTTTCACATTATTAAGCAAATAACCACCAAGGTGGTAAACACCGAATGGTTCAGTAGCACCAATGGGGAGTACAGAACATTTATCGCGATTTATAGGCAACTGCCATTTAATTGACCAATCATGCAGCCGATCCAGTGTACTTTGGAGTCGGTCAGCATCCTCAGCACTGGTTACCTTCATCCATAACTTCAAATCGTCAGCATAGATCAAACATTCGGTCCGGAGAGTTGGAGAAAGGTCGTTAATAAAGAATTTGAACAACTGATCCGAGAACAGAGGAACGTCACTGCTCATAAAGACGGGCTGAATACGTATCATTGACCTTAACTCACATAATTCGGTCTGAAAGGAAATCAGAGATCCACGACAGAACCCTCCCAGAGATACCGATTCCTTGAAGTTTGAACAAAAGCCGCTCATGAAGAACTTTGTCAAACGCTTTGCTGAAATCAACGTAGATAACGTCCATACGTTTGCCAGCATCCAGTGAGTTCGACCATCTCTCTCTGGCAACTAGCACATTGGTGGTCCCCGAGCGTGACTCACGAAAGCCATGCTGAGCAGTAGAAATCACACTCCGGTCGTCATAGTAAAGGTTGAGAGCTCCCTTGAGAATCCGTTCCATAATTTTACACATTACTGATGTTAGGCAAACTGGATGATAGTTTCCTGGGTCTTGGCGATTCCCTGCTTTATATATGGGCTTGACATTGCCCAGCTTCCAGGCTGATGAAAGGCGTCCGGATTCAATAGAGCAACGAAACACATGACAAGCTGGGGCTGCAATGTACTTAGCCACGGTCTTGAGAAACAGAGGGTGCAGGCCATCAGGACCGGGCGAGGTGTTCGGATCTAACTGGAGAAGGAACTGAGTAACAGTTTCCGTACTGATCTCAAGATGATCCAGCAAAGATGAGCACGAGAGTACGACGTCAGAAAACGAAGTTTCGTTTGTAAAAACGGATGCATACTGTTGAGCTAAGAGGTTCGCTTTCGCGGCAGTCTCATGAATTAAGGCAGCGTGTTTACTGGAATACAGAGATGGAATGCCATCACCACCTTTGGTGCTCCTTTTCAGACAAGGGAACAATTTGTGGGAACACCTGGACTGCACAGCCAAGTGAAACTCGTAGTTTTGGCGATTCTCCCGCTTCTTCAGGATACAAAGGTTCCTAAGCGTTTTGTATTCCAAATAGTCCGCCGTCGATTGTGTACACTTGAATCGGTCAAATAATTTGCGTCTTTTGTTCATCAGAGACCTCAAGCGTTTGTCAATCCAAGGAGGACCTCTTGTTAGACCTCTTTTTTATAAATGGGAACAACCTGGTTGATTAGCGACGTTTTGGAGTAAAAGTGAGTCCAAGCATCGTCAACACTCAAAAAAGGAGGAATAGTCCAGCCCATGTTAGAAGCAGCCTCCTGCAGACGCTGCGGATCGGCTCGCCAGAAATTAGACCGGAAATCACCTTGGTTATGAATAGAAAATCGACGTGTCCATTGGAAGGAAATAGCACAGTGATCACTCTTACCAATAGGTTGCATAACAACCAGGTCGGTGACATTTGACGGCATCGGGAATAGCACCAGACCAAGAATGTGCGGCGTGTGGCCTGAGAACAACCAAGTGGGTGCAAATACATGCTGAAACAAGTTACAATCGAGAACAGTCTGAAGGAAAAGAGCATCAAAAGAGTCAGAAGGAAGACCACAATAAAGCAGGTCCCACTTTCAATGCACCTGGCATTGAATGGGACCTGCTTTATTGTGGTCTTCCTTCTGACTTTTGATGCTCTTCTCCTTCAGACGGTTCTCGATTATAACTTGTTTCAACATGTATTTTCACCCACTCGGTTGTTCTCAGGTCACACGCCGCACATTCTTGATCTAGTGCTATCCCCGATGCCGTCAAATGTCACCGACCTGGTTGTTATGCAACCTATTGGTAAGAGTGATCACTGTGTTATTTCTTCCAATGGGCACGTCGATTTTCTATTCATAACCAAGGTGATTTCCGGCCTAATTTTTGGCGAGCCGATCCGCAGCGTCTGCAGGAGGCTGTTTCTAACATGGACTGGACTATTCCTCATTTTTTGAGTGTTGACGATGCTTGGACTCACTTTTACTCCAAAATGATGTCGTTAATCAACCAGGTTGTTTCCATTTCTAAAAGTGTCTAACAAGAGGTCCTCCTTGGATTGACAAACAGTTGAGGTCTCTGATGAACAAAAGACGCAAATTATAGGACCGATTCAAGTGTACACAATCGACGGCCGATTACTTGGAATACAAAACATTTAGAAACCTTTGTATCCTGAAGAAGCGGGAGAATCGCCAAAACTACGAGTTTCAATTGGCTGTGCAGTCCAGGTGCTCTTCCAAAATGTTCTTCTCGTATCTGAAAACGGGCACCAAAGGTGTTAATGGCAATCCATATCTGTATTCCAGTAAACACGCTACCTTACTTCATGAGGATGTTGCGAAATCGGATCTCTTAGCTCAACAGTATTCATCCGTTTTTACAAATGAAACTCCGTTTTCTGACGTAGTACTCCCGTGCTCATCTTTGCTGGATCATCTTGAGATCAGTACGGAAACTGTTACTCAGTTCCTTCTCCAGTTAGATCCGAACACCTCGCCCCGTTCTGATGGTCTGCACCCTCTGTTTCTCAAGACCGTGGCTAAGTACATTGCAGCCCCAGCTTGTCATGTGTTTCGTTGCTCTATTGAATCCGGACGCCTTCCATCAGCCTGGAAGCTGGGCATTGTCAAGCCCATATATAAAGGAGGGAATCGCCAAGACCCAGCAAACTATCGTCCCATTTGCCTAACATCAGTAATGTGTAAAATTATGGAACGGATTCTCAAGGGAGCTCTCAGCCATTACTTTGACGACCGGAGTGTGATTTCTACTGCTCAGCATAACTTTCGTAAGTCACGCTCTTGTACCACCAATTTGTTAGTTGCCAGAGAGAGATGGGCGAACTCACTGGATGCGGGCAAACGTATGGACGTTATCTACGTTGATTTCAGCAAAGCGTTTGACAAAGTTCCTCATGAGCGGCTTTTGTTCAAACTTCAAGGAATCGGTGTCTCTGGGAGGGTTCTGTCGTGGATCTCTGATTTCCTTTCAGACCGAGTTATGCGAGTTAAGGTCAATGATACGTATTCAGCCCCCGTCCTTATGAGCAGTGGCGTTCCTCAGGGCTCTGTTCTCGGACCAGAGTTGTTCAAATTCTTTATTAACGACTTTCCTTCAACTCTCCGGACCGAATGTTTGATCTATGCTGACGATTTGAAGTTATGGATGGAGGTAACCAGCGCTGAGGATGCTGACCGACTCCAAAATACACTGGATCGGCTGCATGATTGGTCAATTAAATGGCAGTTGCCTATAAATCGCGATAAATGTTCTGTACTCCCCATTGGTGCTACTGAACCATTCGGTGTTTACCACCTTGGTGGTTATTTGCTTAATAATGTGAAACAGGAGAGACCTTGGTGTTATTGTATGCTCTGATCTAAAAACCACCCAAGATACTTTGAGGAAGGTTGCTGCGGCTAACAGACTACTGTGCTCTATCCGAAGAGCCTTCTCATGATTGACGCTGGGGATCTCCAGACTTGTCTTTTTCTCCCATATGCGTCCAATTCTCGAATAGATTACCCGCAGTTCTTCCGCTTACAAAGTTTGAACATTGCTTGATTGAGAAAGTTCAGCGGCGCCGTTCTAAGTACCTCTTTGAGCTCCGACACCTGCCATATCATGTTCGTCTCCAGCACTTGAATATGTTCTCTCTGGCATATCGGGGTCGCCGTGGTGATCTGATCTACGCTCGGCGCATTCTGCGATGCGAGATAGGAATCGAGCTCCAAGGTTTCTTCCAGATTAACACTGAGTATTCGACTCGGGGCCACTGCTGGAAACTGTTTAAACCTAAGGGACTCAGGCTCAGCTTTGATTTTACCCTGTCGACTCGTCTGGTGAGCGACTTGAATTCCTGGCCTGATTCCGTCGTCAACGCGCATACTGAGGAACATTTTAAACGATTGTTGAATTTATACTTGTTGAATTTGCAGGGATCTTGTTGTTTCTTATGCAACTGTGACAATCTAACTTGTTGATTGTTGTTGCGCAAACACCTGCTATGATTGGGAGGTGATGGAGCTGACAAAAGTATTTCCTTCTGCTCTCTACATTCCAATGATTCCAATGATTCAATGAGTGATTCCGAGCGTTCGATTTTGCTCAAAGAATTGACTAAATACAAGGGCCTAGCGGACTCCGAACGTGATTTATTACATCCAGTGCATAAATCCATATCCAAAAAATCTGTTGGCAATTGTGATAGACCGTTAGGGTTATGATCCAAGAAAGTACAAAGGTTGCTCTTGTCCTGCTTCGTTTCTTTTTCAGAGGCAACGAAGACAACTCAGAACTAGAAGTACTGGGGGCGCGGGTTTGCTTTCCGATACAAGAAACTGGACGCTTATTAGGCGTGAGCCTATTTTCATCCTTGGAAACTGACTTGACCTGACCTGAAATGCATGCATATGCTATTCAACTGCAATTGGATCATTTTGCCGTCAGCATTCCATATCTATTTATTTAATTCTTATTCACGCGATGACCAACATTTTGGTTGGCGTACCCAAACGCAACGCCCCCGTACGGCTACTTTTCCATACAGCAATTAACCACTCTCGCGGTTTTTGTCATCGAAATTAACTTTGAGGAATATTCCATAGGAACGGAGTTTTACATATTTACTCTGTTTCGACGTTTATGGGATCGTCAAACCTTGGGCATACGGATCCTTTGTCCTGTGCCTCGGACCTGCTTTTTTCGTTAACATCGCGCGAGTTCATTCCAGTATTTGCTTCTTTTACTATTCCTTTTAGCCGCATTAATTCACTGTGTTTACTGTTGTATTTACTGTTGTTGTATATTGTATTGTATTGATTCGTTGTGACTATTTATTCATATTTCGCCGTCATACCTATCAAACTATCTATTTTTCATTATTATTTCAAACGTGGCTGTTACCTACTCTTCGCAATGACATCGGTGGCTGGCTATAACTGTGGTGAGCACACTTGTGCAGTTGAGCTCAGAGAAGGAATTCAGTGCGACAGATGTTTGTTATGGTACCATAACAATTGCTCTTGATTAGACCAGGACTCTATTGATCTTTATGCCCGACATCCCCAATTAAAGTGGGTTTGCTTCCACTGTGTGCGCTTAGCAGACACTTGTTCTCGCTTGATACATGATCGGACTTTTGATCCAATTACTCATGTCTCAGTTGTACATGATTCTGATGGTAGGAACTTGTGCATAGACTAGACATTGCGGTAAAGTTGATTCGTGACCAGAGCTTGCTAACTGAGGCATTGCGTTCAAATGTCGATGAGTTGCAGTCTTCATTGGAATGTTACTTGCGTAGTTCAGAACTTGCTATGGGTAGACAACGTAACCTTCTTGTCTAAAATACGGAGGAGCCAGTCATACGTGAAGCTAAAACTCGACGGGACCTAGATAGAAGGCGAGTGCACGATATTCTTTGCATAACCGTAATACCGTTATACGTCGGTATCAAAGGAGTACATCGTGTTGACAGCTGGAGAGAAACAGATATGCTTCGCCAACAAGGTTATGCATGGCCTATCCTGGTTGAGTAGGAACCCTGTACACCGGGAACTACTATTTAACAGGGCTGGGTTGGTTGCAAGTCAGACAAGTGGTCGGTATCAAATAGCACCGGACACACTAACTTCGAAGGCTAAAGCCCCTCGGATGAGCCGGTTAGAAGGTACTACTACCAGCTTGGCTAAGGAATCTGCGGTCTCGCACGCTGGAATTCGCGATAGTGAGCCTCACCTTACACAGACATCTAAGCAAACCGCTAGCGACTGCTCTCCTGTGGCAAGTGCAGTCAACTGGTCTGGACAGCACTCCCCACAGGACGCCAGTGAAATAACTCATGGTCTGCATTTGGTTGTGGAGAAAGTTTCTCTTGATGGAAATGCGAACCACATCTTTATGGTGGGAGAGGTTAGTAGAATTGCGGTAATTGGACTTCAGGCGCTGCGTTCAAAACCAATTGAGGTCTCACGCTCGATAGCAGTGGCACCAAAGTCCATGGTCAATATGACCATTTCACAAAATGGTAGGAAAATGAAAACTTACCACACCTAAAGTGGACCGTACAGAAAACCCGAAATGCAGTGCTGTTAGGTCGACTCAGTTAAATGGGAGAAAACCCGTCGGGAGTTTATCCAGCAAGCCCAGGCAGACGAAGCCAACAAAGGGATTGCCCCGTAATGCTTTACAGCGGCCCAGCATGGATCCATTGACTCAGGCAGCTGACGGAAATGAAATGGAAAAATAGGGCGTAGAGCCGGCGGGGAAATAACCGTGTCCGAGGAGACTAAGCGGGTGGTATATTAATTGCTGTAGTGTGCGTAACAAATGGGAAAAGTTAGTGACGTGTTGTGAGCGTGTTGATGTGGCTGTTGTGTCGGAGTCCTGGCTTTCTCCAGACGACCTTATTAGTGATCTGCTTATAGACTTCACGAGCTACAGAGCTGATAGGTCCGGGTGTCAGACTGGTGGAGGAGTCCTCTTGCTTATAAAGTGTCAATACAAACACTGGGAGGCTCCATTTACCATGAGTTCTGCAAACATTCAGGTGGTATCCTGCTTTCTAAGAGCGTGGGGTA
The DNA here is from genome assembly GCA_944474145.2 of Dicrocoelium dendriticum. Classification (NCBI taxonomy): domain Eukaryota; kingdom Metazoa; phylum Platyhelminthes; class Trematoda; order Plagiorchiida; family Dicrocoeliidae; genus Dicrocoelium; species Dicrocoelium dendriticum. The sequence goes on along the minus strand of OX104059.1, from coordinate 64,957,385 downwards.
GATTGGAGATTATAGTATTTGTTTATCGTAGTCCATCCTCCACGCGAGAAGAGGACAAGGATTTTGGTACGTTACTAAGACAGACGGAAATGATGACCTAAAGTTCCCCCATGCTGATTGGCAGCTTGCTGAAAACAGGGCGGGTACTCAGGATAAGGAACTAGTAGATTGGAGGCATGTAAATTCGTTCGAGCAATATGTTCCGAACAAGAGTCGTACTGGGAGTACCCCTTCTACCCTCGATATCGTGATCGCCAAACATGGCCACTTGCTTGACCTACACGTGGAGCCACTCATAGGTAAGAGTGATTGCGTTTTGACCTTTTCTCTGAACACACCTAGGTTTGTAGAGAACCATCGAATTGGAAGGGATTTAAATCGTATTGACTTTAGGAAGCTGTGCGATCGGGCCCTTCAAATCACTTGGATCCGTGAACAGGCCACTTTGGAACAGAGGTGCCTTTTACTCAAAAGTGGGCTCGTGCAGTTACTGAACGAATTTGCTCCCCTACACCCTTTGTGACATCTTGAGAAATCCCGATGGTTAAGAAGAAAGATTGACAGAGCGATAAAGAAGCGCAATGCTGAGTGGAGAAAATACCAAGAAACTCGGGGTTTCCGATGTTGGCTGCAATACAAAAAGTGCCGAAACATGGCGATTAAGTTGCAGCGGCGGGCGAAGTACTCATATGAGCTTAGGTTGGCCAAATTTGCGAAACCATCCTATGTGTTATTACAATTATGTTCAATCAAAGGCTTCTCTATATGAGATGGTCGGCTGTCTAACCATGGAGGACGGCAGCCAGGCTGTAGATGACCTCGATAAAGTAGAAGTGCTGCTACGTGTCCACCAAAATCTGCATCGGAAGGATAGTGGGTCAGTCTTGCCATCACAACCGCACTGTTCAAGTAGCTATACAATGCGGGAAATTATTCTCAATGTGCCAGAGGTCTTCACAGTGTTGGCTAGTTTGAACTCTTATAAATCAGCTGGTCCTGACAGTGTACCTCCCGCCATAGTTAAGCCACTGGCTGGTATCTTTCAGTATCCTGTCGCGGAGTTATTCAACCAGTCTCTTCAAGAAGGCAAGCTGCCACGTGATTGGAAGGAGGCGACCATTGTTGCCATCCACAAGGGGGGTTCTAAGTCGGTGCCTCTTAACTATAGACCTGTTAGTTTGACCAGCATCATGCTGAAGTGCTTGAAAAGCTTATAAGAAATAGGATCTGTGAGCACTTGACTGAGCACAATCTAATTAGAGCGGAACAGCATGGCTTTCTTAAAAAGAAGTCGTCTTACCAATTTATTGTGCTTTTTAGATGAGATTACCCGATGTCTTGATAGTGGGATGTCGGTAGAGGTGTGCTATTTGGACTTCAGTAAAGCCTTTGACTCAGTGAATCATCGATTTTTAATTGAGAAGCTGACATGGTTTGGATTGCATCCTCAACTATTACTGTGGCTTTTTGAATTCTTACGTGGAAGGACATTCAGAGTCAGGGTTGGGGAAGCGAGTTCTAGTGTGGGCCTTGCCTACAGCGGTGTCCCCAAGTTCGGTACTGGGTCCATTGTTGTTTCTTATGTTTATAATGACCTGGCTCTTTTCTTGAGGATCCCTGCTATTCTTCAGCAACATGACTTAGAGCTAGTCAGTAGGGGAAACCGAACGACATTGGCTAAGGACATCACTATGGTGAATAGCTCGAGCCAATGGGATTTACCTCTGAATGCCAATAAATGTCAACTATTGACCAATAGTGGTAGCGGAATTGCAGTGCAGTCTCTTGCGGGATCTCTATCATTGCAGTGTACTGATGAAGCCCGCGATCTAGGTGTCATCATAGTGAACAATTTTAAGCCTTCGGCACAGTGTCGCCATGCTGCCAATAAAGCGCGACAGGTTGTTTCGTCTTAGGAGGGCGCTGAGTAACACTAAAGCAGAAGTATTCTTGCCGTTATATAAAGCAGTGGTTAGGCCACATCTGGAGTACTGTGTTCAGGCCTGGGCACCGTACCTCCGTAGTGACGCCATGTGTATAGAAAAGATTCAGAAACTTGCGACCAGGATGATCGAAGGTCAACGAGGGAAGTCGTACGAAGATCGTCTAAGTAGCTTGGGATTATTTCCTTGGAACGGCGTAGGTTGAGAGGGATTTGATAGAGACGTTTAAGATCATTAAGGGACTTAGTGGTATTAGTTCCACTCATCTGTTTGAGTTAGCTATGTCGGACCACCTGCGCGGGCATCGCCTGAAGCTCAAACAACATAGAGCTCGTTTGGACATCAGGGCAAAAATTTTACGAACCGAGTAGTTAACATCTGGAATAAACTTCCTTCTGATTTAGTGGAATGTGAGTCTGTAGAAACCTTCAAAAGGGGCTTAGATGAGTGTTGGTCTGATTTTTACCCAGAGATATTGTAATTTACTGGGATATATAGTGTATTCTAATGTTGACACATGAAAGTGCAAAGATTGCTCTTGTTCTTGCTTTATGCCTTTGCAGAAGCAAGCAGAGTCAACCCAACGTGCCGGGGGCCGTTTCACTTACCGGCACAGGCAACAGGACGCTCGTTGGGCGAAAGCCTCTACTGTCCGTTGTACCTGACCTGACCTGACCTGACGACCTAGAGTTAATCGCAGTCATCAGAGGTCAACGGTTCATCTGTTCGCTGGGAAGTCATGTCATGTATTGGTCTTAAGTGTCGAACTGGCTGTTCCAGGTCTACTGTGAAACACTTGGTTTGCAGAAATCAAGCGGAGCTACGGCGTCAAATGTATCAGGCGCGCGTTTCCAAATTGCGTTATTTTTGGTTCATTATTTGTTATCAACTCAGCCTCCGCTTATCTTGTCCATGTGAAGTCCGAGGAGATATGGAATTACGATGATGTGTACTTAACTGGAGATATAGAACCACCAATTACTACTGGTATTGCTTCCGATACTGTCTGCGACATGCCTGAGGCTGCATTTACCAGTACCACGTTTGATTGGAAACCTCCCTTCAGTGCTTTTTCACTGATTCATTGGTTCATTGGGTTGTAGAGAGCAAAGGAGAGAACCCTTGTCAGCTCCGTCTATTGCTATACAGTGTGGGATAGCTGCATGTCGTGCTTTGACGACGTTCCTCGGCGGCTCTTCACAGTTGCAGTGGGAGCAGCAGGATCCCAGCGTCTTCACTAAGTGTTTGTCTAAAAGCCTCTTGTAACATTCCTCTGAAGGTGCGTTAACTATTTCCTTTGGTAAACTGTTTCACTCATTCATCACTCGGATGGACAAGGTGAGGTGTCTGAGCGAGCGTAGAGCCTTCGTGGTTTGAACAGCTTCCATTTGTGACCTCGTGTAGAGCAGTCGGCGTTGGAGTGGAAGAACTGCAGTAGCTCGTTTTCGAGTTCACCAAGAAGGATGCGTCTATTGTAGATGAGATCGCCGCGGCGACGGCTGAACTCCATGGGAAACAGGTCCAGCTCGTGAAGTCGGAGGGGATAAGGAAGATCACAGAGCCCGATGACACCTTTTGAGGCACGTCTTTGAACGTTCTCTATCAAAGAGCACTCAAACTTAAAGAGGGGCAAACGGCTAACTGCTCATCTTCTAATGTGGGACGTACGCATGCGGTGTATGGAGGTCGGAAGATTTCAGGAGTCATTCGGGAGAACGACCTTCTCGAGACACCTAAAAGTCTCATTGCAGCTGCGAACTTCTTCAGTGTGTCCTGTGTGGTCCTAAGGTCAGAGAAGACAATAACCCCGATATCCACCAATGTGGTATGTGCCGTATGGGTCAGTTTTGCCGACTGGGAGAACCGCACATTTAATGCGATTTACAGGTAATCGTCACTTGGTAGACGTATCTAGAGCCTCTATCTAAAGCCTCTTGTAATTTGTCGGCATCGTCTAGGCTACATACTGTTGACCAGCGCTTAAGGTCATCAGCGTAGATCAAGCAGTCGGTTTGGAGCGCAACCGGAAGGTCATTTATGTACATTTTGAAAAGTTCTGGTCCAAGTACGGATCCTTGTGAAACCCCACTTGTCATTGATACAGGGGCGGATGTGCTTTGATTGACCTTTACGCGTAGGTTGCGGTCTTTTAGGAAGTCGGCGATCCAGCAGAGGACCGATCTACTGAAGTTTGAGCAGCAGCCTTTGGTGAGGAACTTTGTCAAAGACTTTACTGAAGTCGATGAAGACTATGTCTATATTTTTGGGCATCTAAGGCTTGTGCCCAAGTTTATCTGACGGCTAGCAAATTGGAGACATAGGAACGTGCTTTCGGAAAACCATGTTGGGTTGGAGAAACTACGTCATAGTTCTCACAGTGTAGCTGGAACGCGCGTTTGAGGATTCGTTCCATGGTCTTGCAGACGGCGGATCTCAGGCATATTGTGCGATAGTTCGCCCTTGTACTTGGGCATCACAGTGCCTTCTTTCCAGTCAGTGGGTAAACGGCCGACTTCGAGAAAGTGGCGAAATATTTGGCGAGGGGATCAGCGAAGTATTCGGCTATAGTCCTAAGGAATACGGGATGCAGCTTATGTGGACCAGGAAAGGAGTTCAGATCCAGTTCGAGAAGAAGCTTCATCACCACCTCAAGGTTGATTCCGATTTGATGAAAAAACAGTGTGCACGCAGAGAGTTTCTGTGCAAAGGGAGCTCCACTGAGTAGACCGAAGAGTACTGCGAAGCTAATATGTTGGCTTTTTTCTCGTCATCGTGAAGCACAGTGCCTCCCTCGGAGAGTAGCGAGGGGATCCCACTACCCGCTCTGACATTTCTTTTCAGATATGAGAAATGTTTTTGGGACAAGTTAGAGATTCCTTGACCAGATTGTGTTCGTACTGGAGCCGATTTTTTGCGTTTTTTCAGCAGCCTTGTACTCCGCATAGCTCGATGCTAGTAGTGTGGTCTTGTAGTGATCTCACAGTTCCCGTCGTTTTTTTCATTAAGGATCTGCTTTCTCTATCAATCCAAGGGGGCCTTTGGAGTAAGGCGTGGCTTTGCAGTTTGGAACGTGTTGCCCGATGAACAGCATCTTTGATCGTAGTAGCTGCCATGCACCGCCGAGATCCAAAGACTGCGGAATATTCCAATCCAGAGTGCTTGCCTTTGTTTTAAGTCTGGACTGGTCGGCTCGCCAGGAGTTGCCACAACTTGACTCCTGATCATGTATTGTAAGGCATCGTATCCACTAGAAGGAGATGACAGTGTGATCACTCTTGCTATGCGGATGGAGGATCGTTAGATGGGGCCGGAGTGAGCACCAGACCTAGAATGTGAGATGTTTGACCTGAGAGCATCCATGTTGATATGAGGATGTGCTGCGTGAGGTTACATTCGAGGACTGTCTAGTAGACGGGCTCCAAAGGACTCTGTGGGGAAATCACTATGAAGTAGGTCCCAGTGGATGCCGAGAGCATTGAAATCCCCCATAAACCGACAGTTCGTGTCCTTCCCATCATTTCTCACTGTGAGCAGGAGGTCGGGGACAGATGTTGATGGGAGTCTGTAGACTACTCCGACCGTCAGCGACTTGAAGCCATCGTGAATTCGACACCAGAGTACTTCTGACGCATCATCATTGTCGCAGTCAGTTTTAAGAACGTTCAATTTGAAGTAGGATTTGGAATAGTGGATTACTCCACCTCCAGATCTTCGACTGGAGCGATCAGATCGAAAGAGCTAATAATCTGAAAGTTGGGGCTCTGAGTCCGACATGTCTGATGACAGCCAAATCTCTGTGAACGCTATTAGATTCGGTCGCTGCTCTAAGCTAAGGAGGTGCATCTCCTTTAGCTTGTTTCTCAGACTATGCACGTCCGCAAGTATCACACGTAGTCCAGCATTTACGCTTGGGGTCCGGGGAGAAGAAGGACTGGCCTCCATTGAGCTCTCGGAGTTTTCGGCACCACGCGAAAATCTACCATGTGGAGGTCGATTTCGCCATTCGCTCTACGAGTTCGGAGCTCAATAACAGCTTGTCTCATTTTGATTCGGTCCTCTGGAGAGAGGTCTTTCAGGACATAACTGGTTTCCCTTTTGATTCGTGAAGCCCGTCTGAAAATGCGCCGGCATTCTTCCTCGTCCTGACAGATGATTTTTGGTGGGCCCAACTTAGACGGGTCATCTGTCTTTTTACCAAGGCGAAAAACAGAGATGATTTTAATCCCCTGCTCGCCCTCATCGAACAGTTTTGATACCATTCTCTTGAGGAAGTCTTGATCACTGAGTATCCATTCAGCAGCGGTGTCTGTTGAATTTAGGAACGTTAGTGATGATCAGGCAGCGGTCGCGGGGCGGAGTGCTGTTTCTACCCGGAGACGATGGACTTTGTATACGTTTTTTTGAGCTGTTGTTCCAATTGCGTTACTCCGTCAAATACGAATTTCATCTCCCAGTGTGCGGTGTTAGGCTTCACCTTGAGCTTTGAGGCGAGCTTCCGTGGGGGCTTGCTTGCAGCTGAGCTCAGGCCCGATGTTATTGGAGCGGTGGCGTTCGCCAAGGCAGCATAAGTCTTGGGCTTGTTTTTCGTTCTACACTTCATCTCTCTGGGAGGTAGTGATCCTACCAACGTAGCGTCGGGAGTGCGGCATCGCTTTGGTCTGGGTGTGGCAGATCTAGATGCAAGTAGAGCTACCGATGCTTATCTTCGATGTTAGACACAGGCAGGGCGGTAGCGCTACATATATTGAGAAGCTGAGGGTTGGCCAGAAGACTTTTATCCTTTACGCTGGACACGAGCCACAATGAGAGCTTACGACCTGAGAGGCAGAACGTTGTAGGCATTCGTATAAGGCGTCATCGATGTTACAGCAGGTTGTGTGCAGCCATCCTTCGCACAGGGCGCACTGAACAGCCTTTGAGCGGAAAGTGACGCGTTTGCCCCAATATATGCACTTGGGTGCCTTAGCAATTTGCTGTTTTGAGGTAGCAACCTCGAAAAATCAGGAGCCAAGCATTTGAGCACCGAAACTTCAGTAGTGAACATAATTCCCGTACCGGAAGTGATGAAACCTGAAGACATTTGCCGTGATATCGCCCTTCAGGGCAAAGTACCTATGGCGCAGATAAATGTTATGCTACGTCATTTGCGGCGTTTGCATCACCAGCTACCGCTGGATGCTCGTACACTAATGCACACACCTCGCCACTGCGTCGAACGATATATTAGAGGTGGACGCTATGTTCACCTGGGCCTTCCGCGAGGTATATTTGAAGACCTGCAACACCGGGACATGAAAGAAATTTCGAACTTAGCTTGCGGTTACATATGGATGGATTGTCTATGTTTCGCAACCTCGTTTGCAGCTATGGCTGGTACTTGTCAGGTGGACGCAACCAGAGACGGACGTCCGTGCTAAGCGTTTACAATGAATCTTCAAAGCCTCTCGAAGTGGACGAATTCCTCCAGCTCATTGTGAATAAGTTGTCTGCGACTTTGAAATACGGCATTAAAATGAATGAATATGGTGAGAGTATTCTCATGGTTCTGGATTGCGTGGTCGCAGACGCACCCGCAAAAACGTTTATTCGACAGATGCAACAGCATTCTAGTTATTTCGCGTGTGAAAATGCACCACAGTCTGTAAGAGCAATATTAATGTTTGAATAGTTATTCTAGGCGTGCAAATGGCTGGCCGCATGACTTTTCTCTGCCACTCTGAAACGGAGTTACGTACGGACGAGATTTTTTGATCTAGTCGTCATGGAAACATCACGTCGGTGATTCCCCATTCGAATCTTGGCGCATTGATATGATTGTTTTCCCCCTGGATTATATGCATATGGTATGTCTAGGAGTGATGAAACGATTGATAACTTTGTGGCGGTGCGGTCCTGTACGGAAATGTATACGTCTATCCTCCACAGTGTTGCAGTCGGTGAACGAAAGCCTCTCCGTCTGTGCACAGTGATTGACTTTTGAATTCCCACGGAAGTGTCGCACATTGGAGGATCTTGATAGGTGCAAGGCTACGGAATATCGACAGTTCTAATTGTACCTTTGGCCCGTGGTGTTGAGAGGCATTTTGCGGAAGAGCATGTATGAAAACCCACTGCGGCGTACGTACTTTGCTGCAAAAATGGTATTCCCACTATTTGACACACGTGGAGTCCATGTTACATATAGTTGTTCGGCAATTCGGTGGCATATACGGCAAGTCGGAACTGGTTTTCAACGTCCATTGCCTGCTTCACTTATGCCAAGATGTTCGCAATCTGGGGCCCATGGACATTTTTTCAATTTCTCCATTCGAATTATTTTTGAGACAGTTGAGGGTTATCATACGTGGCCCACGTCAGCCAACTACGCAACTGTTTAGACGTATCATGGAATTATCTGTATACTCCCTAAAGCATGCCAACACTTGTCTTGATGATACGTGCTCATTGCCTGCACAGAAGTGCCCAGAAAGTGCGTCCAGCTTCACAATGATGTCCGCATCACGACTATGCGGCCCAACAACGCTGTCATCACCGATGGCAGTCCTGGTTTCCTTATAGCCATCCGGGAGTCCGATGTTTGCATTCGTTCATTCGAACACAGGGACACGTTCTATAAGCGTTTTATTCCTTCCCCTGGCATTAGAATTTTGCGGAGAACTTTTAAATCCTATTTGGATACCGAAATCTAAGCTGATGTGTAAATATTTGGCGCTTCCTCTCGATAATGCTACTGTATTCTATCCCATTTTGCATAGTTGGTCATAATAATAACTTACTAGTAATCTGCATCTTTTGCCTATTACAGATGTACCGTGTCATCGAATTTCTTGATTCCACTGTTGCTGTTGCACCTAGCTCCTGGATAGTTTCCCCGACGAGGTGCTGTGGCCACGCCTATCATCGAAGCAATTAGAAAAATTGATATTACATGGCAGGCCAGCACCTATATCCTCCACAATACACAAGGTTAAAACCCATAAAACAACCGGTGAGTCTTGGTTAAAAGTTTCCATTCTAGTTGTTTCACATGACCATGCGAAGTCGAAACGGATGGAGATGGGGTTACTGAAGCGAGCGGAACTGCCCTCCAAAGACGCAACTTTTCCTTTGGAGCGTTGGGAAAAGAGGCGAATCTACACAGCATCATCTTACATTACCTGTGTCAGCATTCCCAAGGTTAAACCCGACTGCGAGAGTCCACTGCGGATTTGTCAAAAGCCGCATCTTAAATATGATGTGGATATTGACTATTCCCCACCACCTCCACCTCTGGACTTGGGCGATGAATGTTCTACGCAGTCATCGAAAACGAATGCTCGTCCTGCACGACATTCTTTAACCACGTCGAGGTAAGTCGAAATTGCAATCCTCAAGCTATTAGTCTCATCCCTACGGCGGCATGCATCAGTCATTGTTTTGAGGTTTGCAAGCACGTGCCAACGGTATCCGCTGACTTACAAGGTACTCCTCCAGTGCGAGATATTTCCGTTAAACTATAGCTCAAATGCAGAATGTCAGCCGAGAAGTTATACGCATGCGTTAGGAGTTTATGCAGTTAAAATTATCCATCGATGCAATGAGTTACGCAGTCGCTAGTGATCTCCACAAGAATAAGCGCCCCGTTGACCTACCTATGAAAACAGTGGATGCACTTATTCACCTCAACCGGCAGCTAGAGGAGCCTGAGATCATGAGCCGCATGGTACCCTATGTTGTCATACTTCTGTCATGTTTAGGTAACGTACCTTTCCCAGATAGGTGGCAGGTCCCTGTCGGATGCCGTTCGACACCATGTCAAATGACCTAGCTCGCTTAGTGAATTGGCGCGGAGTTCACCACAAGTATCACCTTTCTGGCACACTTTATGTGCGCACAGTTATCGGTTTGCCGTTTCGTTCGTTTAACTTATCACTTGTTTCAGACGTCGTCATACGAAAAGGTTACTCCGGTGCTCATTAGCATGGATAAAATGAATGAAATGTATGAATGAATGCATCATGGATAAAATGAGAAGATGGATCCAACGAGTGGGTGAAGGAGAAATTTATCAACCGCACCATCAGCAAACGTCGCATGCCGATTAAATACCATTGTACTAATTCCATTGAAATAGATTTTCAGAAGCTACCGTAAAGACTTTTAACGGACCTTAGCAAAGTGTCGGGACGGTTACGGTTATGTCTGCACGCTGCGATCATACTTTCAGTAACATAATAACGCATAATGAAAGGATTTCTCATCGCAAGACAACCGATATGAGTACGTTACTAGCGTTCTTCTATGTGTGCGATCTTCGTCCAACAGGGGAGTGAAACCGGTGTGTGGAAAATCAGGGATATACAGTATGCGAACCGTGCCAACAGGATGCTAAGAGAATGACCAAACGGATGTACGTAAGCGCGACAACAGTGTTTCCCTTACCTGGTACAAAGTTTGAGTAAGTATTGCGTGTTTTTCTTAATGACCGATTCATATCAGAGGTCGGAGTGAAATCGAACTGTGGGAAAGGTGAGCCTTCATTTAGGCAAAAAGCGGTACCAATTGCAAATCCCCTGCCTATCACACCGCATCAGCAGACTACGTCTTTTTACCGCAGGAAATCCCTTACAGATGGCTTATCAGCATTACAGGTTTAAAGCCTCTGAAAACGGCGTTTCGTGTACTAGGACCAGGTTACGTAGATTTCTGTGAGAACAAATGGTGTGTGAAACATCGATAAGAGATAAATCCATAGGGATATGGAATTTGAAGAGATGAAAACGATATGGGGTAGTGCGGTCCATTTTTTTCTCACTTCCGATTTCCGTCCGAAAATTGGCCCGTCGTAGCTTTTTTCGGACGGAATTCGAACGGTCATCGGATTGAAATCGGACGGTCAATCGGACACTCGTTCTATGAGGGGAAGAGCTCCTAGCAAAAGTTGATGAAATGCACTCACACCTCGAGCAGTATGTACGTACTACTGAAAATGCTATGGGAAGGCAGAGAAATGTATTTATTTACAACCAGGAAGAGCCGGTGATACAAGATACTAAGACTAGGCGTCGTTTGGATCGGAGACCTGTTCACGATATACTACGTATTGTTGATATATCGCCTCTCGTTGGCATCAAAAGGATCCATCGAGTTAGTAGTTGGAAAAAGTATGCGCTTTGCACCAGAAGGGCCTTGCAAAGCCGATCTTAGTAGAGTAAGAAAACCCGATATATCGGGATCTTCTTAACCGATCGGGTCTGTTAGCTGGTCAAACACATGGTCGTTTTTAGGTGACCCCAGATACGCTCGCATCACGCGCCCAATTCACCTCATTCGCACCGTCACACAACGTGAAATGCAGCCCTGTTGTACCAATGAACCAGCACTTCAATCACAACCTCGGTGTTAACAATATGCTATGAGGAGCTCATGGGGTCCAATCTCCCTGAATGGATGCTTCTACCTCTCAGCGAAACGCGACTACAGCAGACCTCGACCTTTTGAATACTACTCAAAGCGTACCTTCTTCGAATGATTCCAATGATATGTTGAAGAGTAGTGTAGTCCCGAACTCTCCGCTTAAGGGAATTCAGGTTGTATGTAAGCGATTAATCACAACTGCTGCTTCCAACACAGGGAACAGAAACGAATTCAGCAGGAGCTACGATTGATTCGGTCACTGGGCGTAGGGAGTCGCTCTCCGACGACGTTCCTAAGAGTCCGAAGTTGTCCCAGTCAAGTGCAACTGAGAGGTCTGTGGTTAATGAGGTCAAGATTATGCGCCCGAAGACGAAATAACAACCTGAGACCCGAGTCACCAAAACAACCAGAGGTGACTTAAGTGCCAACTCACCATGCCGTGTACAGTCTCCATAGATCCAGGTTGAGGCCCCAGCTACTCCAGTTACACGAGAGCCAAAAATCGGGCTATCCCCTCGGGCTCTGCGCCCGGGGGGAATTTTAAAAGGACATTTGAGGCGGAATGAGACTGCGGCAGGCACCAATAAATATATGGTACACGAATGCTTGTAGCTTAAGAAGTAGGTGGAGGCAGCTAGCGTCGAGATGCAGTGATGTAGATGCGGTTACGATTACCGAGACTTGGCTTTCTTCGAATGATTCAATATATGATTGTCTCCTAACTGAATTCTCGGGATCCATGAATGTCTTGTGCGCCAAAGTGGAAGTGGAGTGCTTTTGCTTATTCCTTCTTTTTATTGTCATTCTGAAGCCCCGTAGAACATATGTACCCCCAGTGTTCAAGTCACTTTATGTTTTCTGAGAGTGGGAGGTAGGGTCGAATTAATTGTTCGTGTTTACCGCAGCCCATCTTTGACGGGAGGAGAGGATAAGGAGCTAAGCGCGCTGTTAAAACGAGCTGCTTCTTCAGTCCCAAGCTTTGTAATGGTTGGGGATCTTAACCTATCCTAACCTTCGCCACCTATGGCGACGGCGCGACATTACTCTCGCCCTGAAGGGTAGAGTGTACAATGCAGCGGTACGTTCGACCTTACTGTACGGTTGCGAAACCTGGCCCCTAAGATCGGCGGACATGAAGAGGCTACTTACGTTCGACCATCGGTGCCTTCGCAGTTTGGCTCACATCTGGTGGGAACACCGCGTGAGTAACGAGCGTGTTCGACGCCTTGTTTACGGCCTAGGAAAAGGGAATGAACCGCTCAGCACCGTCATTTCACTCACCAGGCTCCGATGGCTGGGCCACGTGTTGTGCATGCCAGCCCACCGACTCCCTCGACGTGCGTTGTTTGCTCACCGGGGATGTGGGTGGAAGAAGAGGAGAGGTGGCCAAGCGATGACTTGGTCCAGAGGAATGAAGGCCCTCACTTCGGAGCTGGCCTCAGTTGGAGCTTCACGGCTCCCTGGTTGGGGTCCGAAAGACGGTGAACACGTTTGGCTGGATACACTTGCTGATATGGCAAGGAGCCGACCTCAGTGGCGTTCCTGCTGTGAGTTTCTTTGTCCCTCCCCATCCCTTTAGCCTCTCCCTCCATCTACGATCTTATTTCGTAGGGTAAAACGTAATTACATTTTTGTTTTTTCCTAGTAGCCGGCTAGTAGCTTACCGGAACGATGCGTATCCGTTGCTGGTAGCTCAGCTGGCATTCAACTGTCGTATTTATTTTTCCTTTATGTATTGTATGTATGTATGTATTTCCTTTATGTATTGCGGTACAATAGCGGTGGTGTTTTACCATCTCTAGCTGACATGTATAATGATGATGATGATGATCTTAACCTATCACATGTTAACAGGAAGCATGCGATCAATAAATCAGACTTCTTTAAGGAAACTTAGTGCGGTGGGTGCATGAACACGCCTTTGTGCAACACATTAATTTTCCAACTAGAAATCATGGAGGAATGTTCCCTCTTCCTTAGACGTAGTAATAACGAAACATGGTCGCTTGTCATCCATTACCGTGAGAGCTCCCATCGGTAAGAGTGATCATTTTGTTCTTTCTTTTTCCATTAAGTTGCCGATGAAATCAGATGAACCCCGCATGACGCGGAATCTCAGTCGGATTAATACCATGCTTTTGATGGAGGGAGCCATGAGCATTACTTGGGTTCCTGAACCAACAGAAGCAACTCTGGAACAGATGTGGCATATGATCAAAAGTGCCCTCACGCAGCGGCTAAAGTAGCTTGCTCCTTTACATAGAATACGCCACTTAGGAAGACCTCGTAAGTGGTACCGAAGAAATGACATGGCGTTGAAACGTAATGCCCTATGGAAAAGGTTCGATGAGACAGGCAGATTCCGTAGGTGACAGTCTTACAAAAAATGTCTCAACTTGGTTGTCAAATTGCGGAAACGGGCCAAATACTCATACGAGCGTAGGCTAGCGCGTAATATAAAGACGAATCCGAAACGCTACTACAGCTATGTGTAGTGGAAGTCTTCTTTAAGAGAAATTGTTGATGACGTAAACAGAGATGGTCTTCAGGTTACAGAAGATCTAGACAAGGTCCAGGACTTGCTACGTGATTTTCAGAAAGCTCATTGAACGGATATTCAATTCTCTCGCAGCCTCATAGCATAAGCAAGGGGAAATGGGGGAAATCGAACTAACTGCAGCCGATGTCCTCTCTGTTCTGAAAGAATTAAACTCCTACCGATTCCCTGGCTCTGATAATGTGCATCCAATCATTGTAAAGCCAATGGACCATGTTCTCCAGCTTCCAGTCCTTATACTTTGCAATATGTCTCTGTTGTAGGCAACCACTAACACAACAATATTGGAGGGGCTAATTAAAATTAATTAACACAACTTAGACGGTTCAAGTTCATGATCCAACTTGCCGTTACTTCCAAATAGGTTCGCATTTTGATCTCTACTCGACTTCGATCTTCAATTGTTGATCGGACCACTCTTTCGCCACTGCTCTCGACCTGAACGCTGACTGTAATTTATCTGTAACACCTCTCTCTCGCAAATTAACGTACGACTTCCGTCTTGGGCCCAGCTGCATTCTGGTGATGGCCTTTCGTGCCCGTCCAGAACAGCGTCTTGGTTGCATAATCGGCTCTTCTGGCACGGTCATGCAAGGTGCTTCAGAAGCGTTCTGTGTACTGATTGGTATATCGAAACTGTCCATCAGGATATTCAATGATGGCGCTCGACTACTTGGTTATCATTATGCTATTTGGCCGAAATTGATTAGCGTGCCTGGTCCAAATGTGTTCCCCCCACTTTAACCTTATATGGGATACTACTAAATCTGCTCTGGATCAGACCTGTCGCCCATCTTGGTTTTTTCGTGTGGTAGTCTCTGACCAAAAATTTCTGTCCTGTGTACAATCGGCGTGCTTGTGTCCCATTTCGTTGATTATAGTAGTCCTTCATTCTCAGGTTTCTTTCTTGCGGGGTATTTTCTTCGGAAGCAATAGCGCGTTCACTGTGCAACGCTTTCGTCCTATTAACGCTTTTGCTGGTGATAGCTGTTTGAGGTTAGCAAAAGCACTTCGAGCTTTTGCTATGCGTTTCGTGATCTCGTCTTCGATCCCAAGAGCGCTGATGCAACTTTCCAGGTAGTTGAATTTCCGAACGACTTCTAGCTGATCCCCACCAACGGTCAGCGCAGGAGGCGATCGCTGCCAATCTTGGAGGAAAGCCTTGCACTTTGATGGCGTAAAGCAAAGCCCGAAGTGACGGACAGCCAGTGCTAATCTGTCCAGTGCAGGTTGACACATTTGTGAGCTGTCACAGATGAGGGCAATGTCGTCTGCATACTCTAAGTCAAGAAGTCGTTCTTCTGGGAGTGGCTCCACATCTTCTAGATCGTGTCCTGTAAATGCAATCTCCATGACTTTGTCAATAGCGAACTTGAAGAGGAAAGGTGACAGCGGCCATCCTTGTGTTGTCACACCGCTGGAGATATTGAAGGGTGGCGACAGTTTGCCGTAAGCCCTCACTCTGCACGAGCTACGTGCGTATAATGCTTGGATAATATTTACATATTTCTCGGGCACAACTTTCCTAAGTAGACAATTCCAAGGGCACATCGATCAATCGAATCGAAGGCACCTTTGATGTCGAGGAACACGACTACGGTAGCCGCCAAAATGTGTGACGGCGCTCCAACAATTGACGCAAATTTAAGAAGTGGTCAATGCAGCCACGACCCCGACGAAACCTGGCTTGCTCCTTGCGATTCTGGCTTTCACTCGCTCCAGTCAGTCTATGAAGGATGACAGAGGCAAGTATTTTGGAGGCGATGGGGATCAGACTGATTCCTCTATGGTTGCCGCGTTCCGAGCGCGAGCGTTTTTTGAAGATAGGAACAATAACGGGGCGGCTGCAGTCGGTTGGGACAGTTTCCTGCTCCCACAGTTTCACTAGTTATTCATGTAAATTATCAACAAGAGCAGGGCCCCCGGATTAGAAGAGGGATGGATAGAGATATCTGGCCAGGCGGCTTTTTTTAACTTCAACAGTGCGATCTCACTTTCGCCTTCTGAGAGAGAGGGTGGATCCAAAGGGACTGCCCACGGAGCGGGGCGATCAGTGGCCGGCGAAGAATCGAACAATTCCGAACGATTAAATTGCCTTTCAAAGTGCTTAGCCCAAAGCTCCAAGCGTTTTGACAAGTTGTGGATAGGCTGTCCACTCTCGTCACGTATAGTATCACTAACATCAGGTCTCCTGTTGCCCGTTTCCCGTATCAGCCGGAATAACTTATGATGGTTACCAGGGGCAGCGGTCATTTCCATCTCTGATACATGATGAGAGCACCAGGATTCGCAGTCTCTCTTCAGGCTAGCACGGAGTTTTGCGCGGAGCTCTTTGCGAATTTCATTGTGTTCGCTTCCAGCCGGAATATGCTTTCGAGCATCGATAAGTTCCAGAGACCACGACACCCAATGTCCATGTTAGCTATTGGACTTACCGCATGAAGATTTTCCTGCTGCTAGTAAGGTCTTATGAATATGAGACCAGTGAGCTTCAGTTGTCTCCACTGAGCGCTTACTCAACTCGCATGACAGCGTACTTTGATAGGCATTCAGAACAGGTGGCTTCACATATTGGCTGGTGTCAATGCGATCACAACGTCGTCGTGGGCGTCCGCCAAAGCGCATCCGCATGTCAGCACATACAAGTGCATGATCGGTGTCCACACATGTACTCCAAATCGAGCGACAGTTCTGGATGTAGCCTCTCCAGCAGTAACTGATTGCAATGTGATCAATTGGTGTCCAACGCTGGTCTAAGGCGGGTTGGCGCCAGGTTATCCTCCGGCGGGTGCTGTGTCGGAAATTAGTGCTCGCAACAAATAAGCGGGCATCTTCACACAAGTGAAGTAACCGCTCACCGTTATCATTACGGGAGCCTATACCATGTTGGCCGCCCAGATGCAGTTCATCAGTGGACAACTTTCCAACTTGAGCGTTCAGATCCCCCGCCAGCACAACAGTGTCCGTGCTTCTTCTGTGGCGAAGGAGCTCGGTAAGTTGGCGGTAGAAGTCGTTTTTTACCGAATCATCGCTACCGTTTGTGGGCGCGTAGGTAGCGATGATGAATAGACACCTATTAGTCCGGCGCGACTTCGAAGCTTTAAACGAGCCAGGCAATCGGACCGCACACATCCGGCTACTGATTGGAATCCAATCAACCGGAGCAGCTTCAGCCCGGGGACTCAGGGCAATGCTAACATCAGTTTGGTCGCTGCTCGAAGCTGCATTGTTACCGGATAGGCGCAATGAGAAAATACTGCTGGTTTCACCTGAAGGGGAACGCAGAGTGAGCACAGAGCTTGAGTCTTGCAGGCGGGTTTCCGAAAAGCAGCAGATATCGACCGAGAGGGCCTTTAAACTTCGGGCAAGTACCGCCTATTAACCGATCTGTAGCAATGTGCGTACATTAAGGCATGCCAATCTGAAGAAGGATCGAGAACTCCAAATGGAAGCCGATAAACTGGGGTGGACCAATTGGTTGGATCTGGGCTTTCTGAATGGGCAGAAATGGCGCTCCACGTTTGCATGAGTTGAAGTTAGAAGATAAACGTCTAGCAAAGCATGTTGGGGGATGACCAAGAATTCGGGGTTTGAAAACTGGGGGGATAAATGTGAAGTTGGAACGGAACCATAATGGATAAAAAGCGTAAGGGCCGGAATAAGAAAACGGGAAGGTTTGAGCCGTAGCATCCAAACTCCTATCCACCCTGCTCGATGCAGCAGATAGGGCACCGTTGATTATCCTCTGCGGTGGCCAGAGCATTAGGAATTTGTTTGACGAAACGTTCATAGTATTTCGTGGACAGAATACTGTCAGGTCGCCCAGACCTAGGCAGGAGAACGATTAGGGTTCTCAGCCAAAGCATTTGGTTCAAAAACCTGACCGCAAGGCAGCGGGTTTGGCGTTCGGCTACAAAGAGACCGTTTTAAGGAATAAGAAGCTACCCTCATTCCAACCCCCAACCTGGAGGAGCAGGAGGCTGAGTTTGTCAGGCCTTTAACGATTGACCAATCTGGTATGAGTGGCTCTGAAGGTGCAAAAGCATCACCCAACATGGCTCAATGGATTGCTGAGCCACCACGGTAAGGTCCAGCCTCATTGCGGATCCTGAATCCATACTCTTCAACAGCACCAAGCATTCGATCAACTTTTCGAACAGGCCAGCAGTATTGCCTCCGACAACAGTGCTGTCATACAGATATGCATCTGCGCCATCGACGTCTGTCAGCATTGTGTGCATGATCTGTTGGAATATGGCTGGTGGTACAGATACAATCCTCGATGCTTATTGATGGTGAGTAGTTCTCATGAGGTTTATGTATCTCGATCTGCAGGTATGCATCGGAAAACTCCAGTTTTGCGAAACTTTTACCCCCATACAATTTTGCAAACAAATCATCCGTAAGCGGTAAGGGGTATTGAAGAGCGTTCAGTGGCGCATTCAGATCCCTTGGTACATCGGTGCATATTCGAATTTGACCGTTGGGCTTTTTGACGATCAACATCGGTGCTGCCAAGGATGAGTAGTTCACCGAGTGGATAACTCCTGCTCTCTCTAAACGATCCAGATCCTGGTCAACCATCCGTGTTGCCGCGTAAGGTACAGGGTGTCACGTACGAAACATTGGAACAGCATCGGGCTTAAGGGATAGTGAAGCTTGTACTTACGGAGGTTTTCCCGAAAGACTGCTGCATACTTCTCTCGCAGGCGCTCGATGGCCACTGTTTTGAGGGCTGTTGGTTTGTGTATCTGTACAGTTGCACAAATCTGGTTTATCGGAACATCAAGCAGATTGAAACGCTCAATCCAATCTAGACCCAGGAGATTCAAATTCTGATGCCTCGTGACGAAAAGCGATCCCCATGCGGTAAAGTCGGCATAGCGACACTCACATTCAACTTGACCAAGCAATTTCAACTCCGTACCTGATGCACTCTTCGCCTGTTGTCTGGTAGGTTTGATGCCGGGCAACCCGACAATCCTCCACAGCCTTTTTGATATGACCGTGATGTCTGAAACGGTGTTAATCTGCAAACGCACCTGTCTTCCATTGATGCAGTTGGTGATGTACTTTCTTCTCTCTCGGATATCATCAGTAAAATTGTCGTTCACTCTCTTTGAAAAATGGCCGTAGGTCTTTTTTCCCTTGTTATGAACTGGCTGGAAAAATGCTTTGACTCTGCATTGGATTTCTTTGTGCCCACATGTACGGCATTTCTGGCAGGTATGCTTGTTAAATGGACACCATCTAACAAAATACCAGTCACCATATTGCCAACAGGCCGATGGTGGCTTACCATGTGGGTGCTTCTTGTGATCAGTGGCCGGAAATTTGTTCCTAGAAATCTAGACTATGAGATCATTGTAAAGCGTCTATGTGTCATCGATCATAGCTGTACCATGTTTCAACTTAATGCTTCTCTGGGCCTCTGCAATGACAGCGTGCAGTGTGACCTCCGGGTCACGTTCCAAAATCCCCAATATTCTGGTCCGTGTCTGGGCATCTTTAGAAGATTTGCAGGCTGCACACCAAAATCCAACACTCAAATCGATCTTTAGTAACTGATTTCAACTTGCATTTTTGACACTCGCTTCACTGTTGCGGCATGGGCAATGAGACTGTCGCTGTCCCTTTTGCACAGTTTCAAACAATTGTACTGGTTATTGAAAAACGATGCATTGTCGCCGAACATTTCCGGGAGTCGGGAAACTGTTTCGCCCAAACTGAACTCTTGAGCGGTTTTGGACAAAATGTAATTGATATCTCTGTCGTGCTCCACACTTCTGAGTTTACGCAACAATACTCGCACTTTTGATGCATCGTCAAGATTTGTCACTTTCGTACTGAAAATATCTTCATAACGTCTGAATCATACATCGAAAAGTAGCCCTGAAGCGGGATCAAAAACGAACTTATTGACACTGTTGTCTATCGTATCGACTGAAGGCTTCTCAGCATTGTGCAGGACTGTAGACTGGAGCGACTGTGTTCGAGTGAACGTCTATCATACGCATCTATGAGGCCTCGAACTGCTGTTGTTGTATCAAAATAGTTTTCAGATCTACTGCGGAGATTTCCATCTCGATTAAGTACCCATCTCCGTCGCCAGAAATATATTGTAGGCAAGCACTAACGCAACAATATTGGAGGGGCTAATTAAAATTACTTAACACAACTTAGACAGCTCAAGTTCATGATCCAGCTTGCCGCTGCTTCCACATGGGTTCGCGTTTTGATCTCTACTCGAGTTCGATCTTCAACTGTAGATCGATCCACTCTTTCGCCACTGCTCTCGGCCTGAACGCTGAGTGTAATTTATCTGCCTGTGCTTTTTCGTAAGGGAAGAATACCACAGGATTGGAAGGCAGTTGTATTGGCCATCCATAAGTGGGTCCTAAATCATCGCCAAATAATTACACGCCGGTTTATTTGACCAGCGTGCTTTTGAAGTGCCTAAAAAACTCACAGATATCGAATCCGTGGGCATCTCCCCCTACCATAACTTGTTCAGAACGGAACAGCATGTAATTGTCAGGAAAGTCATACCTCACAAACCTGCTGTGTTTCCTTGACGAAATTACCCGGTGTCTTGATGACGGGATTTCGGTGGAAATATGTTATCTTGACTTCGTTAAAGCTTTTAATTCGGTAGATCACCGCTTCCTGCTTTAAAAAGTTGACCTGATTTGGACTACTCCCTTAACTACTTTCTTGGCTGTGCGCGTTCCTCTGCTGTAGGACATTCCGTGTTAGGATAGCAAATGATATTTCGAGCACTGGTACTGAACATAGTGGAGTCCACCAGGGTTCAATGCTGGATCCGTTACTGTTTCTTATGTTCATAATAGACTTAGCCCCTTTATTTGAGGAGCCCTCCTATATCTTTTGCTGATGACTTCAATTTTGTTAACAAACGTGATAGCGTTACTCTATCTAAAGATTTGGCTACCGTTGTTAAATGATTTCGCTCATGATATCTGCCCTTAAACGCCAGCAAATGCCAAATCTTGATTCGGTGTGGTGAAAATGTTGTACTGCAAGCACGTGTTGGGTCCCTGACAATGCAATGTGCTATTGACACATTTAATCTTGACATCCTCGTGACGAATAACTTCAAGCCGTCGGCGCAATGTAAGCATGCTGCTAATAATGCACGACAGGAGTTATTTCGACTTAATAGAGCCTTGAGTTGTACTAGGCCAGAGGTCTTTATCCCCTTGTATAAAGCAGTGGTCAGACCACATGAGGACTACTGTGTTCAGGCTTGGGCGCTCTTCTTGCAGGAAAATCTAAATTATATTGTGGATGTGCAGAGACTGGCCACTCGAATGATAGAGGACCAGCGGGATTGCCTTATGAGGTTCGGTTAGGCAACCTAATATTGTACTCAATGAAAAAACGCAGATTGCAAGGGGACCTAATAGGGACATTCAAGATCATGTGGGGTCTCAGCGCCCTCAGGCCAACTGATCTCTTTGAACCAGCTATGTTGGACCACTTGAGGAAGTGGATATCGGTCCGGAACTGTTACGTTGTTGAGAGGGCGTTAGTTTCCAAATGGTCTCCAGTCTCCTGACTTTTTGGGCACCATGTGAAGTGGCGAAGACCAAGGGCTGTTGAATAGTCGGACGATCCCAAGTTCGAGCGTATGCTCGCATTTCGCACAGGTGGTTTTGAGCTTGTCCGGAGTCAGTCTTCGAACTTTGGCAAAGATGGGCGGAGCTTTGGTAACTATGTGAGGTAGTGGGTAGTGTCTGAACTTCTCGAAAGGCATTCTAGCGTCGTCTGGAAAATGAAAAGAGCGTTGATTACCGCGGCGCAAGTCGGTCATTGGTTGTATTATACTCGCGCAGTTGGGAATGAAATGTCGGTAGTAGTTGACCAGGCGAAGGAACCTGCCTAGCTGTTTGAAGGAATTCTAAGAGCAGGATAGTCCTTTAGTGCTTGGATTTTGTCTGGCACGGCTTCACTGTCAGAGGCGGTTATTTTGTGGCCAAGAAAGTAGATGAAGCTTTGGCCAATCTCGCATTTATCGGGGTTGTCGGTAACCCCATGTGGCGTCAATCGTTGAAAGAGAACGTCGAGGTGTTGAAGATGTTCATCGTCAGAAGAGCTGGCGATGGGAATATCGTCTAAGTAAGGGTAAACACCTACGAGTCCTCACGTTACCCCATGAGTAAAACACGGAAAAGTTTGATCAGCGTTACTGAGGCCGAAAGGCATTCTGAGGTTCTCAAATAGGCCGACCGGTATGCTGGCCGCTGTTTTAGAAATGTCGTCTGGTGCCACTGGTATCTGGTGGTAGGCGCGAACTAGGTCTGTTTTGCTGGAAACGGACTTGCCAGCCATAGCTGTCGTCAAGTTGTGTTTGTGCGGGATTGAATACTTATCCGGGACAGTAACTTTGTTGAGCGCTCTGTAATCACCACAGGGGCACCAGTCACTGGATTTCATGGGTACCTTATGTAATGCTGATGCCCATGGACTTTTGGACTGGCGGATTATTCCCAGTTTGAATGTTTGCTCGAATTTCACCTTAGCCGTCTTGAGAGTGTCCGGGGCTAGTCTGCGAGAGCGGGCCGAAACAGGTGGACCCTTAGTCGCGATGTAGAGCATGCCGTTTGGGGTCACGGGAGGCAAGTCCTTCAGAATGCGAACGAGTTTAGGATGCTTGTTGTAAAGGTCTATTAAAGAAGTACTAGGAGTACTAGCGGCCACGTTGGCGTTGATCCCGATAACATTGTGCTGTGTCCGAGAGTCGATAAGCTTCCTTTTAGCGTCGACGATAAGGTCGAAGTGTTGAAGCATGTCTGATTATGATAGTGAAAGACACGGCTGCTACTATGATAGGCCAGCGAAAGTTTCGCTGGAGGCCTATGTTGAGAGTTAGCTGCTTTTCGCCGAAGATTGCAATTGGTATGCCATTGGCGGCACGTAGTTTGGTCGGCGAGGGTGAGACGACCTCATCTGAACTACGGGATATAACACTAACTTCGGATCCTGTGTCGACTAGGAACTCGGTGCCAGAAGTTGAATCCCTAACACGGACGAAGCGACTGGTTTTGGCCGAGAAGTTTCCCTGCTTCTCGACGAACGTGCAAGATTGACTCATGAGCGGCGGTACCAAAGCGTTCGTGAAACCAACAGCAAGCCTGCCTGTTGCTGGACATGAGGCGTTTGGAGGGTGGTTTTGGTCGACTATGATGACGACGGTTCTTGGTGAGCTGTTGGACTAGGCGGCTAAGTGCCGTAAACTGTGTTTGCAGAGCTTCTATAGTTGACTGTAAGCCAGTGATAGAACTGCCTTGGGACGCGACGGCATTGATCTCTTTTGCGTCGGCTAGTGGCTGTGATCGTTCGATGACCCTATCTGCTAAATCAACTAATTGAGTGAGCGAAACCTAGATCTCGATTGCTAGGATGGTTTGCTTATTTTTCGGTAGCCGCTGTAGCCATAGTTTGCGGAGTAATGTCTCGTCATGGTTGATGAACCAAGTAGCTGCTGCATTTCTCGTAGCAGGGTTGAGGGCAGTTTGTCACCCAATTGCAGATCCCTGAAAATCTGCTTTAGGCGGACTCTCTCAGATAACATGACACGCTAATTATAACCTCCTTGAGAGCCTCATACCGCTTTTCTGTCTGAGAAATGATAACCTCTCTAACCTGCATTGATATCTCCTTGGAGTGATAGGACATCAGCTTACTGTACTTAGCGTAGTCGGTAGTGATTCTGTGGTTATGAAGTTATGAGCGAACCACAAAAGAGTATCCATGTCCCAGAAAGCTTGGGCAGTGAGAGATACAACACTAACGGGAGACACTACTTTGTGGTCTACAGAATCCATTTTTTAAAATTGGATACGCAAAGATATGCTACCGTATAAAAAAAAACAAACCGGAAAATATGAAAAATAACTGGAACAAGCTCATTGTCGAAAAGTTCGAAACAGCCGGAGTCGAGATTGTTCCTATCTCAGGGTCACCAATTTAGCGAGGTGCCTTTAGCAGGAGCCAGGAGAGCGATTCCAGAAGACAGGTCGCATAGCAGGGAAACTTTTATTTGTACTGTAAAGGTTCCCTGTTTTCCTAGCTTTAATAAAACGACACCGTTGACGCTCTAGCTAGAGGAATACAGGAAACACAGCACACAAGCTGATTGCGCGTTGCAATCAAAAGGAGGGTGAAGCAAAAATGGCGACGCCCAACTCAAGCAATCGAACTCAGCGACCTGTTCAACAATCTGCACTGATCACTTAGGTGTACAATGAATAATTTTAGTTAGTATTTTGCACGTACAAACCGGGAAATCTCCAGACTGCTACACTGATACTATCGGCTATATGTATCGGAAGGCTAATGGTGTCGAGCTCCCTGTTCCTGTGCAAACACGCAACAGACAGTGAAAAGAGCTGCTCTTGCAGTGATCACCGTTGGTTATTATTTCAGTCCGCACTTTCTGTCACTGATCATAAATTATTGATCTACTCTTGCAGACCCTCGCTTCATCACTCCGCGTGATGTTCCATAACTGGAATTCGACGGAGACCCGGCATTTGTCTAGCAAAGAAAAGTCGTGACGGCGATACTCTCTAGAGTAAACAATTAGCCTCAGTAGTTCAGTCAGTCTATCTGTCACTTATGGTCACCGAACAGCAAAATGTGCTCGGTGAACTTGCTTCCGAGACTGACCCCGTCATTTTCTGGCACAACACCTTCATTTCCACCCGATATAAATGTCCACTGGTGCCTACTACATTTCGTCGCACAGTCTTTAGTAGACTGCACAGCATCGCGCATCTTAGTGTCGTAACCTCAGTCAAGTGTATTTCCTACAGGCACATCTGGCTCAACAATCAACGTAACGTCAAACTCTTAGCATGCAACTCTGACTTGCTAACAAATAAAAGTTCATCAACACGTTACTACTGACATTGGACACTTCCTGGCAGTGTCAACGCGATTGGCCTACGTCCACCACAACATCATATGATCACTGCGACTGTCCAAAGTTACGGTCTAGCTACTGATCTTGGTGTACGTTGCCACTCGTTGGCCCGATGTAGTTCCTATTCTTAGTGTATTTGCGGTGACCAATACGTGTGCGTTCGTGGAGGGTTTTGTCGCTTTACACGACTGTTATTACCGTCCCGATTTCGCATCTCAGTCTTTGGTTGCTACATTAAATAAAAATCTTTTTCCTTTTATGTTGCAATCACCTATCACTGGCCCCTTTCCTCTTTATGTTTTATATTCCTTGTCTGCGAATCATCTGATGTAGGCGAAACACGTTAAATCTTGAATATCCTCGAGCACTATGTTCCCCTACAGTTTTCCGCTTCCACCAGGATACGGTGGGAGCTCCTTCAGCAATTGCATCAGGTTCTTTCGCCTCATCACACAGAAGGCTGTCTTGTGACGGGCGTCTCTC
Organism: Dicrocoelium dendriticum; assembly: GCA_944474145.2. Lineage (NCBI taxonomy): Eukaryota > Metazoa > Platyhelminthes > Trematoda > Plagiorchiida > Dicrocoeliidae > Dicrocoelium > Dicrocoelium dendriticum. The sequence goes on along the minus strand of OX104059.1, from coordinate 64,932,058 downwards.
ATATAGATCAAGGGGTCACCCACCTTTCCCTCTTATAAGTGAGTAGCTGTGTAGCGGCCCGGTTATTCCCCTGTTCGGTTGGGGTATGATGGAAAAATGATTCTTTGGTTTTACCATGTACCAAAGGAATTTAAGGTTTCTCTCTGTGTTCGACTGCATGCGACTGTTGGAGCAGCCCTGCACACACTCGCTTGGCCACTCGACTCGAATCGCACATGCATTTCCTTGCATTACTGACGATACGAATAGGACCCTATCGCTTGGCCGATGTATTGGTGTCGGCATCGCCTTTGCTTAGACATCATGTACTGCGTTATCTAAAAAACTATTTTAGCCCTCACCGTTAATGGTTCTTATTTACCCGCAATGTTATGCTTGATTGCCTTACGCGTTCTGCCAATTAGGTAACCTCCAACGATTCGTCACCACAGGTCTACTTTACAGTTATTGCCTATAACTAAGCAATGTTACATTCAGTGCATTATGCCTGCTTGCCTCGCGTTACATGGTCTTCTGGGTTGAACATCACTACGTGTTCTCTTAAATTTATCCACTCTTCTACTGTGTTCTCGGTCGGCAACTGGAAGATGACCGCAGGTAGTTCCAAAAGTTGTGGTTAGTATTCCGCTTCTTCGAATTCTTAACGGTTGACATCTTTGTGAAGGTGTTCGCAGCTTTCGCTTGGCACAACGCCTATGCTTGCCTATCCTACCTCGTCAGGAAAAATTGGGGCTGGAGTGGGTTTTGCGAGTGGGTTAGTTGAATGATTTCTGGTGGAAACGTACTCCTCTTCGCCCGCTTTGTTTCGGCATCTTCCCAATGCACTACGGAAGACTTCGAGAAGATCCGGTTTCACATTATTCTGTTTTATTTGTGGACGTCGTTCGGTATTTGGTACTATTTGGTCCTTCCAGGTTATCTGGTTTCCTCAGTCACCCAACGAAGCCGCATAAACTGCGATCTGACAAATTAGAACGGTACTTCGTTTGTCACGCCGTTATCGAGCACTGGAGATCGGTTTTAGGAAACGTTGTCACGAAGTGAACGATTGAGAGTTTCATGCTTCAGGCAAAAGCTTTAGAATGGTAACATCAAACTTTTTCTTGCTAACTCCCACACTCTTACATGGATTCTGCTTTCTGTGATTTCCTTCACACATTGTTATTATCCACCGTTCTAGTAACCTTCCCTCTTTACCGTCACTTTTTATTTTTCATATAACCGGTATCGCAAGACCTGCTAGTGCAGGCTCTGTGGACAGTAATTAGCTGGTTAGAGTGGGATTCGGATTTTTCATTTGAGACTCTTCAAGACTTCGGGGCGCCTAATTATTTCATTGTCAAGCGATCCGTTCAGAAAGGGGCACTCACCGAGTTCACCCATTTTTTCAGTTCCGTCTGAGTTTGAGCCTGCTTTATAATCGGAGGGCGCGGGCTCGAGCCTGCATAGGTACCCGGTGATCCTCGCAGTATCCTTGACCCACACACGACGGGTGTTGGTTGCGTAATAACGAAGCGTCGGTGCTACATGCCGGCTTCTTATACCCCTTCTTGCACTTATTCATCCTTATCGTCCTGCTCCAACTTTACTTATATTCCCCTCATTTTCATTCCCCCAATTCTTGGCCCTCCCCCAGCCTACTTCAATAGTCGCTTGTCTTCTAATTTCAGATCACACATAGTCGCAGGGCATCGCTCCAATCCAGTCGACAAGTCCATGTTCAACCAAGCGGACAACGTTAGTTCATCCGTTTCCCTTTGGAGTCCTCGCGTCTCGTTAAGAATGGCATGCCTCAACGTGCGCACTTTGCTACAGATTGGCCAACAGGCAGCACTTGCTCGCACACTAGAGACGCTATCGATCGATAATTGCTGTTTATCTGAAACCCGCCTGCAAGGTTCGAGCTCCGTGCTTACCCTGAGATCCCCCACATACGACACTGGCGGCACATTCTGATTGCGCCTGTCTGGCGATGACGCAGCTTCAAATGCCGGTCAAGCTGGCGTCGGCATTGTTTTGAGTCCCCGGGCTGAAGCTGCCCTGATTGATTTTATCCCAGTAAACAGTAGGATGTGCGCCGTTAGATTAGCTGGTTCGTTCCGTGCTACGAAGTTGCGCGGGGACAAACGGTGCCTGTTTGTCATTGCGACTTACGCCCCTACAAACTGTAGCACTGATTCGGTAAAAGATGATTTCTACCAGCAACTTCATGAGCTCCTTCGTTACAGAAGAAGCACGGATACTGTGGTGTTGGCTGGCGATCTAAACGCCCAAGTCGGTAAATTGTCCTCTGATGAGCTTCATCTGGGCGGCCAACATGGTGTGGGCTCCCGTAATGATAATGGTGAGCGATTGCTACAGCTGTGTGAAGATGCTCGCCTCTTTCTCGCGAGCACTAACTTTCGACACAGCAGCCGCAGAAGTGTGACTTGGCGGCCAGCAGCCTCGGGCCAGCCATGAACGCAAATCGATCATATCGCGATCAGTCACCGCTGGAGAGGCTGTGTCCAAAACTGTCGCTCGATTTGGAGCACGAGCGTGGACTCTGACCATGCACTTGTCTGTGCCGACCTCCTGGTGCGTTTCGGTGGACGTCCGCAACGTCGATGTGAACGGATTGACACCAGCCAGCTGACGAAGCCAGATGTTCTGAATGTGTACCAAAGTGCGCTGACATCTGGGCTGAGTAAGCTCCCATTAAACACCGTTAAAGATCGCTGGTCGCATATTCGTCAAGTGTTGCTGTTAGCAGGCATGTCTTCATGTAGCAAGGCAAATTGCCAAACCGGACATTGGGTCTATACACAGTCCCTGAAACTTACGGATGCTCACCGACGTATTCCGGCTGGAAGTGAATACAATGAGGCTCGCAAAAATCTCAGGGCAAAACTACGTGCTAGTCTTAAGAAGGACCGCGAAACCTGGTGGTCTCATCATGCCTCTGAGATGGAAACAGCAGCTGCCGTTGGTAAGCATTGTAAGTTATTCCGTCCGATACGGGAAACAGGCAGCAGGAGACCTGGTGTTAGCAAGACCATACGCGACGAGAGTGGGCAGCCGATCCACAACTTGTCAAAACGCTTGGAGCGTTGGGCTGAACGCTTTGCAACTCTATTTAACCAACCTGAGTTATCGCTTTCTTCTTCGGGCATTGAGCGCCCTTCTCCTTGGGCCGTCTCCTTGGATCCGCCCTCACGCGCAGCAGTCGAACGTGAGATCTGGTTGTTGAAATTGCACAAGGCCGCAGGGGCAGATAGAATTCCCTCAGCCCTCTTCGAATTCCGGGGACCTGCTCTAGTAGATGATCTACACGAGTTGCTAGTAAAACTTTGGGAGCAGGAAACAGTCCCGACAGACTGGAACCGCTCCGTCATTGTCCCAATTTTCAAGGGAGGCTCCCGTTTAGAATGCGGCAATCATAGAGTGATCAGTCTGATTTCGACTGCCTCTAAATTGCTTGCCTCTGTTATTCTCCACAGACTGAGTGGCACTCGTGAAAGCCAGATTCGTGAAGTGCAAGCCGGATTTCGTCGAGGTCGGGGCTGCATCGACCACACCTTCACATTGCGTCAAGTGTTGGAGCACCGCCATGTTTATTGGCGACCCACCGTTGTCGTGTTTCTTGACATCAAAGGTGCCTTTGGGACTGTCTGCTGAGGAAAGGTGTGCCTGATAAATATGTAAAGATTATCAAAGCGCTGTACGCACATAGTTCGGGCAGGGTGAGGGTTTATGGCAAACTCTCTCTACCCTTCAGTATCACCAGTGGTGTGAGACAAGGATGCCCGCTGTCACCTTTCCTCTTTAACTTCGCTACTGATGAAGTCATGGAAACAGCGTTCGCTGGACACGACCTCGAAGGTGTGGAGCTACTTCCTGGTGAGCGACTTCTTGACTTGGAGTATGCGGACGATAGTGCCCTAATCTGTGACAGCTCCCAAACATGCCAAACAGCACTGGACCGATTAGCACTGGCTGTCAATCGTTTTGGGCTATGCTTTGCACCATCGAAATGCAAAGTACTTCTCCAAGATTGGCAGGGACCCAACCCTGCGCTAACGCTTGGTGGTGGTCTGCTGGTAGTCGTTCAGAGATTCAAGTACCTCGGCAGCTATATTAGCACCCGTGGGATTGAAGATGAGGTTACGAACCGTATAGCAAAAGCTCGAGGTGCTTTTGCCAATCTCCGCCACCTGTGGCGCAGACGCGACATTACTCTCGCCCTGAAGGACAGAGTTTACAACGCAGCCGTCCGTTCAACTCTCCTATATGGCTGTGAAACCTGACCCATCAGGTCGACAGACATGAAGAGGCTCGTCACATTCGATCATCGCTGCCTTCGCAGCTCAGCTGATGTCTGGTGGGAACACCGCGTGAGCAATGAGCGTGTTCGACGTCGCCTATTTGGTTCAGGAAGAGCGAGTGAAGAGCTCAGCACCATTATATCACGCACCAGGCTCCGCTGGCTGGGCCACGTGTTGCGCATGCCAGCACACCGACTTCCGCGACGTGCATTGTTTGCGCGTTGTGGGTGCGGTTGGATGAGGAGGAGGGGAGGCCAAGTGATGACTTGGTCGAGAGAAATGAAAACCCTCACTTCGAAGTTGGCGTCGGTTGGTGCATCCCGACTGCCTGGCTGGGGTCCTAAGGACGGTTAACACGTTCGCTTGGACACACTTGCTGACATGGCGAAGAGCAGGCCCCAATGGCGTTTGTGTTGTGAGTTCCTTTGTCCATCCCCCTCCTGTTTACCATCCCTCTCCAATCACGATCTCAATCGTTAGGCATAATACGACTCTCTTTTACGGCAGCCAGCTGTTAGCTCTCCGGAACCATGTCCATCCGTTACTGGAGATTCAGCGGGCGTGCTACTGTTTGTTTTTCTTTTCTTGTCGTTTGTATTGCGGCACAATAGCTGAAATGTTTTCCACCTCCAGCTAACGTGTAATGATGATGATGCTGCTACATACCGGCATACTGCTGATGGTTTTTTATAAACATGAACTTGACTGTCGTTATCAATCAGTGGAGATGTACCTTGGTCTACATACCGTGTCAAGGGGCTCCCGAACGTCTTGACAGGCTCTACAGGCCCTCGGGATACTTTGCCTTTCCACAATCTCTTCGTGCACAAGGGCCAACCGATCACCTTATTTAAAGCCATTTGTCAACGCCGCTCGAGACCTCCAAGGAAGTCAATAAGACATCAGCCGCGAACCTGTACGCGATGCTTCGCTGCCGCGCAATCACCACCAGTCGCACGTGGGCTAAGGATACTACGAGGGTCGCCCGGTCCCTACGCAGGCTCGAACCTGCGCCCTAAGATTACAAGGCAGACTTGTGATCCTTAAGGCTACGGGCTGGCAGACCTCCAAGAACCACCCGATTAACTCTGTCTCATTGGGTTCCTCTGTCATTCATGTAATTGGACTTCGTAATAAAAAACTTCACCCGTCAACTTCCTGTCATGTGTTTCGCGTAGTTCCCAGACCGTTCGTGTCTTTGGAGCAAGGGAATAGTCATTTGATTGTCGGGGTTTTATCAGCAGCATGCATCAGCCGTTCAACCCTATGGTTCTCTTAGTAGCGATTTGATTTTTATCACGAATGATTAACCGGACATGACCATAGTGCCCGTATCACTATCGCTGTGGCGCATGACTCCGCTGAGACTTGACCCCCGATGGTTTATTTTTCCTCTCTCTTTTATTTCGTAGTAGTCACTCCACGTCCTGTTCGGACTATTACAGCCTACGCTTGTCTTCGCGACTCGTTTTTTACGCTATCTCTTCTGAGTATTGTAACCTCTGTTGATTTAATCACTTCTCTTTACGTAATAATCTTTTATTTTTTTAGTATGAAACGAGCTATCGGCCAACGTACCGTACTTGTTCCTTTAAAGTGCCATCTAAAAGGACGTTAAAACGATGGACTAAAAAGCGAGCCCTTGAACTACTTGACATAGGAAAGCAGCTTCAACCTCAGCCCTTTGTAAAGGAAACTGTTGGACCATCCATGAACTTGCAACTAGGTTGGATATTTTGGCCTACATTGAATGAACTTGCAGATCCATTGGATATTTCGCATGAAGCTGTGACCTTGCAGCACCATACGCTAGAGCACAATATAAACACCATAGAAGATGCTGCAAGTGAGTGTGTATCAATGTATTTCATGTGTTGAATTGGCGCCTTTTTTTGCTGGTGTTCCTGTTTAACTTTTGCGGTGCGGGCGGTGGACCCCAGGATGATTTTCTTCACTTATCCATGAGTTGCCCAAGTAACCATGATACAATATCGTTTTTTTGCAGTACCGTAGTTATGGCTCTGTTTCTAAGCGATTACATGCACGCTACTTTAAATAAAGAAATCAACAAATAAACTTTTATTTTCGGATGTTTCGAGGCACGCCAAACCGGGCATGATCAAAATTGTACAAGCAATGACGTTTCGCAAAGTTCAAGGTAGCTTACATACAAGAACGTGAACATGTAAATTGAACTTGTGAGAAGCAAAATATTTAGTGCTCCATTGACAATGAAGGATCGAAAATGTTTCACGAGGGTATCTAAACATATGTGAGCGTATGCTTCAGAATTAGTGGCATGTGAAGTAGGGTGAGTTGCAAGTGTGATGCAAAAGGCAGTGACTATTTGGTCGCGAGTTACATCCGCCACGTCCAGTGTTTTTAAATGGACATTTGTGGCTTTTTATAGGGAAAACGCTTGTCAGGCGAAAACCCACGACGTCCTGAAACACTTCACAAGGGTCTATAACAATCAGCTGAAAAAGATGTGCAGCTGCTTCACTCTCAGTACTCTAGACTACAAAACTGATCTGAGAACTGTGAACGTCAGTTCAACCGGCCTGGTACATCGGGGTTGTTGGTTGGCTCACCTGAACCGAACTGGAAGTTACCGTAATAGGTCCAACCATCCACGCAATCAAACACGATTTAGTGCTAGTGAAGTGAAGCTAAGCTCTTGGGCCAAGTGACCTTCAACCTTTGTTGTTAAGTAGCGGCGGCGGTTCGCTACCGACTATCTTGTCTGCTTTGTTGGATAGTATTTGGCTCGAAGAGGTTTCCTCCGACTGGCTGTACTCGACCACAGGTCGCGTCAGAGCCTATAGTAACTTGTCGGAATTCTTTCCAACAAGTGACGTTCACCAGGATTACCCAATCTCTCTTTTTCCAATTTTGCTGTGAACTCCCTTGCGTAATCTAACGATGCAGGCGTTGAGGTGCTGCCTGGTGGAGTGCTAGTGGATCTTGATTATGCGGACGGTATGGTCTTGCTACTTAATAATTATGCTGCGTTGAGCCAGTTAACTCTGAGCAGCCTCTCTAGAGTGGTCCCATCATTTGGTATGCGCTTCCCACCTTCAAACTGCAAAATGTTGTTGCAGGACCACCAGGCTTTGATGATCTATTGATCCATAATAGCCAGGAACTCGAGGCAATTACACAACTCACCATCATTGGCAACTGTATCAGTAGCGATTGGGGTGTAGCTCCTGAATTTGTTTTACGTATCGCGAACACTAGAGCAACCCTCTTTAACTTGCAACATCTTTGGCGTCAGAAGTGGATTTCCCTCGGTCTGAAAGGCCATATGTACAAGGTTACAGCGAAGGACGTCTTCCTATATGATAGTGAGATTGACCGCCTTTGATCTGAGAATCTATGGTTGTTATAATCTTCCCACTTGACGAGATTCCGAAATAGGCACTTTACTGCTCCACCAAATTTCTAGCCAAACCGAAGGAATAATCATAACGCCAATAACCTTGACAAAATAACGTGTTAACCGCCGTCAACAAAACACTGTACAAATGCAGCAGACCTTGTCTGTATGTATAAGTCCCTTACTGACCTTCGACTTCTAAACTAGGATAGTCAACTGCCAAGTTTTGTCGTTCCACATAGATTTGGCCGATCTTCAGTAGTTTGGTAGTCGCGAACAGCACGTTCGAAATCGATGCTCTAATCGGTAAAAATCGATTAATCGATGCAATAATGGATATTCCGGGAATTCTTCTCTTCTCGCGGACACCCTTACTGAGATGGCTTCCGTGGCATATGACGAAAGTCTGGGATTAACTTACAGTCTTCGGGACGGCGTTCTCTGCCTGTCGGTCCATCTCCGTAATTGAAATGCCTGAGAAGTGGGTTCCGGCGTTTGTGCTCTGGTTTCCTTGCCTGACTGAGAGCAGTATCCCACGGGCTCCTTTGGCAATTTGGAGCTTACCACGAATAAGTCGAACGGGAAATCAGCAATCCTTGTTTCTTCTGCTTGGCACTTCGTTGGACATAGCTGGTTTGCATGCCGTGCCCAGATATGTGTTCGCTCAATCACGTCATACATGACATTTCCGCGCATATTTTTGACCCTCCTTGGCGTGCACTTCACTTGGCCTTTCCGATAGTCACATACTAGCACTGTCTGTCCGGGTGTGAACGATGGTTACTTTGCTCCATACCGTCGGTTAAAGTCTTGTTCCATTCTGCAATTCCTTTCGCAAACAGAGGGACCTGAGCGCGGTCGGATGGCATCCAAGGGCATACGGATCTTCTTGTTCATCATAGCATGTGCTGGTGGAACCGTCCGGCGCTTGTGGATTCTTTGTTGATCAGTAGAGTAAAACGAACCGGTCAGTCACCTCCTCCATACGTCCTTTGCCTTTTGATTTGTGGACAGCTCACTTGAACGTATCAACAAAACTTTCTGCCTGACCATTCGACTGTGGTGAAATGGTGATGAGCTGTGTTGGACGGCGCATTGCTTGCACAACTCCGTAAAAGTTGCCGAAATGAATTGTGTGCCACTGTCAGTTACAATGGTCTCTGGACAGTGGAATCTGCCAAAAGTTTGGCGCAGTTTTGGTACAGTGGCGTTGGTGGTTGCGCTATTCAAGAGAAATACTTCAGGCCACTTGCTTTGTGAGTCGACTATAATAAGGAAACTTCGGCCGTTGATCGGTCCTGCGAACTCAACATGGATACAGCACCATGTTTTAATAGCTTTTGGCCTTTAATAGGACTCTGTTTTTTGTCGCACTTTGGCAGCGTTTGCTTGTTCTTCTTGCTGTGTGTCCATGAAGCGCCAGTACACATGGCTTTGGGCAAACACTTTCATCCGGTTGATCCGAGGATGCCCGGCTTGGAACTACCGAATAACGCTTTCCTGAAGGGCTTTGGGAGGATCAGTTGTTTCTGAAAATAGTATACAGTCCTTCACAATAGAGCGAATGTCTCCTTTGGTAGTACTGTTGCAACTCGACAGATGAACATGAACGTGGCCAACACGTTTTTTTAAAACTGTGTGACTTTCTTTCATTTGGTTGCCAGATGTATGGTAGGGCAGGGCCAGAGGTGGCCAGAAATTAACTTGGCAGCGGGAAATGAAGTCACTGACGACCGAACTTGGTGTCCTCGGTCCGTCTTGCCTTCCAGGCTGGAGTCCAGATGACTCGTCTTGTACTTAGCTCTAGACTTTACAGGACATGACTCGTAGTCGACACCAATAGCGCGTATGCTGCCGTCTCGTAGTCGGACTGCCTGTTGAAAGTGTGTTTGGTGCTGAGTTGTCTACGGGGTAATGGCTAATTAGGACGCGGGGCAGTGGAAGCCGCAAGGAAGCTGTTTCGATGATGCCGCTTTATGTTTGCACGACAGCTGTTTGTGACGGTATTTTGTTGACTAGCTCTAGGCGCCTTGATCCTAAGTGCTTTTTGTGAGCATTAACTCCCCTTCTCTTTCTCTTATTATTCTTTATTTCATAGGTCCTCATGGTTGTATGGCAGCGAAGCATCAGTTCACATGGTTGATGTACTGCTGTCAATGATGATGCTGATGATGGCCTTATTCGCCGCCCAGGTACATTGGACAAATTTCCAACTTTGACTTACAGATCACCAACCAATAATGCAGTATTCATACTTCTGCTGTGACTAAGGAGTTCGTTCTGTTAGTGATAGGAGTTCTCTTTTATTTAATTTGCGTCATCGTTTTGCGAGAGTAGGCAGCAATGACCATCAGACATCTATTGGCCTCATATGACTTCGAAGCATTGAACGAGCAAGCCTGTCGGACAATGCATATCCATTAGCCAATTGGGATTTGTTAGACCAGAGCAGTGTCATGCAGGGAGATCAGAGCAATGTCTACATCAACTTGATCGGCAGTCTAAGTTGCATTATCTCCGGATGGGCGTAGTGAGATAGTCCCACGTGAAGGCGGTCGTAGGTTGACTTTGGACCTTGAGTCTTGGTCACTTTCCACAAGCATCATGTATCGAGCAATAGGGTCTCTACTTTTCGGAAAAGTGCTGCCCGTTAAGCGCTTTATACCAAACTGCCTACGTTGAAGCTTGAGCGAGGACCGAGAGCTCCAAATGAAAGCGGACGAACTGGTGTTCCGCGTGGCTGAATATGGATTTAACAACAGGGCAGCATTAACTCCGCAGTTGTTTGTTCGTCGAAACTAAAAGGCACGTTGGAAGGGTCAGTAATTAGGGGCTGGAAGGAGGGGGGAAACGTAAAGCTGGAATCATATTATAATGAAGAAAAGCGTGAGAGGTGGGGATAAGAAGACGGGAGGGCTTAAACAACAGCATCCTCACCTCTGTCCACTACGTTCGATGAAGACGATACGACGCTGTAGGTCATGTTCTGCGACGACCAGAGCGCTAACAAACTGTCAAGCATAGCGCACGATTAGGTTCAACGTCGTTGCGGTGAATCTGATCTCTCGGACGCCTTTCCGAAATGTAGCGTTCTCGAGTTTTGTCTTCTTCCCCATCTCTATTCACTATTATACCAGACTTCATTATGGAGTCTCACGACAAAGACATTCACTTACTGCCAAGACCAGTCCAATTAAACATCGTTCTGTTGTTTGGCAACCGTCATTCGCCACTGTCAGCTTCTGATACATTCCTTTGGGTGGTTTCTTCATTCGGCATGCTGTTCGCACATGCAGATCGTTTTGCGAGTTTACTAGCTACTTGATCGTTTTCTGCTCCTTGCGACGATGGAATTGAGATAGATGGTCACTTTAGCTTTCCTGGCAGTTATATTGAAAGCGACGGGTGTGATTGCTTAACTCGGCTCACATATTTCCAGTCTTTATGAATCTGCGGTACTTTTTTCTTCCGACATGCAGACATTGCTGGTGTCGGATTGCATCAGCGTGTCTACAACTTTGAGGTTTGCAGGTGAGTTTTTGGTGGCCGTGATCAGGTTGCTTTTTAGGTTAGCAAATCAGACTGAATAAGTTCTGTAGGGTAGTGTTGCAAATGTCCGCTCGACGCTAACTTTGAAGGTCTTGTTCTCTTTAGCTGATCAGAGATGACATTTAAGCTCGAGGATAGGCAATGGTTGTACCAGAAACGTGAAATGATCACTGGATTAATTGCTGTTACTCCATTTTGACTTCTGATTGATTTATGTGTTATGCCGTACTTGGCTTGGAACTTTACGGAGTATGACTTTCAGACTACACCAACGATGGTTTTGGTTGCTAGCATGACTGTCTGTTCATAGTGTGTCTGATACTGAATTGCCCATGGGGTTAGATTGATTCTATTGCAGAGCACTGCAAGTCGCAAGGATGTCTCATCGATGTCGCCTTGTCCTCTCACGATGGCCAGCTGGTTGTGGCTTTTTGATGACGACAAGTTGCCGATGCCATAATCCTGAATGTTTGTTTAGTGCATCTAGGTTTTACATCGTGATCCCCTTTTCGTCACGCACCGTTACTCCTCGTTAGTAGGATTTTTATGGATGTATAGCCTTGAAACCTCAGTTCAGATCACTGATACACTTCTGTCGTCGTCTTCCTTATTGACCATGCTAGATGACCTGGCTCCTGGTGTCGGCTCCATCTGCTTTGACAACGTCACTAGATAGGCTGACGGAAATCTTTATGCTTTTCGACAAACACTTCGGTTTTAAGACTTGGTCAAAGAGCTACTTGTTCTCACTATCACTGAAAATCACTCCAACTATTAAATAGAATCAAGTATCTAGGTAAATGTATCAGTTCTGGTGATCGTATCAGCAATATTCCCGTCCACGCCGGTAGGTCTCTTGCTGCTTTCCATCTGCTACTCAATTCGGAATATCAGTCTGTCAGTTAAGTGTGTGGTGTCCAACGCTTGCTGTTTCCGATGCCGCTGTGTGGATCGGAGGCGTGGACACTACACGCTGATCATATGATGAAACTTATCATGTTTGATCGCAGCTGTCCTCGAAGTATCGCTCACATCTGGTAGAAGAAATGTAGCAGTTCGCCAGCTGATCTTTAGCAATAGGTCGTATAACGAACTGGGTCCTTCGTTTTAGCTCCTCCGCTAGTTTTTGGAGCATGCCGGCCAACTGGTTGCCATGCCTGCTTTGACTGCTGCTGTTCCGTTTAGTGGACCTGTCTACTAATGGTACAAGGCCATAATGACTCTTGCTCACATCTGGTAGACATAGCGAATAAACGGCGTTGAAGCAGCAAGCCCTCTGGTGCCTTACTCGAGTGTCGGCATAAGCTCAGCCGCTTACGTTTGCTAGGTCTTCTCCCCCGTATTCCCTTTAACCATTGTCGTTGCACCAAGTTGAGCTAACCTGTGAGAGCGCTAGTCGACGACGGGGCATTAAAGGCTTGAAGAAATTAACCGGGAGACTGTCAGTCTGGTGCGTACCGCCTTCTTGTATGGAAGTCTCGGGATGGTCTACCTTAGCGGTTGGAGACCCTATACGACGTGGCGCAGTCACGTGGTCGGTGCCGTTCTTGCATTCTCTTTCTTGCCTTCTGCTATTGCATTGTGTTAAATGTTGCTCATTTCTTTCTTGACTCTCTTTTTCTGTTTCCTGTTTGCTTTCAACCTCGATATCTGACCATTGTCATGGTGGTGCGAGTCGTCGCAACTCAGACAACCGCAGTTCGTTGTTCGGATCGTAGTTGTCTGTTTGAACTGAGGAGATGTAAATTGGCGTACAGCCGAGTGGGTTTGATTCGTTGCTTTACTGTATGTGGTCGAGATCGGTTTCACTAGGGATGTGTTGCATCCACGAACTCGTTAGCGCCATTACACTCGCTGCCGGGTCTCTGTCCATCCATTCCTCAATCTGTCCATTTTCACTTTTTCTCTCTTCCTCTTGATATTGCTTTTCTTCGATGTTTGTGCTACCATTTTTCATGATAGTCTTTTTTGGGGCTCGATCCACCACAATTTGTTGCTTGTACCAATTTTGATCAACTCAAGTGAACATAATCTATCAGTCCGCAATCCGTTACCGCAACTGCTTCACTGTTTCTAATACCCACGTTTTGTGGCTAAACTTAAGGTTAGGCCATGTCGTACTATTCCCTTGGGAATACAGTGTGGTAGTCGATCAGAGACATTTTTGCTGCATTGTTCTATTCTGTTTCCGCAGAGGCAGTTCGCAATACGTACCTCTCTACTCTTGCTTTGTTTTCTCGAGTCTGCACTTGTTCTGCCTTGCTCGTCAATGCATGTCATGTGTTTTTTCAGATGCAACTAAAGAACGGCACTACTGCGTAGTTCGAATATTCGCCGATGACGGCTGCCCCGTAACCATCATCAGTAGCACTTGGCTTCTAAAATGTGGCCACATGGCAGCTATCCCCAATGTGCCTCATCACACGTACTACAGACTCGTATGGGAACACAACTCACCAAGACCGGAGGACAAGATAATGCCGATTGCCGTCATCGCGAGAACCGGTAAGGGACTTTCAGGAGTTTAACGCTGTACAGTTAGTTTCAAACGAGCGAGGTTGATTGAGGCTTCCTTGGACACAGAGCCACTGGAGGAGACGGTTGATGTAGTACCCCTTTCTACACTTCCAGCCGTTACTGTGTAAGTGGTTTTTGTTACCCTACACACTAACTACGCAGCTGTCATTCAGCGCGTATGACTTCACAAGGAGACGACAGCAATCCTACTTTGAGGAATTCGAAACGCTCCGGTGCCTCGAATGGCGTACAACACTGCATGCCGTTGCATCCCGTACCGTCACCGTCACCGTCACCGTCAATTGCCTCTACTTTTAGTGAGTTTTTAAAAAGCAGCATTGGAAAATGAAACTTTTGTAGGCCTGAAAAGCGTACCTTCACCTGAACAACGGCTCCTGTTCCTTCGCCGATTAGGTAAGTGTAACACATGGACGCACAATGTGCACTCCCGTTACAGATGCGAACTTAAAGCTACTAGCAGACGGCGCTGAAGTCGGAAGCAGTCTGGAGAGTAAAACCTACTTAACAAACTCGCTAGCAACGATGACACAAAGTCAAAAGTGTGCTTCAATCGCGCCATCGTCCTGCATGAAATGTTCACCTACAACTTGACATTTGCTATCCTTTACAAACTCACAAAATAAATTAATCGCTGACATTTTAATTTTCTATAACAAGCGATTTCGTGTTCTCGGTTTATTGACCATGCACAAAATTATTACTCCGGAAACCGTTCTCACTAGTCATCAGAAAATCGCGAACGAATTGGCAGCTACGAAGAGCGTTATTTGCTCCATTGGGAAGATGCTTATGATGGGATTTGTTCCGTAGCTAGCTCGCTTCCGCTACCAGTAACCACGCTGACTCGTTCGATGATTCCCTCAGAGACCAGCATTAGAAACAGCAATACGTAAAGTTCATATTTTCCTCACTGCAACCGCACAGGTTCGTCTTCTTGATTCTGTGAAGGGTCATAAAGCCACCGATGCCGCCCGTCGAATGTCGGGGCGCATAATGACACCATCCGTGGCGGCAAGCATCAATTTCTCGGGAGGTGGCAAAGATTTCGAGTCCCGTAGAACCACAGTGTTTACCGTTTTGTATTGTAAATGTTTCATTTGTTTAATGACTATTGGCTTGTATCCGTTTTGATGCAAATGTTTTGTGGATCTGAAATCACACCCTCAGAGGTTGCCAGGACGGTCGTAAATTGGCTTCTCAACACACAGAAGAAGTCGTTGCATCGCCTTTTGAAAAATGCGGTTGGTACTAGAGCGACTAAACCTGGTAACTTAATGACATTGACATGAGCTGACCGACTCCGATTGATTTTTCATGAATTGCTTCCAACAGAATACGCTAAGAAGATACAATCCCCACTGTACCTATCATTCGTTAATGAAGTTTCTGAAAACTTTTCTCCCTTTCCTCTTTAGGTAGAGTGGAGGTTCAATCAGTCCATAGACTTCCATTTAGCTGCAGATATTTTACATCTCATTCTAGACTAGAAAACATTGAGCAACATTACGCTCATCGCTCTTCTGTGGATTTCCCACAAAATCTGAATTCCACCACACTACGATTGAGTCATGTAATTTTTAAAAATCGTGCGACTGGGCTGACAGAAGGCTTGAAACACCATTGATTCAAAGGTGAGATCGGCGTCTTATCTCACCACGGGATTCGGGATGCGTTTACAAACATGTCGTGTACAACTCCTAAATGTGTCGTTTGTTATCCAGTTTTTGACGTTGCAGCCCATGACCGGTTTTCATGTTGGTTCACACTACCCGCATCGAGATAGCTTAATTTGAAACTTACATCCTTGTGCCTTGAAGTGCGCCTATTAATACCTTCGGCACTACAACCCTAGATTATGGGACATAGGAAAGCAGAGCTCGCTGTGCTTACTCTGAGTGTGGAAATCACCAGGCCACTCGAAGTAAAGCCCCAAGGAATGTGACCCCACTGTGTGTGGTGGTAGCTGTCGAGGGAGCAGCAATGGCCCTGGGCCGACTTTTGCTTGTTCTCCCCGATATCCCCAAATCGATGGCAGAAAGTAAATAATTGATCTGGACTGGCGAGAACAAAACTCAAGTAATTGCCACTGGTGGATCAACCATATGAAATGAGCCAATTTGTTAGCGCCTCTACTTGATGGAGGTATAAAATGAACTTGTATTTTTCAAAGATACCGAATGTTGATCTAGGCTCGGGCATAGTTTTTGATTCACCGTGGTTCATTACGACATGGTGACAGTGGTGTAGCCGTGCCAAAGCCCGCTAGCCATTGAGGAGCAATCGCCGATCCCATTGTCAACCCCGACAGAGATGAGAGAAAGCACAGTGCCAGACAACTGGAGAGCGTGAAAACCGAATTGGATGAAATTCGTGGCGCTGATCCAGTTGCGTGAATATCCAAGGTCATGCCAATAGGCAGTGCTCAGATATTCCATCGGCAGTGAAGCAAGGCGGATAATAGAGGCCTGGAATCTCTTTGATTATGAATCGGATCTCTCGAAAATAATAAAGGATTTGAAGAATACTGGGAAAGTCGATCGTATTCTTCCAATCGTTGCCGCCGAGCGGCCTAGATTCGTTTAGTCGAAGATGAAAGGCATCAAGAGTCGCAATGAGCCTTGACAAAACAACTTAGAAAAACAAACAGATTAGCATTGCATTTCTGATGTACCCCCAATTCAAGGACCACCAATATCTTCAAGGCTTGATTCAAGAGCCATCGTGAGTACACCGTCCGAAAAACAGTGCATCGGAGTGCAATGCAGTATGACACGGTTGTCACAAAAGTGGGAACGATTTGATGGTACAACCGAAAGAGAAGGCTGTGGTGGAGGCTCTCAAGAAGGCAAAGAATCGTCTTATCTAAGCCAAGGCGACGTATGAGGATCCCTATGTAATGCTGCTTCGAAGAAATACGCCTCATACCGAATGCAGCAACAGTCCAGTGCAGCTTCTGTTCAGCCACAGAACAGACTGCAAGCTCTCCCGCAGTGGACGAGGACAAGAACTACGAAAAAGACAAAAGAGGGAGAATGTGGTGTTAAGTATCGAGCGAACAGCAGTGTCGCTGGGCCAACCTTCTGCTTGCTCATATCGATATTCCCAATTCGATGACAACAAGTGGATAATTGATCTGGACTGGCGAATCACATTAACAAATTCACTCACCATGTCCACTTGCACCTACATTTACCTATATACGTACACACATAGATCCAGTATATTACCGGTTAACTTGCTACATTTTTGTACAATTACCGACCATACGTGTTTGTATTATCATGATCATGCCTCTGCAGGCATGCCTCGCACTTCCGAGAATAAAGTATTTATTTATTTATAGAACAGAACTCAAATTATTGCCACTGGAAGATCGACCGGATGAAATGAGTTACCTTGTGAGTGGCTCTAATTAACTGCAGGTATAAAATGAGCTTATATTGTTCTAAGATACAGAATGTTGATCTAGGCTCGAACATAATTTTTGATTCACGGCCATTAGGACGCTGTGTACTTGCTAAAATCCCACTGTCGGTGGGGTCTTTTGCCATATTTTTATCCTTTGGTCCGTGTACCTGAGTGTTGCTATACTGAGCATCCAGTTGTTTGAGCAGGCTACAAATGCTCATTGAAATTGCAATCCTGAGTCCGTATCGAACAAATTATGCGATTCAACTTTCAGGAAAGATGTGTAGTCTTCGTCGATGAGCGTTTACCGGAACCGATTCTGGTCTCCATGCAAGAAGGTTATCACGGGTTAGGAGATATATGTGGATTTTGCACGATGGTTGTGAAACCTGACCCGTTAGAACTACAGATGTAAGTAGGCTAATTGCAATCGACCAGCGGTGCTTTGACAGTTTAACTTACGTCTGTTCACCATTTTAGTTGCAGGCGTATTTGCCGTTTTCTTGATGACACTGGAAGGGCAAGTGCACCACAGCTGGATCCGATGTCCAGGTGCGTTGTTTGTTTAACCAGGGTCTGGATTGAAAAACAGAAGGCTAGTCTGTGATTTGGCCGAGAGCAATGAAGGATCTCACCTTGCTTTTTGCCTCAGTTGTTGCCTCCCGACTGCTGGGTTGCGGTTCTAAGGACGATAAGCACGGCTAGTTGGATACACTTATAAAATTAGGAAAGAGTCTACCCCAGTGGCTTTTGCCTTATGAGTTTCTTTGTTCCCCGCTCATTCCCGTTGTATAATAGTAATTACGAATTGTTACTTGCTTTTGTTGTCATTTCGTCAAAACTAAATTGCGGCCCGCAACTGAAGTGTTTCTCTTCTTTAGCTGGCCTAAAGAATGGCGAGGATGATGAGGGCGATTTCATAGCGGTTAAGTGTGTGCGGAAAGCGCCGGTTTACTGCAATCTTACTTAAGCTCTGGCGCATGTGCGAACACCGCGTTTACATCGACTGTAGTGATACCAGTGTACAAGGGTGAGAAGCCGTCCGGTTCGTTGAAAAGAAGGATGAAGCACAGCACGGTCGACATCGCAAACAGTGCTAATTTTAACTGAGATTTTACGCCAGTTACGCCATCTCGCACTTGCTATTCCCCTTTCATGTCATCACTAGCACTGGACATCCTCCACAAACTTGTGAACTGTTAGAAGAGAAAGGGACGACAAGAAAAAAACCTAGTTCATTCCAGTTATGATAACCGATGTACGTAAAAATTACATTGCATTTTCGGATCACAGAGGGATTTGAAAACAACCTGTTGATATAATTTTTCGGCACCTTTTCGCTTTTGATACGAAAACTTCGTTAGGCTGAGTGAACCAGTAGATGATTGGCATAACACTTATAGCAAACTTCGATGATATTCGTGGCGACTTGAATGTAACCATAAGGTTAACCGCGTTGCAGTTCTAAGTTTCAAGTAAACAATAAATAGTGGTTTTTCAATAGTGAATTAGAGGGTGTTTTGGAAGTTTTACGGGATCTTTTGAGTGAAAAGTACTAAAAATCAGTCTGTAAGTGAATCATCAGCTTAAGCGCCTACCGATTTATCTGCACTGCTCCATAAGGATAGTTTGAAATGTGACTGGAGTTTGCGCACACAAAGTCATCTGGGGATCATTTATAGTTCACGTGCTCCGTGAGAAAAATTACAAAGGGAAATGGCAAGCTCATTTGTGTACCGCGTGAACGTCTACCGTCCATCTGGCGACAATCCGTGAAAAAAGGACATCTTGCCTGGCCATTGCGGGCTCCATACGACTCCACAGCTGGGGACCCAAAGATGAAGAATGCCAATGGCTCACGACGCTATAAGCAGTGGCGCAAAACCGGTCGCAATGAGAGCAGTACGCACGAGCCTGTCTGATCTCACGTTTAAATTAACACTTAAAAACGCCAAAATATACAAAATTGCGTGTGTAAAACGACTAAAATTTGTTGTCCCGATTTTTCCTTCATTATAAAATTCTTTCACATGTTTTTTACGTCTTATTCTACTTTATTACAAATTCCATGATTTTGAATGGCTCGCTATCCATTTTCTAGACCGCTGGGTATATATATATATATATATATATATATATAGTGTTAAATTTACGCCGATTCACGGCGGGAGTGCCATGCACAGCTTTACGAAAATATATATACAGTTTGGTCCTCACCGATTTGTGATCAGTACCACACTCAGCTCCACGCAGTACACGTGTCATGCGCACTTCACGTAAATCACGCGGACGTATGATGACATAGCCGAGTAGGTGGGCGTGACCACTCCGTGGTTGCGTCCAAGTTGCTATATCGCTCGCACTCAGTACAAACGAGTGCTCGTAATCATCAGCTCGTGAGTGGCACACAGTGAGAGCAACCTGTCACCGTTCGCATTCGCGTAGCCAATGCCATGTAACCTTCTCTCTCTCGTTACAGTGGAGAAACGTATTTAGCTGGAGAAGGCGATATTTGCAAGCCTGTGTGATATGGACTGCAGAGACACAGTGGGCGACCTTTGGCA
Organism: Dicrocoelium dendriticum; assembly: GCA_944474145.2. Lineage (NCBI taxonomy): Eukaryota > Metazoa > Platyhelminthes > Trematoda > Plagiorchiida > Dicrocoeliidae > Dicrocoelium > Dicrocoelium dendriticum. The sequence goes on along the minus strand of OX104059.1, from coordinate 64,912,316 downwards.
CCACATTCGCTACCAGGTGACAGGTGCTGCCGAAGAGACCATCGGGCGCGCAAACTGTAAGCGGCCTGATTGGTTTGATGCTAACAATCCGACGATTGGCGAATTGGTGTCGGAGAAGAATGCAACATTTGCTGCACATGTCGCAGACCGCAGTGACTTGGGGAAGAAGGGTCAGTTTCGCAAACTACGACGGCGACTGACCCGAGAGCTCCATCGCATAAAAAATGCATGGTGGACGGAGAAGGCGAAGCAGATGGAATGTTACGCCGAACGTCGCCAACACAAGGAATTCTTTGACTCCTTGAAGGCGGTGTATGGACCGAAGTTGGAGCCGCTGAGGACACTGATCGATGGTAGTTCACGCGCTACTTGCACACAGACTGCAGACGTAATGCGCGTCCAGCAAAACACTTTGGCTGTCTCTTGGACAACCGTTCAGCGATCGAATGGCCTACATAGAACGGCCTGAAGCAGCACGATGTGAAGGTGAGTCTGGCGGACACGCCGACACTGGATGAGACGCAGAGAGCACTTGTTCAGCTGCGAAACAGCAAGTGTGCCGGTGCTGACGGGATCCCGCGTGAAGTGTTGAAACACGGCGGACCCGCGTTGGTGACTGCTCTGCATCACTTGGTGTAATGCGTATGGATTGAGGAGGAGGTGCTTCCTGAGCTCAAGGATGCACTTGTGCTACCACTGTACAAGGGTAAATGTAGCAAGCAATGTTGCACGAATTATCGTGGCATTAACTTCAAACGTTGTGTGCGCAAGGTGATTGCCCGAATCCTGCTCAACCGCCTCGTCAGTCAGGTTGTGGAACTGAACGTGGCAGAAGAGCACTGTTGATTCCGTTCGGGTCGCAACACTATAGATATGATGTTTGCGGCTCGTCAGTTGCAGTAGAAGTGCAGAGAACGACAGCAGCCATTGTACTCACTTTTTGTTGATTTCACTAAGGCATTTGATACGGTAAACCGCGAAGCATTGTGGCTGGTGTTGAGTAAGTTTGATTGCCCGCGTAAGTTTGTAAGTTTAATTGAATGTCTGTACAGTGCTATGCGGGCAAGGGTGCAGCTGAGTGGAGAGACCTCGGATGACTTTGCAGTTGTCACTGGTGTGAAGCAAGGCTGTGTCTTAGCTCCTGCCCTGTTTAATATATATCTCCATGCCATGATGTCTTGTGATTTTGATGCAACTTGTGCTTACGGTGTTCGTGTGGAGCACCGAATTGATGGTGGGTTGCTGAACAGCCGCCGTTTCGGTGCGGGAACTCTAGCCTGTGAGACAACTAACCGTATGTTGCTGTTTGCTGACGACTGTGCGTTGTTTTCACACAGCGCGGATGAGTTGCAGAACAGGACTAGTGCTTTGGATTCGACAGCGGCCAATTTCGGGCACACCATCAACACAAGCAAAACTGTCTGTCTCTTTCAGCCTTCACCGGAGGTGCAATCTTCAATATTGCCGCGAATCAGCATTGGTGCTGAAGTATTGGAAACCGCTGCTTTGCTACCTTGGGAGTGTGATGTCGACTGATCAGCAGCTACACAGTGAGCTGCGTATCCGCGTGTCGAAGGCAGCGGCGGCATTCGTGCCTGTGAAAGCCGGATTCGTGAGGAACAAGCCGGGTTTCGTCTGGGTCGAGGCTGCATCGATCACATCTACACTTTGCGTCAGTTTTTGGAGCACGTCACGTATATTGGCGGCCCATCGTTGTCGTGTTCCTCGACATCAAAGGTGCCTTCGATTCGGTGAATCGGGACTGTCTTGGGACTGTCTGTTAAGGAAATCTGTGTCCGAGAAATGTGTGAACATTATCCGAGCGCTTTACGCGAGTAGATTGGGTAGAGTGAGGGCTTACGGGCAGTTGTCGCCGTCCCTCAATATCTGCTGTGGTCTAAGACAAGGATGCTCACTGTCATATTTCCTCTTCAATTTCGCTGTTGACGACGTCGTTGAGATCGCTTTCACTTAACACGATTTAGAATCTGTTGAGCGGCTCCCGGTTTAACCCCTCTTGGCTTTGAGCATTCTGACCGCATGGCGCTTATCTGCGACAACTCACAAACATGCCAAGCAACGCTGGACCGATTGGCACTGGCTGTCAGCCGTTTTTGGCTTTACTTTTCAACCTCCAACTGCCCAGATTTCCTTCAGGATTGGCAGATATCGTTTCCTCCGCTAACGCTTTCGGGGATTAGTTAGGAGTTGTTCAGTAATTCAGCCATCTAGGTAGATGCATTAGCGCCGTTTGAATCGAAGACGAGGTCACAACCCGTACAGCAAAAATTTCTCGAGCTTTCGAGACGCTCCTACTCTACGGTTGTGTATCCTGGCAGACGTAAAGAGCCTAGTTAGGTTCGACCACCGGTGCACTCGCATTTTGGCTCATATCTGGTGGGAACACCGCGTGAACAATAGCGTGTTCGGCGCTTTGTCTATAGCACAGGGAGAGGAAGTGAACAACGCAACACCGTTATTATACATACCAGCCTCTGTTGGACGGGTTACGTATTGCGCATGCCAGCGTACCGACTCCCACGTCGTGCATCGTTTGCGCGTCAGAAGTGTGGATGGAAGAAAAGGAGAGGAGGCCAAGCGATGACTTGGTCAAGTATAGTGAAGCACTTTGTTTGAATTTGGTCTCGATTGGAGTCTCTCGGCTCCTTGTTTCTGGCCCGAAAGATGATGAATACCTTTCACCAGATACACTTGTTCACATGACTAGGAACCGACCACAATGGCGTTCGTTTTGTGCTTTCCTTTGTCTTTTTGCCTGCTGCTTATCGTTCCCCTCCAACCACGATCTTATTTCTGACATCGAATATAACTTTTTGCAGCTCCTCGGAACGATATCCATCCGTTACTGATGACTCAGCCGCCGTGCCTATGTTGTGTCTTTTTTTCCTTTCCTATGTATTGCGACACAATTGCTAAGGTGTTTCCCATCCCTAGCTAACGTATATAACGGATTTATCCAGGTTGGGCACATTCTAACTATATTCCACAGTAGTAGCATTTATAAACGAAGTGCAGGAAATGAAAATGACCTCGTTGGTTTGTAGTGTTAGCTTGGCTCACGGACATGAACGCTATATTACGTAATGTAAATGTGTGCGTTTGTCCTCGAGACGTCTTTTGTATATGGTTGGTTTCTGGTGAAGTAACCTAAATGGGGAGTGCATCCCAAGGTTGGCACACGCGGCATTTCATCCAGCTATCGGTGTGACCAGCCTCAGCTGGTGACCTCAAAACGTGGCATTGTGATTTAGTTATGAAAGATGACGACAAGCATGGTTTGGATTTCTCATGATCAACTATGTCATTGTCAAATCGCCACGCGTGCGTCGATATTGTCCAGTGTAGACCTCAAGAGTTTTCAGACTCGAAATCTGCTTGAAACCGACTGGGATTTCATGATTTTATAATGTTTTGGATACAAATCAGTTTTGGTAGGGTTTTATTATGGCAACGTTTCGCCTTGGCACAAGAGCTTCTTCAGGCCAGGTGAATCGGTACACAATTGCTTAGCTTTTTATGGGAACGTAAGGTGAAGTTTATAGGAAATAACATGAACGATTTTACAATTGAGTTACAGGTCAAGTGGCCATGCTAGTGAAACAATAAGCATCGAGCGTTTCTCATTGACCCACGTCGCTGGTCGTTCACATGTGACGCATTCCTTTCTTGCAGCTGCTGATTCACGCTCCGACCTGAGTTCGTCCGCCGACACCTTTTCTGACTGACCGGGTTAACACAGCCCGCCAAGCGTTCGATAACTCCACCCCGTCCGTTCTGTTCACACACTTATTAGCCTTAATAATCTCGATCGCGTCAGCAATCAACCTTTGGCTTGTTGCTGGTAATCCCCTCTTAAGTATCTCGAAATTGTCCCAATCAATCTCGTATCCTGCGTCTAGCGCATGTACGGCCACTGCTGAATCTTTTAGTAGGACCCTGTATTCAGGCTCATTTCTCGGTGGACTCGAAACGTACCCCTTGTGTTCTGCTATTCTTGTGGTTAGCTCTCTCGCGGTTTGACCTATATACACGTGTTCACAGTCTTCACAGTCATTCGATTTTATAAACACAATTTGTCGTCCTATCTCTTGGAAGCGGATCCTTCAAACGCACAAGTGCTGAATAGAGCGTTTGACCCTCTCGAAAAACCACTCTTATTTTCTCCCTGTTTAGTACTCGTCTGATTGCTTCTGAGATTCCCTTTTTATAGGCGGATTCCCATCGTCCCAAACTACTCCGTTGTGCGTCGTGGAGGTGGATTTAGAGCTCTCTGTAATTGGCGTTTCACTAACCGTCTCGGAAACCCACCGTCTAGTAATTTGCTCATCGTCTCCTTAAGAGTGGCCTTCCTGTCTTCTTCCTCTGTTCACAAAGTCTGGGCTGTGTGAAACAGAGAGGATGCGAAAGCTGCATAGGCTTGTTCTGTATGACTCGAACTGTAATGAAGCACTACGTCCGTATCTGTCGGCTTGCGATATATCAACGTCTTTAACCATCCACCGTTCCCATGAAATACGCAATCGAGGGCTGGCAGTGTGCCAATGTAAAATTGAAATTCCATAGTAAAGTTAATGTTTCCATTAATGGAGTTAAGGTGGTTTAGAAACGCGTCCTTCATATCTCGCTTTATAATCACCAATGTATCATCCAGGTAGAGCCACAAAATCTTTGATGAACTACTGGAGTTTGTCAGCGCTCTTCTCGCAAGGTCTTCCATATACAGATTTGCCACTACGGGGATATTGGTGACCCCATGGCAATTCCCTGTTCCAGAGAGTACAGTGTCGACTGGAAAGTGCACTATGACATATTAAGGCATACTTTAATCCCATCGATTATCTGGTCTACCTTGAGTTTCGTTCGCTACTGCGGGATATTGTCCTCAGTAAGACAACGCTGTGCTATATCCAATGCGTCATCGTTGGTCACGTAAGTGACTATGGAGCTAACGTCGAAACTAACCTTGATTTCGTCTGGTGCGATGGTCAGACCTGCTATCTTTCGCGCGAACTCATAAGAGTTCCGTGCGACGGTATTTGCTCTCCCTGTTAGAGGTTGCAACAAACCTGCCAAATATCGGGCGTTAGTGAACCGATACCATCTACACTGGGCCGAACAGGAACTTCCGGATAATGTATTTTCGGCAGCCCATAGATCCTAGGTGAAATTGTTGATTTCGGATATACGCTATACCATTTACCCGGCCTTAGCTTGTCCTTCACACTTCTCAGGTAATTTCCTACCTCAGTTTTACACTTATTCATTATAGACGATACGGATTTTTTCTCAATTGCTTCGTAGGGCCTGCTGCTAAATGCTGTTCCATTTTTTTCCACATAATTCGATTTGTTCATTATCACTACGGTCTTGCCTTTATCGGCTTTCGTGATGAAGATGGTGGAGTCTTCTCTTAAGGTCTTGAATGCGATACGCTCCGCTATTGTAAGCTTTGGCTCCCGAGGCTTCTGAAACCTGATGATGTCTACCATCTTTGCACGAATATTCTCAGCTTTTGATACTGGTAGTTTCTTCATCACGGTCTCAATGCCAGTAATAATTTCCTCTGCAGTTACTTTGACTTATTTACCGAAAAGTTCAAACCCATTTTTGGTAATATACGTTCCGTCTCACTCAACAACCTATCTGACATATTAACTACATTGTAATAGTTGCTGCTAGATTCAGACCTATGTACGAGACAAGGCGTCCTGCTATGTATAGACATCAAATGATTGAACTTACGAACTTGTCTTTCTTTCGTAGCTATCCCTTGCGTTGATTTCACTTCCGAGGCCTTGTTGTGAAGTCTATCATACTCGGTCTGTGTTATAGCAGTCTGCAGCTCCCAGCTCAGCCGATTAGCATAAAGGCGGATTTCATTCAGGCGCCGAGTTGTCATATAAATCCGTTGTCTTAGGAATGTTTTGCTTGTGTTGAAGGCTGCTTTGGTACACGTGTAAGCACTGTCGGTGGTCTGACAACGAGGCTATTAGGAATAATCTCACCTTTAAGACATCTCAGGTTGAACATACGAGGATTTTCCAAATTCGCTTCAACACCAGCCAAGCGCAATAATTCACTAGGCATTTTTCTAACACGTGGTCCGTATAGTGATTCAATATCTCGGAATATGCTTGAAACCAACTGGGATTTTGTGATGTTATAATATTTTGAATACCAATCGGTTTTTGTAGGATTTTATTATGGCAACGTTTCTCCCTTAGCACAAGAGCTTCTTCAGATCAGGTGAATCGGTACACAATTGCTTAGCTCTTTATGGGAACGTAAGGTGAAGTTTATAGGAAATAAAATGAACGATTTTATAATGGTGTTACAGGTCAATAGGTAAGTGGCCATGGTTGGCGGCATCTGTTGGGCGGAACCTGGGATACTAGTCGGTAAGCAATGACACGTAAGACGTGTCAAATACGACAGTATAGAAGTCGGAGGAGACTGAACCCAACATGTATTGTGTAGGCTACAAGAATAGGAAGCGAATCAGACAGAGCGAGAAACGTGCAGCAAGGAACTCACCAAAACGGTTTGTGACCATGGATGTGCAGTCAGTTAAACAAATGGACGTTTCGAAGGTTAAAACAACCATAAAATCCAATGTTACAAGATACTGAAAGAGCATGTTTTCTGTTGCACTACACATCCGGTTTGGGATTTGCCTGTCACTGTGGCCAGCCACAGGACGCCTGCGCCTACAGAGGGACCATGGGTGGCTTGCGCTGCACCACTCACTGCTCCAACCACACACCCCATATCCTTTCCTGCAACTGCTGATTCACGCTCCGACCTGAGTTCGTCCGCCGACACCTTATCTGACTGACCGGGTTAACACAGTCCGCCACGCGTTCGATAGCTCCGCCCATTCTGTTCTGTTGTCAAATCTGTATATGGAAGACTTTGAGAGAAGAGCGCTGCCAAAGATTTGATGGCGCTACGTGGATGGTACGTTTGTGATTATACAGCGAGATATGAAGGATGCGTTTCTAAACCATCTGAACTCCAGTAACGGAAATATAAACTTTACTATGGAACTAGCATCTTGCAGTGGCACACTGCCATTCCTCGAGTGCCTAGTTCACAGGAACGGTGGACGACTAAAGACGACGATATATCGCAAGTCGACAGATAAGGACGGAGTGTTTCATTACAGTTCGGGTTATCCAAAACAAGTCTATGGTGCTATTGCATCCTCTCTGTTTCACAGAGCCCAGACCGTGTGTACACAGGAAGGGGACAGGAAGGCCGCTCGTAAGGTGACGGTGAGCAAATCAGTAGACAGTGGATATCCGAGGCGGTTAGTGAAACGTCAGTTGCAGAGAGCTCTAAATCCACCTCCGCGACGCACAACGGAGTGGATTGGGACGGTGGGAATCCCATATGGAAAGGGAACCTCAGAAGCAATCAGACGAGTACTAAACAGGGAGAAAATAAGCGTGGTTTTTCGAGAGGGTCAAACGCTCTATTCAGCACTTGTGCGTTTGAAGGATCCACTTCCAATAGATAGGACGACAAATTGTGTTTATAAAACCAATTGCGAAGACTGTGAACACGTGTATATGGGTCAAACAGCGAGAGAGCTACTCACGAGGATAGCAAAACACAAGAGACACGTTTCGCGTCCACCGAGAAATGAGCCTGAATACAGGGCCCTACTAAAAGATTCAGCGGTGGTCGTACATGCGCTAAAGGCAGGACACGGGATTGATTGGGACAATATCGAGGTAATTAGGAAAGGATTACCAGCAACAAGTCAAAGGTTGATTGCTGACGCTATCGAGATTGCTAAGGCTAATAACTGTGTGAACAGAACGGACGGGGTGGAGTTATCGAACGCGTGGCGGACTGTGTTAACCCGGTCAGTCAGAAATGTGTCGGCGGACGAACTCAGGTCGGAACGTGAATCAGCAGCTGCAAGAAAGGAATGCGTCACATGTGAACGACTAGTGACGTGGATCAATGAGAAATGCTCGATGCTTGTTGTTTCACTAGCATGGCTACTTGACCTATTTATCTGTAACACTATCATCCAATGGTTTTAACGCTTAGTTGGTGGTGCTGATTCGATGGATACTTTAGTTACTTGGTCTCCCTCTGTTTTTTTCTTTGAAGCGCATTGTGGTCATGCTTGTGCCCGCGCTACCGATTCTGAATGGCGTATCGAGAATTGCGTTTGATGTTTACGTTGTACATCTTAGAGAGGCTTAAATATTCGAAGCGCCTGAATTCTCTCTACAAAAGGCCAAGATGTTGGTTGACCTTTTTGGATATTTTCTCTGCTGACATTTATAGATAGCATTCTCTTGTACTATCACATCTATGTCGCATTTGGTGGCAACGTGCTGCAGATATTGATCCTTTTCTCCGTACTCGCAAGTGCATTGACTGTATATGCTAGATGTCTTACACTTGGTGGCGACGAAATGAAAGAGGTTTTCATTCGTGTATTCGTATGCCCTATGAAGGCTATACTGAAGCGCAGCGTTCATCCGTTGTTTTGTTTGCCCACCATATTTTGAGATCATCAACAAGGAGTAGGAAATGGGGAGTGATTATTCTCGCGAGAGCGTTTATGGAAATTAAGAATACGCGTGCACCACGTATTGAGCCCTTTGGCACTTCGCCCTGAATATCGATTGGGTCGTATAAGGCGCTGCAAACCCTCACCCGCAGTGGTTTTTGAATCAGGAGGTTACCTATCCAACTGTAAACGGAGTCATCAGTTCCACGGCTCTGAAGTTCGTGAATGTGGTTGCGATGGTCCAGACGATCGAAGACTTTGGCATAATCCAAATGTACACCATGCATTAGGAGAGCACCAGAAGCATTGTTGTTGAGCGATATTTGGTCAGATATTAGGGATTTGCCTCTTCTGAATGGGAGTGACAATTCCGTGCTTTCACTTTGTTGGAACCCGCATCTCGTCGATACATCGCTGGATAAACTGAGAGCTTATCCATTAACGTCAACGCATTTGGTCGGATAGTACCAGCACCGGGAGATGTATGGTGGCCTAGCAAAATGAATCTTTTTAAAACACTTTTAGCCCTAGACGAGATATGACCGAATTTTGGCGGTGGTATAACTTGCGTGAACTGCATAAGCAGCGGAGTCGTGCTTTGGAACTTTGGGGATAATTCCTGACATAGAGCTCTGCTCGCTCCCATTGCAGTTTGTGCTGGTCCAAATGGCGTATAGACGGTAGGACTCTCTCGCTACACTTTCCGGAGTTTGTTATCATGTCTGTAAAGGCGCCTGGGGTTTGAACAGCATTTCAGCTATATCATGTTGATTCTACAGCTTCTGCTCGTGTACCAGATTCATGCAATGATTCCGCTTCTTAATTTTCAGCCTCCCGTGACTCCTATTAGTTTCGCCCGGGTGAATCTCTTGTGACCAAACACTTTCGCGTCCTGCTTCGTCCTGCTTTACTTACATCGCGCGCGTGGGTTTGTTTCTCAAAGCACTGGTTACTAACTTATTGTATTGATGTGCCGATTCGCATCAATCCATTGATCTACGCACTCAATGTTGCAACAATCAAGTATCCTCCGCGTGAAATTATACACCTAGACTATGTCTGTCAGTTTACGACAGACGTACGGCATATCGCAGGCACTCCTAATCCCGTCGCGGACGCTCTTTCACGAATCCATCAAACCAGCTTAGCTCGAAGGACCAACGTCGATCTATCCGCAATGACTGATCCCGATATAGACATGTTTCGACGTACAATGGAGAGTGATTTATGCCGGGTAAAAACCAGTTGGTTGACAAGATTGTAGGATGGCAGGAGTAATACTACAATATCAAAAGATATGTGAGTTATCTGTTTGAACGTTCATCCAGCAGAAACGCCACTGAATAATAGTAGTGCAGGTGGGAATTGAATGCGAACGACGAGGCAACATGGGGACAGTTATAGTTGGTGTACTCCGGGAGAACAGTAAAAACAAGGGTACTTGATTCTGTATAACCTCCTCAGGTTTGTGTGCAATATTAGTCCGGCTTGAAGGGATAATTAATATATTCCAAAGTGGCACAGATTAGGCAACGAAGTGTTTGGATCCTAGGGCAAGATTCAATCGTTGTTTAAAATTTTTCAAGGTAGGGGAAGAAGCAACTTTGTTAGAGGGTTCCAGGGTTGGAAAACCCGAAACGAAAAACAATTTCGCCGGCATTCAAGCCGGCTATACTATTCACTCAATTTCAGAAAGTTACCTCTCAAATTAGTTATGACTGAGTTTCAGCAAGTGACGTCATACATGCTTAGGGTCACTCAAATTGAAATAATTGGAAATATCCATAGCTCGGGGTGTGGATGCGGATTTTGAGCTGTTCTCCGAGCTGAGTGAATATTGTGCAGACATTTCGTTGCTTGACAAGGCAACATCATCAGTACGGCTTCAGGGGGCTTGGTTCGCAGTGCCTCGTAAGCGACTTCAATGCCTAAATACTAATTGATCAAATTCTGCTTTGAATGCTGGGCTTCCATGAATTCACGTGCCTGCTGGCTTTCAGCCCTTCCGAGGACTGGCGTGCTCTAGGTCGAAAATCTAGCGTATGGACCAGATCCTCAACTACGGCAGCAATCATCCGTCAACCTACAAACGCAGCTGCATGCGAACACTTTTCAAACGAGCACAACTCCATTGTAGCACACCGCAGGTGGGACGGGCAATGGAAGACCATCTCTTTAATCTGCTCAAGCGGAACTCGTATCCAAAAGACTTCTACGCTGCGTCCTAGCACAGAAGGCTGCTCAACACATCTTGACAAATGCAAGAGTTGCAATGAGAGCAACTGTGCCCTATATCAACGGAATCTCTGAAATGGCAACGAGGCTTTTATTGCCTTTTGAAGTCAAAGTTGCACACCAGCCAACGGAAACAATTCGCAGCAAACTCTTCAAAGTGAAAGCTAAACTTAGCAAAGAGGAAGAAACTGTTATGATTTATAAGATCTGCTGCCGGAACTGCGACAAATACTACGTGGGACATACTAGAAGAAAGGTTGGCACAAGGATACACAAACACAGTCTAGCCATTCGTCGCCACGATCAGAACTGCGTGATGTCAGTGCGTATGGATGCGGAGAACCATCAATTCGACCTAGAGCATGCCAGTTTCCTCGGAAAGGCTAAAAACCGGCAAGCACGTGAGTTCATTGAAGCCTGGCATTCAAAACAGAACTCGATCGATAAGCACTTGGACATTGAAGTCGCTTCCGAGGCATTGCGAACCAGGCCCTTGAAGCCGCACTGATGATGTTGCCTAGTCAGGCAACGAAACGTCTGCACAATAATCACTCAGCTCGGAAAACAGCTCAAAATCCGCAGAGTCACTCAAAATTTGATAGACTATGTCAGACTATTTTTACGGGTTTCGTTTACTCTTTACGTTCTTTATGGCTCTGCGTTGTGGTTTCTCTACCACTTCTAATTCACGCATCACCTAAGGTGTCCAAGCTTGGATGGTGTATTTCATGTGAGGGCGCACGTAATAGTTGTGCATCATGTGGAAGTTGCATGGTCGCAACTTCCGAATGCTATCCGCATCTCGTCAACGTGCTGGTTGGCTCTTATCCCCGCTGTCTCTGATTGCTTTGAGCAGTTGTCATTTTGAACTGGCACACCAAATTCGCGTTCCAGTGAAGGGATTTGCAATGCATGTGACCCAAGCCTATACACGTACTCATGCCTATGGTGCAGTTGAACAACGTGACATTTTTCTAAATTGAACGGTAGTGTTTTCTGAACTGACCAGTTCGAAATCGTGTTGTGATCACACTGGAGCTTTTCGTGGTCGTTTGATTCTCTGATCGCTCGTCATAACTTGATATCATCCGCGAGGAGTAGGAAATCGGAATTAATTTTCCTCGCCGGCTCGTTTATAAAAATCAGAAATTCACAGGCCCTAGCACCGAGTCTTTTGGTACACCGCATTCCACCCATGTTGCATCGGACAGGAATTCTCGCACTCTCACTTCCCACTGACGTTTGTGCAGGAAATTGCCTAACGCAGCAGTGTATCACCAATACCATGGGACAGAATTTTATTGAGGAGAATTCGGTGGCTAAAACGATCAAACGCTTTGGAGAAGTCCAGATAAATAACATCGACTCTTGTTTCACCATCAACTGCTTCCGTCCAGCTATTCCGTGCTATTAGCAGATTCGTAGTGCATGAGCGTTTTTAGCGGAAGCCATGTTGCTCTCGTGCCATCGTGTTGTGATTTTCCAGATACTGCATGAGTGCATCAGCGATGATGGACTCCATAATCTTTGAAAGCACAGGGAGCAGCGTCATCGGACGGTAATTTGTTGGGTCAGTGCGACTACCTTATGAATAGGAGTGGTGACCCCTCGCTTCCATATTGCTTGAATTTGGTTCATCTGTAGACAGTGCTGGTAGAATATAGCCAGAGATTTCGCCAGATCGCTGGCTGCTGCTTGTAAAGCCTTCGGTTGCATGTTATGGACACCATAAGAGGCGTGGATACGTAGGGATAACATTTCCGCAGTAAAAAGTGACATTGGATATAGCTGACGGTGGGACAATAGAATCAGTGATAACCGTTGTTTTCATTACTCTCTTGAACGTTTGTGATTAATAGAACCGTAAGAGATCGGCTGCTTTCGTTGCTGATCGCGTGCACTCGTCAGTCGTGACCACTGCTGGAATTCCGCGTTGCATTTTACGAAGGCCATTAACATGCCTGTATAAGAGTTTGCGATTCGTGCAGAATCGCTTCACCACAGTGGGACGGTCTCTTTCACCTCTGTTGTGTTCAGTGTAACTCGAAGAAATCGGGGTTCGCCGTAACACCTCTTCAAAACTACGCGAATGTCCACTAACGTCATCTGAGGGGACCGTTGTAACGGACAAATCAACTTATTCAACCTCTCTGGAGATTTCCCCTACTGATTGACCCCAAAACGACCAATCACTACCCCTTGATTGCTTGTTGAACTTTGCATGATAAAACCTCAGTTACTTTGTTTCTCGTTCACATTTGGACCTTGTTTACGACAAGGGTTTACCCGTTTTGCGTCGCTTAATGGTTTATCTTGCTACTCCCGCGTTCCATGTGCACTGCTCGGCTGACGATTGATCTCTTCAATTTATACCACGCTGGTATCAGAACCGCTTCGCTTCATTGTGCTTATGTATCGATCATTTGCTGTTGGCGGAACGTTGCGTTTTAGAGCCGAAGTATTGTACACATTTGGTCTGGAAACTGCTGTAGGTTTGTTATTAAATTTTGTCTAACCATTTGTAAATAGCACCTTAGCTCTTCCGGCTTTGACTTTTGTATTGACTCGGCTGCGCAAGGAGTTGCTCAGGTTCCAAGACCGATTTGTCGGTAACGCCGTTCCTTGTGACGTTTAGAAAACTTCTCCCCGCCTCCTACTTTATACGACAGTGCACCGACTCGTCTATAATATAATACACAGTCTGTCTCATCTCGGTACACGTGATTCCAAAATTCTCGTTACCGAACTCGTCGTTTGGTCTGACATCATTCGCGCTATCCGTACTTGGACTCGCGCATGCTTCGAGTGTCAACGTCTCTAGGCGTTCAGGCACACCAAACGTCTACTCAACATCTTTTCGGCTCCTGACTGTTGTTTCGCACAACTCTACTTTTTCCTGGTCGGACTATTGCTCCCGTGCATGGGCTGCATATACCTACCCACTTGTACCGACGGGTTCACTCGTTAGCCACAAGAGATCCCATTAGCTGACTGCTCATCTGAAACAGATGCACGCGCTTCTTTAGAACGATGGGTAGCTCAGTTTGGTTGTCCTACCAGTGTCACTACCGGCTGAAGAGCACACTTTGACGGATCCTTCAACAAACTTCTCGACGTAATTGCTTGCCAGTACAACCGAGCCATCGCATATCACCCCAAGTTTGTAATGTTATTGATAACTTTTTCAGCAGATTTATATAGCTCCACCTGAGAATAAGCGTGGCTCAGATGGAGTTTGTAGAATATTTGTGCACTTGACAAGGTTACACACAGGTCATCCGTACGTGGAATAGGATAATATTCCGTGGTCATCGTTTTATTAGCCGTCAGTTTGTAGTCACCACAACTGCGAATCGAGCCATCTGGCTTTTGTACCGGAACGATCAGTGCAGCCCAGGATGAGTTGCGTACAGGGGAGATTATTTCGTCTTTTTGAAGGTGCACCACCTCCGACTCTACCTTCGGACGGATCGCAAAAAGCAAGCTTCGTGCCTTGAAAAATTTCGTTTGAGCACATAGCATGATCTTGAAACGAGCTTGGAAATCACGTAATTTCCTGGGCAGATTTTCATCAAAAACAGTAGCAGAAGCTTTCAAAAGTGTGGGTAAATCGGGAATGCGGTCCACCTTTTTGACATTTCGATGTATTTCCGGAATGTGTTTCAACCTATTCCTCCCGAGCAGCTTTAGGCCATTGGTTTTAACCAACATCCAAGATTTACCCTCACATCACACACACACACACCAAATACATCGAGCACCTCTCCTGTGTAGGAACGTAACGTAGACTGAGTCGGTATCAGAATCAGATCAGGCAATGTTCACTTGTTGATCAAGGTTTTTGATGTCCCGGTGCCGATTTCCTAGCGCACTGGCTGACGCTCTGGGTCTGACTTCACAGTAAATGAAGGTATCCCCATGACATGCGATGTGATAGTGTGTGATATTAAATGCGCTATGGACTCGTCAGAGTTTTCCACTGACCGAACAGCATTTTGTGCAGAGCGGGGTATCGATCGTTGGTAAACCGTCGAACGGCATACGCGTGCAAGATGTCCAACATTGCCGCATTTGTGACAGGTAGATTGCTTGTGTTTTTAGTCAGCAGCATTTTCATGCCTTTCACCGCAAGTAAAAAGACGTTTCACGGTTTGCTGAGGACGCTATTTGACGGCGTGTACTGCGTCGGGATTAGAATCGTTCCGATAGTGAACCGATTGTTGCACCAAGTTCTCGCGTTGTCTGACCAGCGCACATGCTGTCTCCCAAATAAGCTTCTTCTCGTCTTTCGAAAGTAGACGTTCCTCGACTTTATCTTCCCGGGTACCAACCAACAGACAATGGATGGTCATTGTCTCTTCAGACATTGGGAGTGGATTTTCATTATAATGGCAGTCTGGAAGGGACTGTTGTATACGTTTGATGTATTCATTAACATCATCCTCTCCTTGTCGTAAGTGGGACAAACTCAGATGTGCCGTGAAGACATGTTGCCGCGGCCTCCAAAGGCAATCGAGTGCGTTAAAATTGTCGGACGAAGATGTGTTTTCGTGCAAACGTAGGGCTTCAAGATACCTTTGACGTTCTGTGCCAAGATGTCTCAGGAGTTTACAGATTGGGCTTCTGTAAGATTAATGTGAGGATTTGTTATTGAGAATAGTTCAAAATAATCGCAGAATGTTTGCTTCCAGCGAGTGCAAAGCGCTAAAGTTGGCTTACACAATGCACCCTTCCAAATCGGTTCTGGTGGAGTAAGCTGACTCATAGCAAAGGTATCCCAAATTGATCTCTATCGCCAGTTTTACAACTCGACCTATTCTGAACCTCGTCTCTTAGTAGAACGCAGTATTCGGCCCGCAGAGCACGACAGCAGAACACGTTATTTTCAGAAGTACACAGAATGTATTATGTCTCGCGATAATCACAGCACTTCGCATAAGTTCAGACAGTCTAATCACTGCTTAGCTTGGCGTTAACGGACACACAAACTGGCGCCTTTGGATCCAGCCATTAGGAACACAGTTTAATCGATGACTAGCTTGGCGTTGGACTGACTACGCAGCTGCAACAATATCGTAATGTGCTGCGACCTACGTTTCCTCCTTATTCTCACTTATACATCCCGGGTAACAGATGTAACGAAATGGCAGCATTGAGTAATCGCTTCGACCTAGTGGTGCATCTATGGTCACGGTTTCTACCATTAATTTCTGGTTGGTGAGCACAAGGCCCAAACCAATAGTGTGTCACCTGTTCTAAATCGTGTGGAAGAGGTGACATGGTTTCACAATGGTACATCGGCGATTGCATCTAGCAAATCAGCTTGAATTGTTCGATAAGCGATGTTGGGTCTTCGGTTGCTCGAAGTTGGAAGTCCTCCAGCGAAAAAACTTGACTGTGTAGCGGTGCCTTGGATCGCCTCATCACATATGTTAGGCGGTGATTCATTTTCAACGTGGACATTAGGGGGCGGTAAACTATCGCTAGTTAGTTGCTTCGAAACGAACAAGTGAAGTGGTGTGGTTTCAAAATCTCACTCTGACATTTTACTTCAAGATCGAGAAGCGATCTGATTCACCTATCTTATAGTTATCCTGGTAGTAATAGACTTGCGCTGCTTTGCGTTTGATAGGCAGTAAATAGCGGGAACTTTAGTCGTTTGATAATGAAAGCTATGAAATGGTTGAAAATGGGATTCAGCGAATTAAAAAAGACTTTGAAACTTACTTTGTATCATCAAGGTGCTCTCAGTTTTTCTAAGCGGAACGTCTATCAATTCTTGACGGCTCGGTTGATCTGCCACTTGTACTGGCTAGATACACCACAGTTGGGCACGTAGAACAAATGAATCTTCACGTGCATGAAATACAAATTCATTAACGTTGCTGTTTGTATCCCATTACTCATTAAAGCAGACATTTTGTAACGGAGTCCTCCTTGATCTTACTCTTGTTGAAAAATTATTTATTAGATGAGTAAGGCTGCCGTTACATGGGTTACACAACGGAACCAATCACAGGTAATACGTATTCTCTTTTTTCATCTGCATTTACCATAGGAGACAGCGGCGTGCCTTCATGATTTACAGGCTAATTGCGATATAGCGCGTCCTCAACTCCACTGTTGTGCAAGTTAAAAATGTTGCAGAGGATAGGGTTGGCCTCGAAAGACAAGACTTTCATTGACAGCAGGTACGTAAGAAGTGGCATTTAGGGAATGCTAGGGAGATTGTTTTGATGTGAAATATTTTGGGAAACTGGTAGCTCGGGTTGATAATTCAGTTGCTCATTAGTTCGCCGAGCTGGGAAATTTGTTTGCAAACATTTCAACGCCATGCGAGCACAAAAGCGCATGCAAAAGACACTATGCATCTTCGCTAGTCTCAGCACACGTGGACGAAAAAGTACACAGCTTTGATTGGGCCAGAATAGAAGTCCTGACACGAGGTGAAACAAGAAGAGCAAGGGAATTCCTGGAGGCATGATTCTCAACAAAAGACCCGATCAACATGCATCTCGAAATTCTCCCAGTTTACCAACTCCTCCGACGGAGAGAACTCAGAGAAATTATGAGACGCCACTTGAATAGGAACAACCCAAGCGACGACCTCCGCCACGGGGAAATGGGTAGAGATCACGGGACACAGATCGAAGCTGTCACTTTCGACAAGTCACCTGCGCGCTGATCACGGATCGACAATTCAATCAGCGAGATTATACTCCACATCTCGACGAACTGATGATACCGCCTCGCATGACGGTGAAACGTTTGCAAACAAATTTCCCAGCTCGGCGAACTAATGAACCACTGAATTGTTTTGATGTATTCAAAATCAAGGGATTTTCGACGTAATGAGTTTGCAGTTCATTGCAGCAGTTAATTTAGTTAGTTCTCCATGAAATCTAACAAGCCAGGAAAGTCGCATAATGATTTTCCAAACATGTGGAGGGCTATATTGTTTGGAAGATCTCGCGATGAATTTACCAATAATTACATCGAAATCGTCTAAGCATGAACAACCAAACGAAACATGTTGAAAAACGACAACGTTTAGCTGTTGTACTGTTTGGGAATTCTCAATACCTATATTGTCTTTTACGAAAGCTACGAATTTCCATGTTGAAGCAAAGACCTTTCGTATAAGTGGTAATGACGAAGATAAGATTTTCTTATCCTTTGTATTTTAACTTGAAATGTGTGAAACTTCATGAGACAATTCCGTTATTTACCTTTCATTCTCAATGATATGTAATAATCCATGACAAGCATGCACTATCGTCCAATCAAATGCTTCCAAGAGAAAGCATGATTCGTTATCTCTGCAACTCTGAACTTGTATTTATTTTCGTTGATCTAACTACAACTATTAGGCGTTTTACAGCCAGTACCAAGGAAACGGAATTAATGTGGGCACACACAGAAAAGTACGAGGAAGAAAACTTGCTGTGGTATTTCGTGAGTCAGTGATATGCTTGCCACTATTCCGAGAAGCGGAGTATGAGGATGAGGTGAAAATCAGGGCTTTTGTTTCAAATCAGGTCAAAGATCCGCTTTCGTACAACAAATAAAGTCGGATTTTTCATCATGGTGGATTCCAATGATTTAGTTAACGTTACTATGTGCGCAATCATGAATCCTGACTAGCAGGGTAAGTTTTCAACCGAAGAACGATATTTATCGCCCACAAAACTCAACTTCGGAAATGGACTCCAAACTGAACCACGTTTTCCAGTTTGTTTGAACAAGTCCTACACCCACATTCTTATCGCGGGAGACTTTAACGTGCACATACAAACGCCAGCAACCGACTGTACGCAGTTTAAAGCCTGCTTGCAAGAGCTTATTGCTAGCCACCTTCTTTACAACCACGTAACTCCCACCAGATTTCGAACTGCTAACAAGCCGTCGATACTGGATCTTGTACTCACTAACGAAGAACTCATGGTTGGCGGGATAGTTACAAGCACACCACTGGGTCGTAGTGATCATGTTACCCTACTATTTGATTATATATGCTATGCGGAGTACCCTGAAAAGGAGGAGGATAAAGTGCATACTGTCACACACTACAATGTGTTGTCTAAGCTTGTTAAGGATACATCTTGGACTTTCTTAACAGATTGCCCCCCAGATGTTGCTTGGGAAACATTTACAGGGACGTTTAGTACACTGGTAGCGCACGCATCAGAGCAGAAGTCCTTCCAACCTGAAAACAAGCGTAATTCATTTCTGAGGAGCAGGACACGTGAATGTATGTCCCAAAGGGATTTGGCATGGTGAGATCACCAGGACTGCCCGAATGCCGAAACCTGGACTGCATACGTGACTCATCGTAACTTCTGTGTGAAACTGATCCGCGAAGACAAGGTCACTCATCAGCAGAACTTACTGAAGCGATTCTGCACGAACTGCAAACTCCTGTACAGGTACGTTAACGGCCTTCGAAAGGTAAAGCGAGGGGTTCCAGCACTAGTCACGGCTGATGGGTGCACGCGATCAGCAATGGAAGCAGCTGATCTGCTCCTACTTCATTACTCCCAAACTTTCCAGGAGGTAACGAGCACAAACATTCTCCTCATTTCTAATACTCCACCATCTGGTTTAGAAAACATCACCTTCACTGCGGAAGCTGTGTTGAAGAAGTTGTTATGCTTGCGTATCCACAGTTCTCCCGGAGCTGCCAACATCCGACCAAAGGCTCTACAGGCAGTAGCTAGTGATCTAGCAGCACCACTGGCTATTTTCTATCAACGATGTCTAGAGGAGAACCGTATTCCACCAGTATGGAAGCGAGGGGTCATCACTCCTATTCATAAAGGAGGTAGCCGCACTGATTCCGCCAACTACCGTCCAATAACACTACTTCTAGTACTATCCAAAGTTATGGAATCAAACATCGCCGATGCGCTGATGGAATACCTGGAAAGCCACAACTTAATAGCCCCAGAGCAACATGGCTTCCGTCAAAAGCATTTGTGTAATACTAACCTATTAATTGCACGTAATAGCTGGACTGAAGCTGTTGATGATGGAGTAGGGGTCGATGTCATCTACCTGGACTTTTCAAAAGCATTTGATCGCTTAAACCATCGAATTCTCCATCACAAGCTTCGGAATTACGGCATTGGCGACCCAATCCTGAGTTGGATTGACAATTTTCTACAAGAACGACGGCTAGTGGTGAGAGTCCGAGAATCATTGTCTAATGCAATCAATGTGGCGTGTGGAGTACCACAAGGCTCGGTTCTTGGACCTCGTCTATTCTTGGTGTTCATTAACGATTTGGCGAGATCAATTACTTCTGAGTTCCTATTTTTCGCTGATGATATCAATATATGGCGAAGGATCAGAGGACCGGATGACTATGAACGGCTCCAGTGTGATCTGAACACAGTGTCGAACTGGTCAGTTCAAAACGCCCTACCGTTCAATGTGGACAAATGTCGCGTCGTACAATTACGCCATAGTCATAACTACACCTATTCACTTGGAACCAACGAACTGCAGAATAGCTCCCAGGAACGTGACCTTGGTGTGCTAGTACAGAGCGACCTCCACTGTTCAAAACAGGCTGAGGTAGCTGCGAAAAGAGGCAACCAGCATGTCGGCATGCTGCGAAGGGCATTCGGGAGATTTGACCCATCAATCTTCCCAATGATGCACAATTCCTACCTGCTCCCGCATGTTGTATACGCTATCCAAGCTTGGCAACCTTGGTTGAAGCGTGACCTAGAAGCGATAGAGGCACCACAACGGAGAGCAACAAAGAATGTAAAGGGCCTGCGTTATCACTCTTACCACCGAAGGCTGAAGTTGCTGGGAATTTTCAGCGGGCGCTATCGAAGGCTGCGCGGTGATATCATATTAGCGTATCAAATATTGAGTGACCCCAACCACGTATGCCGTCATTTGCTGAAACTTAGCCACAACACGCAGCTCAGGGGTAACTGCTTAAAGCTGAAGGAACAATACAGCCGTCTAGAGTGTCGACGGAATTACTTTTCACTTCGGGTTTGCAAACCTTGAAAAGCACTCCCAGACTCAGTTGTATCCTCTCCTACCTTGGATGTTTTCAAAAAACGATTAGATGTTGCTCTTAGCTCCCAACATTTTGTTACCTAAACTCCTCTGGTGTGGATTATGCCACGCATGCTTTTCAACAGGATTTATGTATCAAATGAACCTAAGTGAGCGACCATATTTTACTTTTCTCACTCTTTACCTCAATGATCACTGCACCCCAGTGTCTTTCTGAACGTTTACGCTCGATAATTTATTTCAATTTTACACTGATTTTACTTATCAAACTATTCATCTCAGCAGACGTTCGATAGATGATCCAGACATATTTTGATTTCGTCATATTCACCTCAACCATCCTACGGGAAGTATCAAGCACTTGCTTTTATCCCGTGATAAATCATTGTTCATTGTTTATTGTTAATAAAAATAATTTACGTGCTACCGTAGCGTCACGGAAGACAGCGATCACGCAGGAGACTGTAAAGCTACTGGAACGAACGAGGACCGAAGCGTGCACGAGCATCATGCACGACATCGGATGACGCAACGCCAACACAACAATACGAGCAGAGTGCGGAACGCGAGCAAACACATGGGAACATGCCTGAGCCAAAGAGTGCAGAAAAGGGATGTGTCGTTAAGTCAATACATCAGACAGAAACACCTTTGCCGGTGCATCCAGGAGTGATCCGTACGCCGAATAAAGCAACTGAGATCAAGCAAATCAAGGACTTCGGAACAACTCCAGGCTGATCAGAATGCGAGCTACGGAAGCAGTGCTACGGGGTCAGACACGCAGCCAGGGCCCCAAAAGATGTAGTCCAATTTGACAGGAATGTGACATGTGCCTCCCCATGTATACTGTGTTGTGGGACGGAAACATGGTCGATGAATGCGTGCGTGTATGCAGCTTGTGGAAACCGTGGTCGCGTGCAATAAAGATTGTGCTTTCTTGCCGCTTCATTCTTGCTACACTAGGACACATCACCGACATTGTTGTGAAAGATATTCGGCCGACATTCAAAATTGAGTCATTAAAATTTGTGTTGTGTCTGTCTGTGTATGCCTCTCTTGGGACTTGCTTTTGTCTACTGGTTCACTTGTCCGAAACTGTTCTCAAAAATATGATCCATGCGTGTCGCAATCCGATCACACCACCTGTGCTTTAAAACGGCCCTTAAATTAGTCTTTAACCTTTGTGTCGAGCGTTGCCCGGGTCTTACAGTCAGGGGTAGTGGTCTCAACTGACATCACAACGGTCCCGGTTTCGAAGCCATTTATCTCCACATGGTGAGAGCAACTAAATTCGAAACGCGATGTGGGGTGCAGTTTTTGGGCCGGAAATATCAAGTTTCTCTTACTTCATCAGATACGGTGCTAGTAGTTGTATTACTAAGTTTCACTTAAATGCGAATCACGGTCTACGTCGAGGTTTCCCGTCGTAATCTAGTCACACAACGTGTACCTAAACTGGTCCTTCAATGCTCCATGTTCCTTCATGACAAGATTCAACATTTAAGCAATTATCACATTAAAGATATAATCAGATTATGTTTAGTGTTGCCATATTTTCATTTACATTGGTGATTAGAATTCAATTCGGTGTTGTTTAGTCGTGAGTCACACTCCCACTTTACAGGCATTGGACGAATGCGTTTGCTCGCTTCTGATTGGCTTGAATGTACAACCGCTGTTACTTGTTCACAGTGTCCATACATCCGTTTACTTTACTGAGTTACTGTTCTGCTTTCACGGATAAAACATAGACATCGCGAGCTACCAACGTCTTTAATTGCGCATACTTTCCCACTACCTCCTATGAACTGATGGCCAGGTTCTTCAACGCTAGACTATTCTCGAAACTAGACATTCACCGTGCATACAACCACACGTCACCGATTCCCGATTCTCGACAGTTGTCTGTACTTCTCAACCAAGTTGGGTTGTATCAGTGCAAAGTTTTACCATTGGGCATTAGTAGAAATTCATCACCTTATTAGACGGCAAATGATGTATTTTTTCACGGATGCTATTTGTCTTTTTGGAACTAACACTACTGAACATGAGGAAAATCTTCACAATGTACTGGTTACAATGAAGCAGCTCACTCCTCGATTGAATACTAGCAAGTTTCAGTTTTTGATGTCTGAAGTGGAATTTACTGTGCATGTGGTTTGTACTTGTGGTATTAAACCAAATATTCACAGCACCAGAGCTATCCTTGAGTGCCTACAACCGTGCAACAACAAACAGGTGAAACATTGCTTGGGTTTCTGTTCTAACTACCTCAGACATTTTCCTAATTTTGCTACCAAATCTGAGCCGCTGAGGAAATAGATACCTCGAGAAGAAAAATTCTTCTGGCCTAGTGAAAACGATGAATATTTGATGGGGTAAAATTGGTTTCTCATCCTCTGATATAACACTCGACCGGATAAGTGAACATACTGATGAAGATCCCAGCCTAGTGAAACTTAGGAAGTATCTGCCTAGTCTCACTGGAATGCAACCGGGTTTACTGCCATGCCACACTGTTTGCCACGTGCTTTTCATCGTGGACAATCTCACTACAGCAGGCCGTCAGCCGATGGCTCCTTTAGAGTATTACTCCAACTATGTTCGAGTGCGCGCAAGTGTTCTGTAGAACAAGTAAATACTAGTCCGAGACGATGCGCGAAATTAAGCGTGAATATCAGAAGGCAATTGAAGTCGGACACAGCGGACTGTATTCGATTGGCTACAAGAAGACGCGGACGGATGAAGCGAGACAAGAGTAACAGGTTGGCGCGGGAACATACAAGACGGTCAAGTGTCAAGCCGGATGTAGGTCAACATGGACGTAATATAAAGGAGATTAAAACAAGAGAGAATAGTGTCACCAACGAAATTATACATAAAAGATGGTATTTATTTTTTGGGGCGCTACAGTTCATTCTGGTATTGTGTCAGTGATGGCCTGAATACAAGACTGAAACTCCTTGCCGGAAATAAATGCCCGTTATAAGGCTGCAGTTCGACAGCACAGCGATTGCCAACAATTCAGCAATAGTGCGGAGTTTTCGGAAGCTTCAATTTGACCATCTGAAATTCCATGAGGCTCTGGGCAAATGTCACTTACTAACGCACCTCCTCAAGTACGTAACGTGCTGGTTGTCACCTGCTTTTACAGTAAATGGCATGAAGATATCCGATGGGGAGACGTAGTTACAAACGTCATTATGAAGTTACTGCGGCATTTGTTTGGAAGGTGTTGTCTACCGGAAGAAATTCTCATAATGTGTCTCAGTTTCGAAGTAGCGCTTGTGTCGAATTCCTTCGGAAGAATGGCATCATACACATCAGAACGGTGCGTGATAGTTCTGCTGCTGATGGACTACTTGAACAGCTAAACCGCGCATTGAAGGGGTCTATATAAGCCCTTCTGTTCTTAGGAGAATCCCGTGAGTATGCCTTGGAATTAGCTTCATCAGCGTTTATGACCACACCGTACACAGCAGTGGCCATCGGAACTGATGCTGGAAAGAGTTATTTGAACCCAGTTAAATACAGCTTGTGATTTCCTAGGAACGACTTACCTTAATGTATAGGCAAGCCGAGATGCCTAGAAACCTACATACAGTCAACTTAGAAATGCTTATCTCATCCTTAAGGGCCGTTAATGTGAAACTGTCTTGTTCCCGGAAATGCGATAATATATTCGGCCTCCTTCCCATGTGTAACATCTGTATGCCAGGAACATACAAACTGGCAGATGGAACGCGAATTAATGCGAGACGCTTGCATACGGCACACTCAAATTACTTCACCATGAGCGGCTATATCTACTGCAGAATCATCACGAGCAGCGGAACGCCTACAGGTGTTAAGCCGGATGCGTCACCCTATCGACCGGTATGTTTTATTGAGTAGCAAAAAATGATGTCTGCTCCATGTGTAAATACTTAACTATCTTTTGCATACAACTGCATAAACGCTGACATGAAGTGCTTACATTGTAAGTAATGGAAAAAAGGACAATGTGGTGTTACCATATTGATATTGGTTCGTCGTGAATCATGCTCCCACCAGCTACATTGGACGAATGCGTGTGCTCGCCTCTGATTGGCTTGGGTTAATGGCTTGAATGTTACAACCGCTGTTGCCTGTCCATGATGTCCATAAACCACTTTACTTCACAGAGTTACTTTTCTGCTTTCACGGACACAACAGGTTAAAGTAAGAGCTTTTTATAAGTTGGGAGGTTTAAAAGTGTCGAACGTTGACTACTTCTATTAAAGGTATATTTGACACCGTTTTATTTTCCTATTGGTAAATGAAGTAATATTTTTGCACATTATTTAAAGGAATGGTCACAACAATATGCACGTTTGCCGCATCCTGTTCACTTGCTTACTGGTGCGTCGCGTCTCCGAACTAGGCCGAATTGGTTTGCGGCGACCAAGGAGCATCATGTGACGACGAATCCATTATCGGTTGGCGGCTTTGTTTTTACAATGTGCGCTTGTTCCTTCTGCATTTTCTTATTCCTGTATAACCTAAATTTACCAAAATATTGTTTTCAACATTACATGTGTGTTTATGCAAACCAATGTGCCTGTACGTAATGCTCAACTTTTTCGCTCCTTTGTTCTTTATTTTAAGCCATCATGCATTTATCTGAAGGTTGTACTGATAGCAGAAGCAACGCAGTCTCATATGCAGAAGATAAATCGGCAGTGACATGCAAATCATTAAAAGTGGACAAGACAAAGCGGAATATATTTTTGAAGTTATTTGTCTGATGACCTATGGGAAAAATACTGTGATCACATTAAGGTTTGTTGTGTAAATATTTCTCCAGCGTTTTATGGAAT
The DNA here is from genome assembly GCA_944474145.2 of Dicrocoelium dendriticum. Classification (NCBI taxonomy): domain Eukaryota; kingdom Metazoa; phylum Platyhelminthes; class Trematoda; order Plagiorchiida; family Dicrocoeliidae; genus Dicrocoelium; species Dicrocoelium dendriticum. Next base: position 64,886,651 of record OX104059.1, on the reverse strand, counting down.
GGCCACTGTTGCAGAGCTCAGTCCTTCAGGGACAAGCGTTTATTCGGCAAAAGCAGCTCAGCGAAAATTACAGCATGTTTAGCATGCCAAACTCCTCGATATAAATTGCAGATTCAAATCCATTACTAACAACCTTTCTGACTCGATGAGATTCCTCCTTTGCTTCAGTTAAACAAACGGGGAATCACTCACACGAACTTCAGCCAATCCGAGTCCAGTTATCAAATCCGTCACGTGCGCCTCTAATTGGCTCTTTGGCTCGCTCAGTTGGTCTGCCTGCTCACTCTGCTCTGCTACTAACGACCAGCACAGCTCCCATGATTTCAATCACGGAATGGCAGGTTTTTAACTAGTAAATTAGGGAAGACACTACCAAACAATATTGGCTCTCTTATGCTCTACGTTTTTTCATATCAACTTAACATGTGATCAATATATTGGTGAACAATTACACATTTCAATAACAGAAGAGCTTCATGAAGGATATGACTTGCACATCTTATCCCATAGCTAGTGAAAGAACACAATTACCAAACAACTGATCCACGCGTAATGTTCTCCATTGCAAATTGAGGAATGCAAATGATATTTAAGTATATCTATGATTGTTAATTGTGGTTTATTATATGGCATTAAAAAGGTAACCATAACTAGGAGGACGAATTTTGAGGTGGAAAACAAATGTAACACGACTTTTCTTTAAACAACAGCCCGATTTCTGATATTATATATCTGGTTGCAACGTAGGTTATTTCGCTACAGATGCGATCATCTTTGAATATACAAATGAAATACACACAGCTTGATACAATCCTTATATGTCTAAATCCATTGATTTAATTTGTTTGGATCACATGTTTAAAAAGGTATGAAGAATCCTTTCAACATCTTGTACGGAAAAGTACTATGCGCATGAAAGTAATTGGGTCACCGATTCAGTAAGAAAACTATTGCATTAGGTGTTTGTTTCCGCTAATCAACTAGCTAACACTTAAATTCCATTACCTAAACTCTATCAGATAACAAGTTGCCCGTTTGCAAGTATTTGCGATGTGTTCCATCACATCGTATTAAAAATTGCAAACTAGACTAAACACCCTTCCAACTAGCAAGCACATTTCGTGTCAACGCAGCAAATGTGATCCAGCAGCACCATCCTATAGGCTAAGCACACTAAAATTATTTCGACTAGAAATACCCACAAAAATACCTGATTCTTGGAATTTTCTGTAATTGTTCAGGCGGTAGATGAAGGTTAGTTTATTGTAAGCGTTATGGTGATAAAAGAGATGAAATTTTTCGGCACGCCGACTTCAAAGTACATGACAGGTTTTTTAAGTCCAAAATTGCAGCTACATGCGCTCAAAGGGATTCGGCCCAGTATTTTCTGAATGTGCTTGTATCAAGTACTTGCGCAGACATACCTCAAAGTTAAGCCGAATTCGTACAGTTTCCATATGTCAGCCGTAGTTGATAAGCAGAAGTACGAAGACTTGGGCAGCGAACCTTAGAGTACATTGGATGCACACATTTCAACAGAAATATTGTACTCCCTGAGTTATTTTAGGCAAACATAGAAAAACGATGAACCAATAGCTCGACAATCGATTAATGGAATTTAGTATACCCTGATTTAAACATATTTATGCATCAGGAATACGTTTATTTCTGGGTATGGCTATAGCAATGAAAACTGGTAGCTCAGGTTGTTCAGATGGCTGTTGAACTGTGCGCTGAGTTTGGCAATTTTGTTGCAAACGTTTCGTCACCAATCAAGGTGACATCATCAGTGCGTAGTGGAGTGGCATGCAATAGCGTAAAGTAGCGTAGAGGAGCCTCGGTGAGGTGATGATGTCACCTCAATTGGTGACGAAACGTTTGCAACAAATTGCCAAGCTCAGCGAACAGTTCAACAGCCATCTCTGAGTATGTTATCATTACACTCAAATTAGTCTTTAGCATGAAAGCGAAAATTCAGTTAATAAACTTGCGTGCAAAGAAAATCAGATACGAACAGAAATAAATACTGCGGATCCACAAAACGTGTAGGTTCATGTAACATACCGTGACTTGATACAGCAAATCGGCTCATGTCTACTGGTTGCCTAATCAGGTTTTTCCTGATGTTTAGTAAGAGGACAACAAAATTATGAAGTCGACACAATAAAGATATCAAATTTAAACTTATTTTCAGCTTAAACTGAAAGTCAGAATCATCGTAACCGCTAACATGCACTTGCGTATTATAGCGTGCAATGTTCCTAGTAGGAGGACGTAAGACCCAGTGGGTCAGAATGGAACTCATTGAAATCGAGATGGCTGCACATCACACGCATGTGTTGTATCAGGATTCACGGTGCCACTGCGTTCGTCACCAGAAACCTATGGGCTGAAAAGAAAAGCCGACACTTCCTAGGTGGTTGGATGGTATTATGACAATCACCTAGTAAGAGACGGAGCTACATGGACGAGCTGGCTCAACAGTGTTGTAAGCGAGGATAGCGGCGCAAACGGAAGAGGAAAGGACGATAGCTGTCTAATAAATTTAATCAGTGATCTCTTGCTTTTCAGAATAAAGCAAGGATGCTTTTAAACGCGCTACAGTATCCTTCTGTTGTATCCCGAAGAAGCAGCACCGGAATGTATGTATGGAGAAAACAGTCCGCACCTACCAGCAGCACTATTAAATCGATAGAGGGTCGCATTGCAACCAACCCAATGCAAAATCACATGAGGCCAAAGAATGCTAACTAGAAGTGTGAGTAGGAAAAGCGAATGGAGGCCAAATAACAACAAAGTATTTGAACACGACACATTCAATAAAGAAAACTTCAAAACCACGCTGTTTGTGCCGCTTTGTCTACCGCAACTGACAGCTTCATTTATGTCTTCGGTTCCCCAATGGCCCTATATTTACGACAAAAGGGATTCTTAATTCCAGTCATCATTCCAGTTTTCTACCTTCAATAATCATATCACATTTATGGAGGCGATTATTTTGGTATCCCAGTACATGTATTGTATGGTTTTGGCGTTGAGTGCAACGAAATAATTTAACAAATCGTGGTCGGCTTTGAGCGATTAATGATGGTTCCCTTGGAAATGACGACTACGAATGATCTTATATGAAACTTAATTTTCAACGTTATCATAAACAGTTATGGCTCATGACAAAATCGTTTAAATGTTGTAAGATGTATATTTCGCGAAGTGAGCTATCCTGCATGTAACTAGCCTCTCCATCATGTCTGTTAAATATTGCTATTGAAGCATGCTGTCCGATTCACCTTTGTGTTCCTAGGCGCAAATCTCACAAGGTCCCGCATATGCGACTATCACAGGAAACTACAGTTAGAGAGGAAACAATTATTTGGCTGGGTCATGTCTAACCAAGGAAAATAAAAGAAACCATAATGATATGGGTTTCCTTGTTCTATTGTACTGAGAACGTAATATGTTAACAACGAAACCGAATTCCATGATTTTAACCATATAGTTGCTCCATAGCCTTTTAGAACAAAAAATACATCAGATAAATTGAATCAACACCGGACATTTTGTACAGTCAAATGTAATTCACAGAGAGATAATCACAGACCAACAGTTTTTGGAACAACCGTCATAACCAAAATGCACCTTCTTGCGCTGCTATTCATTCCAGTATGATGAAACCATTGACACACACTCCTAAACACTTCACCAATTAAAGTGTGGAACATAGAGGTGCATGAAGCCACGCATAGAGAAAATCATTTAAAATTTTGCCGGGACTGTTATTTCTAAGTTCTTGTATTATTTGTCAGCTCCTAAGATAATTTCTGCAAACGATATTTGGAGATAAGCGAGTCCGATTGGTTAGACCACAGGTATGTTATAAATCTCTTGAGGGGATCCAAGTAAGAATATAAAGTTATATCATAATGCATGAATGAACCTTAGTAAATAAATTAGTCCATGTAGCCTTTATACCTAGGTCACGATAATAGATCTTTTGGTTATGCCTCAATTTGGGGCACGGATTACTTTAAGCTGTTTCTGTGCCATTTCGACCACTGGGGGTGCTTCCGAATTGGACTGTTTAGGTGTTGTTCCCCCCAAACTCTGTTCTGGTTAACCGTTTATGCCCTGATTCAGCATCATAGGTAAAGTAGCTTGAACTGAGTAGGGCCAGACACGAAGTGGTTGGCAATTTGTGCCATTAAGCTCAGGGAGCAACACCTGACGTAGCAATTTATCAGTAGGACCACATTTAAAGTAGAGCGTTTGAGTAAACCTGTAAGAGACAGAACGCTTAGGAACTCTTGAGCGATAGGTTCAGTTACCGAATGTACAAAGCCAGAGCCAGAACAAATCGCAGGCCACCGGAAATGAATTCTAACACCGGAACTTGTCCACAATCCGCGGTATAGTTCAAAGGTCTAGTCGGTGTGATCACAGGGCTATTGAATAACCATAATGTTAAACTGTTACAAACTTCAAACGGTTTCCTGATACACAAAATGACAATCAGATCTTCGGTCGATAGTGCAGAAGACCGAGCCCAACGCCAAGCGGAGACAAGAATAAGTAGCGAAATACAAACGAGACAGGTTAGTGATCGGTTGGCTTGAAGCCAACCTTGAAATCAACAATGGTTGGCCAGTAAAATATGTACCAGTAGGACAGCTGAGATAAATGATTGATCGCACAAAGCTAGCCAGGCTAAAAACGTAGTCTGAGTGTCTATCACATGTGGCCAGATCATGGAGTTTACGGCGGTGTTCGCCGTAACGGCTAGCTCGGGTTCTCGGTAATTTTCCACGCTCACAAACGCCAAACTTCTCCAATACTTTGAGCCCTGTTGTAGTGAACGAATGCATTATACCTATTTCACTCACTTTTAGGTATCTTGATGTCTTTTTTCACAAAAGTTAACTCACACACTCATCGGCGAAACATTTCGCAGGGTATGGAAACTATCATTTTATACCATGCGGCTCAAAATGCTTTCAGTATCACGCTATTTTTAAGCTTTAGATTCGTAGGCATCTGTATTCTTTCTAATTGGTTGTACTCTCTGTTCCTTTCCCTTTAATTCGACAAAAGAATTTTACAATTATTGACCGTTTCATTAAGTTCATCTCTAAATGAATTGGATTACCCTGACAGCCTCTTGTACACCATTGTTACCAAGCGTCGTGATACATGTCACAGATTTTCTTCACAGCTTGTGACTGATCCGCATTACCCTCTGCAAGATGAGTTATCGAACACTCATTCCTTCTTATTTACACGCTTAAAATTTAAGCTTCTGTATTCACGCACCGTTTCTTATCACAACTGTTTGCCTTTTTATCAGTTCTTCTAGCGAACTCTCAGACGATCATTGATGCTACTTGTGAACGTTTCCTTGAGTGAGTGATTGTATATTTTTTCACCATTTGCCTGTCCTTTTGTGAATTTTGTACCAAATGTTTTCTCTGCAGTCCTATTGTAAATAATGTTGAAAATGTGCTCAGCCGGGTAGATAAAGCTTCTGTTGACTTCACTGACTTGACTTCAAAAGTTCGCACATTTCATGTGATGAAGATAGAGCACAACAGGGTGTAGGTGAAGCGAAATTGCGTAACCATAGAGAGTGAGACAGAGGAACAAACGGAAGTGCTTTATAGATGTTCATGGCGTAAGTAACAGTCAAAGCAGGCAGGGTCCTGTGGTACCCAAAGTGAAATATACAATCGATAACAAATCAGGGATAGGGTATTGGGGAGAGACAATGGGGATGCAGGTTCCAAACATACTGAACGAAATGACTTTTCCGACATTGAACCTACCTAAACAAATCAAAGCAGGTCGCATCCAGTCGATTTGACTGAACTTGAACGGCGTTTTATGGAGGAAGCCGCGACGAACTTACTGCATTGGTTTGTCAACTTTATACAGCACGTAACGTCAATTTCCGCGTCCACATTTGGCATTATGGATTTGACGAAATCCAGACAAGGGAGGAACATTTTTATGCTAAGGTCCAACTGCGTCTTCCGTCTTGGGTTAACTCAATTTGCGTTTGATTCACAGAGACAGGTACAGTCTGCTAACATTAATTTCATTACCCGTTTCTTGACTACCAAAAGTTCATGTAATCCACAACAACCTCGCATTCTTGAGATGCAATCGGGCGTAGTTCCATGCCACAGGCTTTGCTGTGGTGATCAAAACGGTTATGATTATCTAATCAGTAATCGGCACGGTGTAACGTCCATTCGTCAAAGTCACTTATCACGTCTTACAGGAAGGCACAACTGTTGTTTTGACTTGTTCACGGAGTGCTACTGAGATAACTGTCCAACTGGCCAGTTTTACCCGGAAATGTTATAGGGTAATTTAAAACCTAGGAAAGCGTAATGAGCATAAATATATATAATGATATTTAGTAGACTGACTTGAAATACGTCAATT